>VXAC01009470.1:443409-553615 GCA_013399225.1 Rhipidura dahli
AAAAAAAAGGCAAAACACAACAAAAAAACCTTTATTTCCTGCTTCGCCGCGGCGGCCCCGAGAATAGAAGCCTTGACACATCAAATTCTGGGAGCTCACCACTCACCAGGGCTGTGGTTCCTGGTCCAAGCAGTGACGAAGGAGAATCACCTCACAGTCTCTGGAGAGTGGCAGGGCTTGGCTGCGAAGCGCGCCCTGCGCCGATGGGCTTTTTGAGTTCGCTCTGTTCCAGAGCGAGTGCCGAGGCAGAGAAATTAGGGAGGGGAGAGGTGGGAAGGAAAATCACTGGAGCCTCTTACGATCAAACTTCCACTAAGCAAGAGGAAATGTCTTATAAATAAACAACAGCAAGAGAAACAAAAAAATCCATCCCGTCCTGCCAGAGGAATGTACATTATTGTCTCTCGACGGAAAACTTTACACCACACCAGAAAGCAAGAAAGTAGCCATTTCTCCTGAAGCTACCCTCCCTTGGGTGGGGAGGAGGAGGGCAATGCAAACTTGGAAAAAAAAAAAAGTATTAGGAAGTTCATGCGATTTCCCAGTAGACAAACAAAACTGTCCAAATTCAACAGATGTCACTATTCCAAGGTTTCACGCAACACTAAATTTCTTTACATCTGATGATTGTCACTCCACCATTAGGACACATTCAAGGAGGAAGTTCATGGCAAGGGAAAGGAGGAGAAGGTCACAACATATGTGAGTGTAGATCTCTATGCGTATATGTCTATATTTATTTATGTAGAGTACTGACATTTTATGCATTGTATAATTCATACAAATATTTTAATATCCATATTAAAAAACTTGAGGTGCACGAAATTCTCTTCTTTCATACCGCCACATATTTTTTGAGATTTACGGGTCAGAGTTCCAAGGTCTCCATTCTCATCTCACAAGACTGCAACTGTAACCTACTTAAAGCTAACATGTTATTGTACTGCAGCTCACAAGTGACACGAGTTTGGTGATTTCAGTACAGTCCCTGGCTTTGCGAAAAACTATTGCGTGATTTGGCACAACGCACGGCAAATAGCAGTCTCTTTATGAGGAACTACAGATGGCAATTGAAAGAGTAATTCAAATAATTTATCAAGCACATTTGGAGACCTAGAATGGGGGATGGCCCGAGTCGACAAGAAACCAGTATGCTACAAGTCATTATTAGCAAGTTTATTAAACCTGCCTCCCATGCACAGCAGTAAAAGATCAGAGATTGCTGATGAGAACCGAGGTGCTTGGCAGTGCCAGGTTTTGGGTCATGACTCGGAAAGCAGAGTACAGCACGTGAGGACCTACTTGAGAGTAGAAGTGGAACAAAATACTGAAAGACCATGAGATAACTGAAACTGGCTTGGCAATCTCAACCTGCACTTCTGTTCTAGGGTACTTCACCATTTGAGACAGAGATGCAATGCTGAAAGAACATAGTGCCCACCCCAAAATTCAGCTTACCAAGTCTCAAAAAAATTCCTAATCTGTTGAATTCTTGAGGACTGCTGTATTCACAAGACATGAATGAAAACATGTTTTTTAAACTAATTAGTTTTACATCTGTGTGTTCTTGCTGGCAAAGTAATGCTGTCATAGACTTTTGCAAGCAACAGTCAGTCTACAGTGCAGGTGGATAAGGCAGAGACAGGCTTTAGATTGAAGTATGGTTGAAAATAAAAGCTAAGAGCCTTTAATGCAAAATTTATAGTAAATCACAACTTCTTCAGGCTCAGATCTTTAGGAGAAGAGACTGTTAAAGCATTTCTAGCTCAACAACACCAAGGTGATCTTAATAAAGTAAAAGAAGGAAGCATTTTCAAGAGGTTTCTGAAGACAGAGCAGTAGAAGTGACATCACTGACACAGCACTGGGGGAGTGTAGGAAGGACAGGAGTTTCATTGATCTCACCAGATCAACTGGCAAATTGTACATCTGACCATCCAGCTCATAAGAGCTGGTACCAAAGAGGTCCTTAACCTGTCAGGGCGCTGGGTGACAGAGAGAAGCTGTCAGCTGATCTGACCTCACTGAGAGATGCTTTGCTCATTTACAAATCAGCTCAGCACTCGCTTCTCTCACGATCCTTATGTTTACCAGCATTTCCAGAAATACTGAAGAAAACTGAGACAAATGTGAGCTCTTGCAAGTGAAACCTTACTAGTGAGAGGTGTCCAGAGAGATTGAGTGCTCAGAGAGCAGAGAGGCGCATGAAGAATAATGGAACAGAATTTGAAATAATAATTCCTGTCTGTGACGAGGAAAACCTTTAACATTTCTAAACAGAAATACAATTAGGAGGCTGATCAACTGACCTTAGGTTCCCAATACCTTAGCTGCCTTTAGGAGACTTACACAGATGGAAGTGGGGGCAGTATTTGGCCCTCTGTGTTTAGTAAGTCATTCGCTAAACAGTCCAGAGATCAATAGCAGACATTAAATTAAGCTCTCTGGCATTCTTATTATTTAGTATCATTAAGCATCAGAGATGGCTGTACTGTAAACACAGGGAACCAAGAACCAAATGAAATCTTCTATTTAAAAAAAAAAAGCCTATGAAGTTTCTGAAAATTAGACTAAACAAAAAAAACACATGCAGTGAACAGATCACACAACTGTGATCAAAATCTCAGCAAATTCCAGCTGTCTGCCCGTCACTGCAGACTATTTCCATTACAGACTTCAGGAGACTGAATTGTGCCATTCCTGCTTCACCAGCATTAACAGCAGCCACAGCCTCAGAACTGCAAAATAGTAAGAGCCAGGAGGACAATCATTTTCCTCAGATTTTTTATTTTGACATTTCCCATTTGTGCCCTTTTTCAAAGTTTTAATTTGGTAAAGGCACTTTTCAGGCTGTCTTTTAACAGGTCACTAATAACTTGGGATGCAAGATCTCATATTTCATTTTTTTTGCTGCTGCCACCACTAAATATTTCATTTACCTTGAGTACAGCAGACCACTCGGGAAGGTTTAGTTATTTTTTTTTTCTTTTCACCATACTGTTTACAGATTAGTTTTTGTGACTCATTATTTGCATTATTTCATTCTACCCGTTAAAGTAAATTAATAGACTGCCTATCAAAATACTTTCATTCTTTAAGTAGCTCGGTGAGGCAACTGTACTGACTTCCCTCTTTCTTGGAAATTTCCATATTTTCTATATGGAAATAACTGGGAGTCTTGGAGGTGGTACCTAGTTGTAACATAAGCTTCTTTTATACAATATTTTTTAATATATTGTACTGACAAATATTAATATTTTAATACTATTATATACAATATATTTACTATATAAAATTTTATATATTCTATACAATATCTTAAAATAATTTTTATATTTATATAATGCAACCATGTTACACACAAATATAATTGTATACATTTGTGCATGTACATCTGTGCATAGACACATACACGTAAACAAAATCATCAGAGTTTTATTTCTTCCCCCTGTCTTGGCTGTTAGCTCTTGAACCAGAAGACCGAATATGTTTTGCAGAAATTCTGCATATGCACACACAGAGAGTACAGGGCTAAACAAAATAACCCCTAAGGGTTTCTCTGCCTGCCTTGTATCAGTATAGAGAGGACAAGCCTCACAAAGGGTGATGCTTTCCCCATCTCAGCAAAGAATGATGAGAAGAATCTCAGCAGAGGAAGGAGAGTGCTTGGAGACCCTGACTTTTCCTTCCTCTCCTCCAAGCATCCCTCCACAAGCTAAAGCTCCGTGCTTAGAGAAAGGCCATGCTGCAACCAGACCTTGGGAGCAGCTGCAGAGAAGCACACGGAGGTTAATTCTGCTTTTTGCTCCATTAACCTCTGCTCCACCTTTGTGACATCCTCAAGGAAGACAGACAGGAAAGCAGCATGGCCAGGAGAGCCAGGCACATGCCAGCAGCCAGGCAGCGCTGGAGGGGGATCGTACCAGGGTAGGGCTGCCTCTGGATCCTGGGCTTCACAGGCTCTGGAAACCAGTTTGCTTTGCTCCTGCCAGTTCTGCCTCAGCACCGAACACTCGCAGGATGCAAGTATTCCCCTCTTATGCAAGGCAAGCTTCGTGGCAGTTCCCTGCAGCTTTTCCCTCTGCTCTATGCTCCTCTATATAGCAAGAGATACACAGCCTTTGGCAGTGGGTGCAAACACATGAGATAAACAGAGATGAAATAAACCTAGTGGAAAAGTCTTCTCCAGCTGTAGTGTCTCTCACCTATAAATAGATATTCTCCTGGTGTCCTCCACATGCAAACACAGAGCTGAGATTTTTTTGTTGTTGTTGTTTTCTTGTTTAGTCCAAAGCAATTAAAATGTAACAACCTCTCAAAATCTTCCGTTATTTAAAAAAAATAGGTCACGGACACAGAAGCAGTCAGTCATGGTTTGGAGTGGGCAAACAAACAATTTTCATTTGATTGTGCCCTTGTTTTTGTAACTAGCTTTTCTGCTGTGACCTGCTATACTTACCCTGTCTGCTGTGCTAACCAGCAACATGCCTTTTTAATCTGCCTTCCTGGGGTCTGCATTTGATTACAGCATTCATGTTCTATTTAGATTCTTTTGAATCATGCCCTGTGGTGCTAGCACGAAAGGTGTTATTTATAAAATGAAATTCTGTTGTATTGCAACTTGGATTCAAAGAGGACAAGCAATATTAAATACTTACTTTATTTAATAATATCTTGGATTTATTAACTCAATTTCATTACAAGATTAGAGACGGTAACCTGGAGGGGGTTATTAACTAATAAACAGGCTTCAGGCAACTTTGCCCTATATAAAATAAAATAAAAATACATATATATGCATTTAAATTACTTCTATTTTGAGGGCCCAGATACACACCTCTGGGTCAAAAGTATGGCTTTCTTGATAAATAGTATTGCAGAGAGCTCTTGGCTGGAATCCCCTAAGCTCATGGTCCCTTTAGGACCACACTCAAGAGCTACCCCAAGTGACTGACCCTATTTAGTTGGTTGCATCCCATGTGGGGTAAGTCTGCCACTCAGCTATGACAGAACTGATGCAGGCTACAGTTACTTCAAACCACTGTGGGCAGCACACCAGAAAAAACTGTGAAACTGTGCCAACTCATCTGCTCCTCCTTGACTTCCCCAGCACCTCAAGGCTCACGTTTTTGAGCTGTTGCATGGCCCTTTCTTTCCCAGCATTAGTCCTGCATTTTGCAGGACATACCAGAGGAGAAGCTTCCCCAAAGCATTTGGGGAAACTCACAGGCAACACACTGTATCTGCCATAAAAAAGCTCCTGAGCTATCAAAAGCTCCTCTTTCCAGAAGATGAGGGGACGGAAAATTCCTGACTGTGCACACAGTATGATAAGAATCTGTATTCTGATACTTAGCTCTTCATGGTAACTTTAGAAACATTTCAAACCAGTACATACTTGGTTCAGCCAGATATGGCACAACTGGCAGCTGAACTGAACTGCAGTCTCTTCACCTGGTAAGATGCAGCATGTTTTTCAGCACCCCAGTCTAGGGATGAGGGCCAGGTTAGAAAATTCACTGAAAGCTGAAAGCTCCTCAGGAGTACAAGAATACTGAGATGCAATTTCTTCTCCATTTCCTAAAGAAAACTAACAAATGCTAATACACTATTAAATGCCTCCTCTCTGATACACTCTATGACAAGAAGTAGCTTTTGTGACTTTAAACCTGTCAGGTCCACAATAAAGCCTGAGTCTGACATGGGAAAATAGCACAGTATCAATGTCACAGATACTACAGGCAGGGAATTCCCACTTGGAAGTGCATGGCTGCTAAAAGCTTTCACCCCACATCTGTTGCACAGTTAGCTGTGAGTCACCTGCAGTCAGCTTCATTAGACCCAAAGTGTCACTCAAATAAGACAAGCTATTGCTAGAACAAGAGAATTCAGATTTTTAAGCATTTGATAGATTAAAAGGAAAGTGTCACGATATGTTAAATGGATATTCAAATACTTGAGGTCTCAGTTTTCATCTGCTTACAGATCATATGCCTTTGCTTAAAGCTGTATGGTAGGCAGAGACCAAAAATAAAGGGCAAATTATTTTTTTTACTCATGTGGTGTTGTTCATTGCAATGACTCAGTGAAGGATAAAATCCAGTGCATGAAGATCATGAAAAAGACAGAAAGACTAATGAATTAAATCTGATCAGAAACAGATTTGAATTCAGAGTGATCTCTAAAATTCAGGAGAGGACACCTAGAGCATGGTGGTGCATGGATATTCCCAAGAGAAACTGAGGTTAAGTAACAGAAATGTATGGGGAAGAGGTTAATTTGGGTCAGAAATGAAGAGAGATTGAGAAACAGATTTATGGTAAAACTTTCAAAGGCAAAAGCAATAATTGCACCCGCAAAAGGCATGTGCATCATAGCTACAAACAAAAACACATGCTTGGACTCTCTACAGGCAATCTGGCATCTGTCTCTCATTCCCTCCCTCCTCCTGACCCTGAGACCTCTCTCTCTGGAATTTTGTTCCATGAATATTCCATAATGCTACACTCAGCTCCTATTTTCAACAAAAGTCAGCATTAGCTAATAAAGTGGAAGTTCACAGCATTACTGTCAATCAGTGGTTGGTTTCCATGAGAATGGAGGCAGAGCTCAACAGAAAAATAGTGAGGTTCAGGCACAAGTGATATTCTGTCTACATATGTTATGCATGTACCACTTTGAAACTACAGAACTAACTTGTTTGGCACTTGATTTATTAGCAGACTCTCAAGGGTATCTACAAAATAAGCCAAGTTTAAACAACATGCATTTGGGTCATTTTGAAGTGAGGCAGAAACAAAATGTATTATTTGGTAACTTCAGAAGACTGCAATTGATTCTCCTTCTTGCTTTCCTTGCTTCTTTCTACATGCTTAAAACCACCATTAAGAAAACAACTGAAGCTTTTTTTTCTTCCTGCCTTTTTTTTTTTTTTTTTATTTTATCCCACCAGGTCCAGGTCTCAAAGTATAACAATTTCTACCCTAAAATAATTAGTGAGAGAAATTTCTAACCGATTCTGTGCATTTTAAAGGGAAACTATTTCTGTTTCATTGGTAAAAGCATGCTACTATTCCTGAATTTATACAGTCTGTTTAAAATAAACAGACTAGGCAATATGATGCAAGGGCACAGGGTATGCATGGGGTAGAACTTTACAAAGGCACATTTTTCTTCTACTATTTTTACCAACTCATCAAAGTTTCTGGCATATTCTCTACTAGAACTAAACAAAGTAAACAGTGGAAGAAAATAAGGAAGTCTGTTATTTCCTTTTTTAGGGAAGGAAAGCCCAAAAATCCTATAAAATGTAGATATGTTTCTGAATTTCAAGTGTTGTTAAAATTTAATACAATTGGGTCAATATCTTTATAAGGAAATGCTATGAAAAGAAGGTTGTTTCATAACTTCAACAAAAAGGATTCAGTTATAAAGTACACCCCAAATTTAAGACTATTCAGATAAAAGCCCTTGGCCTTACTTCTGATTAAATTAATGGAAAATGAGCTCATGGGTCATGGGAGAGAAGCAGCAAACCAGAACCAGTTAACAGACACAGTTAAAAAGTCCAACTTTGTTCAGTTGTTTCAGTGTGACTGATCTCAAGAAGAATGAAGCAGTTCTGTGGGGACAGACAGTCTCAGCAGTGGATGGAAAAACAGGAAGAGACACTGGGGAGAGAACGTCACTTGGGTGAAGCCTGCACAAGCTAGAAATCACTTGGCCTCTCTAAGACCCACCAAGACATAAGAAGGATAAATGAAATGCCACTTGTATGCATTCTTTCAAGTCTCCAGTCTCTTCCATGCTCCTCAGCCAAGAATCTCTGCATGTATCTACCTAATGAAAACTTAATCTTCTTTTCCTCAGTGAAAATCTAAGAAGTTTATGGGACAGACCAGTTTTAAAGGCAAACAATAATCTCACTCTGGCCACACAGTGGGGTAATTTTCTCCCTCCTGGGATACTCTGTTTTTGCCCATGTGAGGTCAGCCTCTGAAGCCCACTCATGTAGCTCTATAACATAAAGCAAGAGTTCTTTAATTAACCAGACACTAATATAAAACTGGTACTTGATTTCTATACTGAGACTCAAGTGTGCACTGTAGGAAGCTGAAGGACTGGGGTCCAGCACAGTTGTAATCCTTTTCCACAATATCCAGTGAAATCACAATTTACAATTTTTATTCTGGCATGTTTTCATTCTAGCATGCTGTGGAAGGGCTGAGGCCCATTACAGCCATATCACATGGCAGAACAAACCAGTCTGACCCCAGGCAAAGGCTTTTTCCTCCCTGTATCTCAGTTTCCCTGAGTATCAGGCTGCAAGAGTCATTCTTTTTCACTTATCAGGGATGCATTGGGAATTACCTACTTAACATACAGATAAAAAAAGGGCCTGAAAGGCAAAGTACTGTGGGGCTGAGTGAGTAGGCTTGCTGCAGCAACATGGCTGTTGCCAGCAGGCAGCAGGTACCACAGATCTCATGAAAGATCACTCGGCGATTTTAAGTTACGTTCATTTCTGTGCCTGTTCCATAGGCCCCCAGAGATTAAATACAGCTGAGTGCTATTATACAGTTAGCTCCAGCGAATGAAAAATACACTCTTTTAGCAGTTTTATTCCTTTATCAATTACTACTTTAAGAGACTTGTACTGTATTATTTTATATTGGCCAGTTGTAAAAATAATTTATTCCCTGAAGAGTTTTATTCCTTTAACATTTCAAATTTTTTGGTTCGATGTTTAGCATGTGACCATTTTTTGACAGAGAATGAAAGGAATACTTTATTGAAGGAGCTAATATAGCTCCTTTTCCTATGTACATTTTTTTTAGTAAAAGACCTGAATAGGATTTCCAGCAACGCAGAAAATCTAGTAAGATTTTTCTGTTTTCAGGTTTCTTTGCATGACTGCATTATTACCCTAGTGGGGGGAAAGATGGAAATCCTGTCCAGATTTCTGGTAAAGTACCAGACCTATTGAGGACCAAGCCCCCATTCCTCCTCTCTTCTCGGTACATCTTTTTTAATTACGCTTACTCCAACCAATGATAAAGACAAGTTCCTTACAGACTAGAAACCCAGTAGAAGAGCTATTGGGATGAAAACCTGTCAAGTGAACACAGAGAGCCACTACAGCACTAAGAGGACAGCACGCTCGAACACTATTCAATGAGTGACACTGTCAGGTAGTTCTGTGACTTAGTTTTCTCTCTAAGTGGCTCAAACCACAATGACAAGAGCTGCCGTGATGGGGAAGGTGCCCAGTTGGACTGAAAGGGCAAAATTCTGTTTCATTTGAGCACATAGTATCATGGAGGCAGGAACCCAGCTCAGCCTACAGCTCACAAAACACGGTGACATCAGTACCTGTGCCTCAGTTGTGGTCATACGCAGCACAGAGTCAATTAAGGGTGCAGCCATCTGGGATGAAGTTCATTTAAGGATGATGAGGAGAATGCACAGGGTGTGCAACAGAGTAAAGCTGGTGTCTGAGCACCGCTGAAAGAGAACTAAGCTTTTGTGGAGACAGCGTTGCACAGCCTCATAAAACCTCTGCTGCTCAGCAGAAGATGTTGATTTCATTGCCAATTCATAATTCAGATCAGATGAGGAAGGATTTCCTGAGGTTCACAAGCCCTGTTAACAATGGGGAGCCCGGCTCGGAGTAACCCTGGAGCTGTTAAAGTGAAAACATGCTGTATACAAGGTTTTGTACAGCTTCAGTACAAACCCTGGAGGTCCTGAAGACTCACCTGAGTTTTACTTTAGGCTACTAAACACAAGCAAACTGTGGGAGAAAAGACTGGCAAAGCTCATAGCTAGCACCTTTCATCAGCAGTTCTCAAAGTAGTTTACAAAGGGATTTCCTAATCTGTGAGGGCAAAACCACTATGGTGAGGAGGAACACCTTATTCTAGACCACAGCAGCAGCAGCAGAGCAGGGGCAGAACATGAGTTTCTTGTGGTCTAGGCCACCATATTTCCCACAAGACACAACGCCTGAAAAAATGAATACTACAAGTTAGCAGCAAAGTTTTGTACAACCCTAATCAGCAGCCACAGAACACCAATCTCCCACAAACATCTGCTCAGTCATCTAAGTTTATTCACTGGATGTGGATGAAAAGAGGGCCTTCACTAACTGGAATGACTTGTGTCAATCTTTAGCCCTTTAAAACAGTGACTAATTTTAGACTTTCTGTGGCTAAATACATTTGTAAACTATTAAACCAGTCTTCTGGTACATGGAAAACATATGGTTTCAACAATGTTATTCCTTCAGGAAGGCCTGTTTCTTCAAAGTTTCCTTTAGTTGTACACTAAGCTTGTTTGCTGTTCAGAATGCTTATTTTTATAACCATTTTCCCTCCTTTCCACAGCTATTTACTGGAATGATATATATGTGCATGGGTATATATATATATATTAAAGACAAATACTTTTATTGACAGCAGATGTAATGATATGGTGCTAGTCAGAAAAGATTATAAAAAATGCATATCCCCAGGAACACATTTCCTCTCCTAGCTGGTGCACTGCAAGTTTGCAGAGAGGAAATGATGCTCATTGTGCAGTTTTAATTTCTTACACATTTGGTGAATACATTAAAAAACAGGGAAGAAGACAGCCTGCCAAGGCCAGGACCTACACATACATTCAGAAAGAATCCCTACATTCTAATAATGAAGAATGTCCACGGTTTCCCCACCACTCCCAAAGCACTAAGCTAGAGCTGCTCCCTGTTTTAACTGTTTTTCCTGGGACTATTTTCCATGTCAGACTGTAATCACCATATTTGGCTAGCTCTACAGCCACCCTGCACTCACCTTCCCTCCCTGGAGTGATCCCAGCAAACCTTCATTGCTCTGATCACCAACCAGTTGGTTTGCGAGCTTGAAGGAAGCCGTGTTTCTCTCGGCAGACTGCTGTTGGGTAAGCTGTTCATCTCAACCTTACTTTGCATTTGCATGGTTGAAAGGGTCAAGTAGAGCAAACAAGACCAGGCTAGTGTTAAGTGGGAAACAGTAATCCTTAACCAACGCTTGGAGCAGGGTGCAAACCCAGGAACTCTACAAATCAGCCTTTGGTGGAGAAAAATTAAGTAGGAGGCTATTTCTCAGCAGCCATGTGGGCTACACAGAGCACCACTCCTTCATTTCTGAAGAACAATGGGTCTGGCCTAACACCAGGCCTGAATACACGAGAAGTGGACAAGAACAATATCACTTATATAAGAGCAAACAGCCTGCTTTAAAGAAATTGAGAGCTGTGTCTCTTGGAAACACGCTAGACCTAGAGTCACAAAGTAGGGAAAATAGCTGAGGGAAGTGAGTAAACAGGATGGAGCAGAAACAGAATTGGAAAAGGCATGGTGGCAGAAATGCAGGATATAAGTTGGGTACTGCATTCTATTGCTGGATGAGGAAAACTGAAAGCCAAACAAGTCCATAAATTCATTTCAGATATTAACTGCATTGCTTAATGAACTTCTGCAACATGCTCATACTATGAATACAAAATGATAATCTGTAAAAGAGATTTGAAAACTTTTTCAAAGGTGGTTTTTTCCCCCTGGCACTTTACTGCTCTTAAGATCAAATTTCTTTTTTCTGTGTGAATTTATGTTGCCAAGGTTGGGATTGACTGATGTGTATGCATCTTGTTTGTACAACGAAATCTAAAACATGACTCATGCAAAAATGTGGATGCAACTCCAGGGGTTGGAAGGAAACACTTGCCCATGGAATCAAAATTAATAAATAGATTTATGGCTCAGTCTGCCCAAGTAGCACTGTTTTACCTCCAAGTAATGTAAGCCACAGAATTTCACTTGGCTAGGTCTGCATTCAATCCTACAGCGAGAAGCATCTTTGAATTGTGAAAACAGAAGGAGAAAAACATTGATAAGAGAGAGACCACGGAAATGAGAGCTAGACCTGGCATGGGAGAATATTTGTCAGTTAAGAGGTAATGAAGAGAGAGAAACACTTGAAGGAATAGATGTCTGTACACTGAGTGGGGGTGCTTTCAAAAGATCTAATAAATCTGTAATGCAAATACATAGAAGGTAGTACTAGGACAGCAAGGGAGTAAGGAAATACAAAGACAGATTCCCTTTATGCCTAAAATTGACCAAGGACATAGTAACTACCATACATACTTTTAAAGGGAGCACATCTGAACTATTGTGCTTGAGCTCTGACCTCTTGCTTGATGTAAAATTAAGTTTCAAAAAAGGAAAAAGAAAAACCAAACTTGGCCTCCAGATGGGATGCTGAAAGAAGTGCTGTTTGCTTTATTTGTCCATGCAGTTTTCTTGCCACTCCTGCTAGAACAGCGTGAAAGACAATTGCTTCAAGTGTAATGAAATGAGGGCCCTAATGTGAACACTTCCCAACAGGAGATCCATGATGCCTTGACAAACTGTAATGCCAGAGCCCTCTGCCATCACTGCTCTGTCCGGAAACTGCCCTCAAATATTTGAGACATTCCTGGAATTAATAAGTAAGTGCTGATTTGGCCTGGCTGGTTGCTGCCTGGTATCCCTGGCTGGCACTGCCTTACAATGAATGGCATTGTTTTGTTGCAGCAATTCTTTTACTTTTCTTCTTCTTAAATTTCCCAGTGCCAGCAACAGGAAGACTGATTTAATTTCAACTAATGTGACTGTTGAATCAAAGATATGACTCATTTTAAGGAAGCTTTTGTTGGATGCTTAGTCTATCAAACCATGCATACTTTAGATTATTTGGCTCTGTAGACAATATGATCAGACAGACACAACCATTCTGGTTGAACTCAGGTACACATTATTTTTGTACTGAAAAGCTGGACATGAACAAAAGTTATAGCACAGCCTCGTGTAATGTCTATAAGCAATCTTTCTGTGCTATCTGGAAAGACATGCATAGTACACAGTGTGTTGAACTTATCAGAAAATGACAAAAAAGCAAGTAAAAGGGAGAAAAAAAATGTTTGTCAGCCTCAAGTCAGTGAAGCTGTAGTACTCAGAATTTGCTTTATGCAATATGCATAAATGTCAGGTCGCAATGCAAAAACTGGGAAAGGAAATGAGAGTATTTTCTCTTGTTATGCTGTTGTGCCATGGAGCAGCCCATAGTACATCAGTTAACTTGGGGCTCCTTGCTGGACTAAACAGAATAATGCATTTCAAACATTTCTTTAATGAATAAAACTAAATGTAATACTACAGACATTGTCTCTGTTTTTTGAAGCTCACATATACAGAGCTAAGTTTCAGGGGAAGTTCATTAGAATGCCTTTGGAAAACACCCATCTAGGATCACACTGTTTGCTTTTCTATCCGTGCATTTTCATAACCAGCTTTCATTTGCAAAAATGCTTCCAAATGTTAGTTATTCAAGACTCACAATGGTTGAAATGGGAAAAAAGTGGTAAAGGACTGTTGGGATCTACTCAAGGGCACCAAAAAAAAACCCACAAAAGAGAAAACCTTCTTGTATCTGAAACATGCTTTCATTATCATAGAAATAACTGCTCGGATCACCCGCACTTCTGTAAGACAGACACAGTCCTGATTCTATTATTCAAAAGTGTTTAGAAAGAAGTAATTTGCAAGATGGATATATGTAACATGCATGGTCCTTTTACAGAGAAGAAAGGAGGACTGTTCTGGGTTTTCAAACTACCTTCAAGCCTTCACTACCAGGTCATTTGACTTGAAGCTGCTAAACACAGAGCTTACCTTGGGTGCATGTAGGTACAATAAATACTTTCACATGTGTATACATAAATGATGAATGCAATGCATCTCCATACATTTGAGCATGCACACACAGTATGACTAATGAACAATTCATTGGCATGGCAGCAGAGCTGCATTTTTGGGACTTGCTGCAGGAGCAGGCTCAACTTGAAAGCAACTGGAAGGCATGAAAGCAGCACTCATGCTTCTGTGCAGGAAGACTGGTGATTACATGCCCTCCTCTCACATCAGTGTCTTAACAGTGCCACACAGCAGTCTAGACCCAAAGAGTGGTCAAAAGAACCCATACAGGGTTTCACTGAGAGAGCAATCCTTTTCCACTTCCTGGCAGGACTACTGAAGCTCTGTGTAACAGGGTTCCAAGCAGGAAGGGGGTGTGTGTGTAGGTAGGAGGAACTGAACCATGACCTGACCATGAACCAAGAGGCTTTGGGGTTTTGATTCATGTGTTTCTGCCACCAGTGTCATAGGAAAAGTTTCTGTTTCCACTTACTTATTTATTAGAAAAGAAATGGAAATAATTATCCACAGCACTTAGGAGACTGAAAGGCTTGACATGTGTATGTGTTTATATTTGTGTACATGCATAAAGTCTCCTGAATAACATGGGAATTTATGGGGCAGATGCTCCCTTTAGCCCAGTCCTCCCTCTCCAATTGAGGTCAAGAGTAATCATCTAGAAAAAAATGTATAAAACCAGAGCAAGCCTCTCGTCATACCTTCCCAGAATACTCTCCTTCCCTTCAGTGATTTATCTGACATACCAAGGCATTTGGAAACCAAGAGAATCAACCAAAAAAAATTACACCAGTCCAGAAACGCAGAAGATTACATTACATTAAAACCCATGTCCATGTCAAGCAACATCAGCTCAGGGGAAACCCAACAGGGAAGCTCAAAACAAAATGATAACAGAAATGTTATCTTTTTCTGATCACAGCCAGGTGTGGCAATGTTGGGTAGTGTTCAACCCCCTTATTTAAGCTATCTGTAAAGTCTGAATGTAGACAGGGACATGTAAAGAGAAATCTATCCTATCATAACAGGACTGTTATAGGAGGAGAATAATTCACCCTGGAAGGGCCCATTTCTCTTCATTTATTTTAGAGAAAAATCTAAATTTCTGACTTTCAGATTTCCAAAATTAAGCAGGAAGGATTTTTACCCTTAGCTGCAACTTTGACCCTGTCAAGCTAACAAAATTGCTATGGGTTAGACCCAAAGGCTGAATTCCTGTACTTCAGAGCTTGGAGGAAGTTTAAATCCCAACTCACACCAAACTTGTCAGACTTTTCCTGTACACACACGCTCCTGTTTTCCTGCAGGGCAGGTGTGTGTTGGGGGAATTCCTCTAGTACTTTTCTGCTGTAAACTGGTACTCTCTTTTCCTTCTCATCTGACGGTGTTCTCAGTACACAGATGGGAAGACTAAAACATTTGGGATCCCTTCCTCTGTAGCTACAGAAAGGACTTATGTATGAGCCCATTTAATATTAGCAGAAGTATTGTGAAGAAATCTGCACTAAGAAGAGAAAATGACCCTGAGTTTAAAAAAGATTTCAAAGCTCTGATATCCAGGAACCCCTGTCACAAAGACAAACAAAGAAGTAAGGAATGCAGGACAACTTATTTGCACAACTACAGGACATCTGGTCTGATAAACTCAAGTTGCCTTGATTTAGAAGCAGAAACTGTAAAAAGTTAAACATTTTCAAGGTAGTTTCACTTTTGTTTATTATTTGTTTGAATATTCAAAAAACCAAATTTGGAATAACTGACATTTACTCGTACAGAAGGGAAAGCAACCCAATTCCATTCACTGTTTTAAAAGCAACAGAAAGCAGTGTTATTCCCACTAGCAGAAATGGATCATGAAGCTACTCTTCACTTTGTCCAATCTCTGCTGCACTCAAAAGAGAGATATGGAGAGGGATCCCTGAGCACACTTTCCAGTTTTTCTCATTCCACCTGGAAAAGAAGGATGAGCCTGTGCACAAGTTACTCCCAGTGCATCCAAAGGCGCTGCCTATGGGGTTCTGCAGCGAATTGTCTGCCTACAGGGAAACCTTATGAAAAGCTTTTAACAGATTCCTGCAAGAATTAAGTAGTTCTTCAGAGAACAGATGGAAGGAGAAAAAAAAACATTTTTCCATCCCCGGCACCTGCTCTAGCCTCATATAACTAGATGATTATAGCATTCCTGTCTTAAATCATTCTCAAAAGGGGACCAAGTTTAAACTTTACAAACCTCAAACCCTAATTTAACCAAATAAAATACCACTCAACCCTGTCAAATGCTTTATATGAATTCTTAAATAAAGGAGGTAGAGTTCTTCTCGAGTGAGGCATCATATTTATTTTGACTTTAGACCTAACTCAAATCCTGCAACCCTGTGAATAAGAAAGAAAGAAAAATAAAAGTATTTCAAGTGCACTTGCCAGATTCCAAACTGGGTAAACACAATTTCCTCATTTCAGTCCATTTTGCAGTTTCAACAGTCTAAGTTTTCTCCCTCTATACTTTAGGTTAGTAATGCTCTTGTTTCTTATTCCAAAAGGGGTCCTGGAGTTTTGAAGCAGATGATAAGGTTCCTGTGCAGTTTCTTTAAAAATTTAAACCTCTGATTATGAAAACATGTACTCATATACTTAGCCTTCAGCTGGTTAGCTATTCCCCTGAATTTTTAGTCCTACAGGACTAGTCACACACTTAAATAATAAGCAGTTAGAAGTATTCACAAGAGTTTATAAGTTCCATTAGAAATTTTTCAGGTAAACAAACCTACCAAAATTCAAAATACTAATGCCAGGATTTAGATTTCTGTCACTGCTTTGAAAATATAACAAATATATATAATATAAAATGCATATGTAATGTAAATATTTCAATATTTACAAGTGCAGTTCCCAGTAGAACTGAGATGTCTCAAAATCAGTGACAGTCTAAAATTGCAGAAGAAAGAAATCTTTTTGAGCCATTACCTATTGCAAATTGCAGTACCCATTATTTTTGGTAGGTTTTCCTGTTGTTACTACTTTTTACATTAAAAAAAAATACTATTGATCAGAACACCTATTTTGTTTTACATCCTTTCTAAACAAGAACATAGACTATTTTCAGCAGTACTCATCTTAGAGGCACCTAAATGTACAGCCCAGCCCACAGCATACAGGTGCCACTGGAAGCATTCCCACTAAGGTAAATGGTTTTTGGTGCAGACTTCTTGGGAAAGTTCCTGGAGCTGTAACAATAATTACACTGAAGCAAATGAAAGTTCTGGGTGTGCCATTAAATGAGAAAGAAATAGGTCCACACAGGCTTGTACAAATTAGAAATACTCTAAACAAACTGCAAATCTCCTGCTGATACCTTAATTTGGATTTTTAAACCAGAAATTCCTTCATGTGCTTTTCACTTAGCAACATTTTCATTTTATTCTGCCTCTCACTCAGAAATCTGGTCATATACATGGTCAAGACCAGGAACATAAAAATCTAGCATTAAATCCTGAAGCACTAGTTGCTTCTTTCTTGGTCAAAATTCCTGCTGAGATCTATAAAAGAGTATGGGCTAAAAAAAGCTGCTGAGAATTTATCTAACTCCAAAACCAGATGACATATTATGACATGGTCCTGTGACAGTCCACCCAAACTGGGAGAACTGACATGCAAAAGGATTGCTTCCATGACCTGCCCAATGCACTTTGACCTCTTTTTAGTAATTTCCTTAGGCTTTTTGATGGAATTCAGAAGAGCTCTAAAGTTCATTGTCAGAAACACGGACACCTTACAGTGCTTCAGTTTTAAATCTCAGGAAGAACCTGTGCAACTAAACTGTCCTCCTCACTCTGCCAAATGCTTTGTCCAGTAAAATCATACATAAAAGGATTGATTTGAACAGGATAGGCAGTGCATTCTACTGCTGAAATAATGTATTGCTAAACATCCATAAGTAACACTAAGACTAACCTAAAAGCAGTACTCATTACTTATTTGATTTTCCTTAAGAAAAAGTATAATTCACAGAAATTATTTTATGTTCCAACAAGCTCTTAAAGTAGGCATTCTCTCCAAAGCTGCACAGTAAGAATGTCACAACATTTTGTTGATTTGCACACTGCACTTCACATTAGATGCCACAGAAACAGTCCAGGCTGAAAAATGCTCATGTGGACAGTGGATCCCAAAAAACCAATTACATAAACAACAGAAAATCATATTTAAAAGCAATAATTCAGCTGCTACTGGATGAATGATTAATACATATTCACTGAAAAGTTAGATGACTTGGCCTCCAGTCCGTGATGGAGTATGCATGAAGTGGTTCCAGTGTTTACACACAGGAAGTAAAATAGCACATTTTGCTCTGTATAGTTTTATATAAACGTCATAATGTCAAAGGTAACACATTCTCCTGGCTATGGGACAAGAAGAGCTGCTATCAAGGCAAGTTTGCTGAATGACACTCATCTCCTGTCACGCAAAGTGCAGGTCTGGAGATGAGAATGATGTCTAATCTGCAAAGGGAAAAGACTTAAAGTACACAGAAAAGTTCTATGTACAGTCTTATTTCTCTGTAGCAGAATGATCTATCAGGCTGGAAAAGAGCTTCTGGGAACAAAGTGTCTGTAAACTATGAAGCAAATTCTCTAGAATAGGACAGTAAGGTTTCCACTATTTGTCTCCTTGGAACTTTCCTGTACCCAGTTAAAAGCAAGTCTACCAGGACCTGGAAGCTATACTACCTGTAGAAAAATTCCATGCAGCAAAAAAAAATCATAGAATCATTTAGGTTCAAAAGACTCTTAAGACCACTGAGTCCAACTGCTAACTGAGAACAGCCAAGCCCAGCACTAAACCACGTTCCCCAGTGTCACATCCATGTGTCTCTTAAACACATCCAGGGCTGGTGACTCCACCAGTTCCCTGGGCAGCCCATTCCAATGCTGAACCACGCTCAGACAGGACTGCTGATCCCCGATGAAACGTGGCTGGGTGAGCACTTCAGCCCCTACCTCCACTCAGCAGGCCTGGGTGGACTTCATCTGCCCCCAGAGACTTGGGTGTGTCTGAGTGGTGTAGCAGGTTGCTAACTGCATTTCTCCTTGGGTTATGGGGCTTCATTCTGCTCACCATCCCTGTCTTCTAGCTCAAGGGCTGGATATCCAGAGGAACAACAGGTTTTACCATTAAAGACAGACATAAAGCTCTCAAACTGCATCTGCTCAACCAAACAAGGATCCTTTGCTTCCGTGGGAATCAGCATCTTTCTTGACACAGTCTAGAACCCTGAATCACTGTTTGCTGTCTCCTTACCCATTTATACATGCAGCTGTTATCTGTTTGCTCAGCAGACAGGGCAATGAGAAGAGATCCAACAAATCAATACATATAACATAAATCTCTCAACTCTAACCTCAAATCAGTGGCAGGCCCATGAATCAGTGTATCCCCTTCTGAAAACACCAGCATTCTGGGCAGAAGTACCACCTTTCTTTGGAAATCCTAATGCTAAAAAATACAGCTTTACAATAAAAAGCTCACAGCCCTTCTCAGGTCAGGACTATTCTGACCTCCTCCTTTACATAAGCAGCAATAGTCCTGGAGGGGCTGTCACAAGTACTGTGTTACATCAGACTCTATCAAGTAACAAAAAATATAATAAGGACCTTGTGAGTGCTCAAAAGAAGACATTTTAAGTGAACCGCTGCTCTCCTGAACTGTAGGTTTCATGCCTCATCAGAAAATTCCATTGTAACTGCTAGATAAATACAGGCTCTGGATGATGATGGTGAATGTTGATCTGGTGGAAGTAAATAACACTGACTTAGCAGATCCCTAACACCATGTCTGGAACAAAACTATCAGGAGTTTCCTTCTACGTGGTTCCCCTTTAGTATGCAGTGCTGGGAGTGCTCATGGTGTCTCTCAGCTGCACTCCTCAGCCATGGCAGGAAGAAACCTCCAGCAACAGTCAAACATCCATGGAGCACAAGCAGAACCTGTGTTTTGGAAAAATAGGCCTCACTGAACATGGAAAGTATTACCATATCTTGCTTTCCTGTGTAGGAAGCTCTTCACCTCCATTTTAAGCAAGACAGAGCAAACAAAAGTCTACTCTATCTCCTCTAACATGGCAGCATGTGACTGTCCAAGTGTTTGCTCACCTCTCCTCGGAGTGGGTGATGCAGACTAGACATGCCTGCAAGGGAGAAGAATGGCTCAGAGCTCAGGATTCCTTTCAGGGGTGACCAGCAGAAGATGTGAGTTTGCTTATGCACCACGTCACCCTCTTGGTCTGATGAAAGCCTCCACACCTCCCCTCCCTCCCCTCTCCTTTAATCTCTGCATGCTGCTATGCAGGAAGGTGCCAACTCGAGAACAGACAGTTCTGAAAAGAAGGCAATTAGAAAAAAAAAAGCACAGTACTTTAGAAATTTAAACAACAAGCCCTGTGATCAAAATAATTCATAAAGGGAAGGATTTTATGAAGTCATTTCACGAGCACACAATGCCTTTTCTTTTTTTTTTGCTTTGTTTTTTAAATAAATCCGTCAGTACACATGCCAAGGCAACACATCTGAATACAATATCAGTAGACACACCCTGAATCCCTACGCCTGTGCTCTCCCAAGTTACAGCAAAGGCTAAAAGTTGGGCTTTTTGCCTGAATTTTAACAATTATCAATCTATTTCTTTTCGTTTGGGTGCGTTAGTTAAAGCCTTTTCTTCCCCTTGCTCCCCCTTTCTCCTCCTTTACGAGAGTTTCTTTTTCTCCTCCCTTCACAAAAAAAAAAAAAATCTGAAAAATAGATTTTTCTCTCAGCGACGGTAAGTGTGTCTGTTTTAAAAAAAAACACCTAAAGAGATCTAACTTATAATGAATCCCTCTGGCATAAGGAAGCCTGTTCTAATCTCTCTTTATAGGGCTTGAGTGTTAGTTTTGCTCAACGAGTATTGACAGGGCCGTCCTGTTTCTCAGGCTTTCATTTTCCCTGAGTTGGAAAAAGGATACAGTGCATTTTCACATTCTCCAAGTCTGCAGTTGTTTTTATATAAGAAGCAATTTGCTTGGGTCACATCAGGTCAAATGGGAAGCCTGCCCAGCTCTTGGTTTTAAAGGAAAAACATACAGAAAGACACAAAAACACAGCAGTTTCCTTCATTAAATTCCACTCTACCTGCCATGGGCTTGCAGCCACAATGGAATTTCCCACCCTGGCTGACCATAGCTAAACTTTTTTTTTTTTCCTTCTCTCAATAAAAAGTCTTATTAGTTTTCTTTCAAGTGAACTTTGAGGTAAGGGTTATTAAAGTCAATGTAACTGTCCATTTTAATAAATAAATAAATTAATAAAGGCCTTCATGGGACTGTGGCCAAATGCTGAAGTCCTTATTGAAGCCCAGATTCTGATCTTTGTTACAATGCTGTAAGTCAAAAGCAACTCTTCTAAAGTTGTTGGAATTGTGCCTGGGTAAAAGATCAGGATCTTGCCTCAGTTTTTAACTCGTTTCTCGCTCAGGGAAAACCTCAGCTGACTTTGGTATGAGTTTGCCTGAGTTAAGACTGCCTGTGAAGCACAGCGTGAAGCCTGTCTCTGCAATGTGTTCGGCGTTCTGCTGGGCTCTTCCAAAATCGCACTGCCTTCAACACTTGGAGGGAATGGCACCCAAATATCTGCCTTTCTTAGTACTCAGTAATTGCAAAAGTTACCAGAACTAGGAAAGCTTACTCCCAAGGAAAAGGAAATCAGCCACAATGCTCCCCCAGCCTCCCAAACAATCACTGAAACCTGAGGTGAAATTCTACCCTGAGCTGCGAGAAGAAGATGCTGAGGAAGTGACTCAGTGTGAACACTTTTAGGAACAATAGATCATGAAGATGCTTCATTGATTACAATGCAGCCCTTAGGAGAACAAGAGCTGCTTGCTTTGCTTTGACTATGGTTTTATTGCACACACAGGGAAGAGGGGAAAAATAGAGAGAGAGAGAGAAAAAGGATACATCCTGAACCAGACTGTTTCTTTTAAGATGCTAGAAAGGTGTCTAATTCAAATTTGGATCCCTCTATCATAGCATTTATACCTGGCCTCTCTCTGCTAAATGCCCAGTTGTTCCCACTGCTTTCCTATGAGTTTGCCTTTAACTGCAAATGCTATAATTAAGTTTGCAGAGCAGTTTCCATTCAGACTATTTGCCCATAACTTTCTGCAAAGTTCTCCTTTTGGGCTGAACGACTGGCCTCAAATGAATGATGAAAAGCATAAAGCAGATTGGGAGCAGGTGGAGAGAAAGTAGTGGAGGATCTGCTCAGCCTTGACATGGCACCACAAGTGGGTGGCCCCCGCCCTTTCTCACAGTTTTCTCCACTCTGAAAATCCGTTTAGCTTTTTTTTTTTTCTTTTCCCCCCCAAAATAAATTAAAAAAAAAGGAGAAAAGGAAAAAAAAGAAAAAGAGCACAGTTGGCTCAGTGCCCCTGTATCCTCTGTTTTCCAGACACTTGTGTGAAACAATGGCAGTTTTGCCTGAATCAGGGCTGAGGAGTGCTGGACGTGGCCTCTGAACGATTTTTTGGACTTACTATTGTGACTTTCATCCAGAGATCATAAAGGGGTTTGCACTATTTATCACACCGGGCAGACCTTTGAAGCAGTCTGAGCCGAAGGAGGGCAGAGTCCCTTCTTCCTGTGCAGTGCCCTTCCCCTGGCTGTCTAAAAAACAAATGAGTTTTTAAAAATTTCATATACTCTCTTTGGTTTCAAAGGCTGGCTAGTAAGATACTGCAAAGTTCTCTATTTTGTTTTCCTACGGTCAGATGGTTCTTTTCTTTTTCTTTTCTCCCTGCTCTCTCTGGTGTCTGTTTTTCTAGTTGATTCATCTATTATCCCTCTTTATGTAATTAAATTTCTCTACTCAGTGTGTCATTGTGCTCAGGCTGTATTGTGCTCTGTCACCTCCAATTCCTTTCCTTCAGAAACTCCACATCCCAATTCCTCTTTAAAGTTGCTTGCTGAAGCATTTGTTCTCTCAGCATCCCCATACGTTTATAAACTGGAGATTAGTTCACTTTGTCTGACTTCCAAAGCCATTTGCTGCTTGAGACCATTTCATGAGCTTGTCTATTCATGTGGATAAACAACAAAAAAATAAAATAAAATCATCTATACAGTGAATTAGGAAGAATAAACAGCAGTTGCACGGAACAAATACCAGTAAGGGTGAAATTAGTAACAGTCACAGTTTTTGCTGATGTTGCCCGTGCCTGAACTATTTCACTTTGACATACTTTTAGACAGTAGGATTTCACAAGTTAAAAGGATGATAAACTTTTTTAGTAGAACCAAGTGACGTACCGTAACATTTAGCTAATGATTCCTGCATTTCTGTACTGAAGAGTCCCTCAACTCACAAACTTCTGTCTAGATGAATAATCTGAATACTCTGCAGCTCCCCAAAGTAGTCCATTATTTCCCACAAAGCCTTTAAAACTTTCTTCTAAATTCAGGATTTTGAAGTGATGTCTGGCTAACAGATGTGCTTGTTCTGACACTTTTAAATATCTTCCCTCAAAGCAAGAGTCCTTTCAACAATTCAAGTCAATGGCAAAATTCCTATTGATTTAAAAAGATATGCTCAACTCTTGGAATAAGGAACTGACTGTGACTGTCAGTCACTTTGTATGCAACATCAGAATAAATCCAGAAATTCCAGTCTCCACGTGTATCCATCAAATTGTTTTCATTATCTGCAGTTTAAAAATATGGCAGAAGGAGGGAAAAATATTTCTGAAACGGTTTACAGGAGGAATGAAGGCTGAAGTTAGGTGTAGCCCAAGAAGCTACCATGAGCACCAGGTCTCCTTTCCCTTGAGAATGGGGCTTTGAGCCCTCTGGTCTAATGGAAGGTGTTCTTGACCATGGAAGATGGTTTGGAACTAGATGATCCTAATTTAAGGACCCTTTCAACCCAAACAATTCTATGATTCTGTGATCAGATATGAAATTTATGGCAGTCTCCTCAGCAGATTTCCACTCCTCTGAAATGGTCTCAGCCAATTTGCAAGACAACACACACCTCATTTCTCTGCTCTAACCCCCTTGGATCTGCATTTCTGCTCACAGAAATGTACAATGCTGAAACCTTCCAGGCTTCAGGGTCTACATCCACAGTCTGCAAGACTCAGAGGAAAACTGGATCATCTCTAGGCAACCACAAATGGCACAAAAACAGATAGAGGTGAGAACCAGAACTTTTGGTGTCTGTGGTACAAACCTCTCATCAAATATCAAATATCAAATATCTCATCACAGACTAATGATCTGTTGGAGAGAGAACCAGGAGACCAGGTGCACCACCAAAGTCTTAAAGAAACATTTGCCAGCAGAGCCTCAGTTCTGGTCAGGGAAACTTAACAGCCTTAAACACCACAACTGACTAAATAAATGTCTTATAATTTTATAAATGACAGCAGGAATGACTGCAATTATGCTTATTAGCAGATAAAAACGTCTCTAAAGGATTGGATGGGGGGGCTTATAAAGCAAAACAGGAAACAGGCTCACTGAATACATCTGTGGTGCATGGTTAATCTAAGCCTTGCATACGTTCATTTTCCATGCCAAGCATGATCAGTGTAAGACACGATTATAGTCTATCAGTTCTAGGGGTTACAGCTTGAACTACTATAGAAAACTAGCTTAAAATTTTAATCATGTTAAGATATTATACGTACTTTCTTAAAGATCTGCTTAGCAATTTTGTATTTTGACTGCTTCAACAATATTTCCCAGAATCAAGCCTTTAAAATTAACTACTTCATTATTTCTGCTGCTTAGGAGAGAAGTTTCAAGCATGTTACAAGTTCTTCTCCATAACCTGCTCATGCTGCAATCAGTTTGATCAAAATTCCACAAAATTTATGATTTTTACAGCCTTTAAGATTGGAAGGAACAGGAAAGAGAAAGTAAGAGATATTAATCAATCATACTTAAATGATTTTGATATTAAGGAGAAAGTCAAGGACCCAGGAAGAAAATACTTATGAATGATTTTAATATCCCTGGGATTTCAGATTTTTTATTTATTTGCTTAAATTATGGACAATTTAATTACTAAAGTACCAAATTGATAAAATAACTGGGCAGAGGTAAAAAAAAAAACAAACAAACCACTAATGATAAGTTAACCACCAACAAAACCAATATTTATCATTTTAAAAACCCTTACATCAAGAGCAACCAGCCTTCCTGCCTTTAGAGCCATGCACCATCCCTAACTTCTCCACAGAGAAAACCATAAAACACATTCCACAGACAAAGAAAGACATGAGGTAGGGGGCCACAGGAGATCACCAGCCCAAGAATCCTGCTGTTTTACTGCTCAGCTGGGCAGGGCTGAGCTTGCAGCTGGGACCTGGGTGAGCTGCTAATCTTGGCCTCCCTGACGGTGGCAGGGAGAGAGACGGAAATGATTCAGCGGTGCCCAGTGCCAGCACAGCCCTGCTGAGCATCACACCCCATCCTCCCCAGCCTCCTCCTCCTCCTCCTCCTTGGCCCTGCAGCTGCCTGGAACTCGGGGCGCTCACAGCTTCAGCTCCCTGCTAAAACCCTGGCTGCAGACCCTGCAGGTTAAGGGTCTCTGCTGCTCGCTGTGCTGAAGGGTCCAGGCGCCTGGGCCAGCTCAGGGCAAGCAGCACTAAGCCCCATCGGGGTCTTTAGCACAGCAACTCATTTGGCTGCCAAACAAGAATTTTTGAAGAATTTTGCAATAACAACAACAACAACAAATTTCACTGCAAGGCTGACTTTGTAAGGTAGGTGAGGATACCCAGACTTCTAATTTCAATTTCATCAATCACCACAACTGAAATACTTGCATTTTTTTTTTCACATTTCAAAACCTGCCAAGATCATGCTTTTTATGAATTTAATATTATTATCATTATTTTCCCCAAATGTGCAATTCCTGCATCAGAAAAATCTAGCTGGGTACTATGTTTGAGATGCTAAAGCTGCATGAATTCTCTAGAAATAGTCAGCATTCACTTGCTCAGAATGGCAAGTTTCAATGAGATTTTCCTTGCTTTAATCGGTTTGAGCTAGCTCTTTGGCATTGTCTTATAAATAATAGAAGCTACACACTGCACTGTTACAACATCATTCATCTAAGGATCTCATAACTTAATTAAGAGGGACACTGTCAGGTTAAAAATCATATATTTTTCATTAAGTAATTTCCTTATCTATGTTACTAATTACATTTTAGGCTATTAAGCTGAAACAAATTCTTAAAATCTAATTTAACATCTACTACTAACATGTATATATTATATATACACACAGCTGGTTTACTCTCTGAGATATTAAAACAGATGTGCTAGCTTTACTTTTGTTTCAAGTTGGTTTCATTTACAGATTTTCATGTGTGAACAATGTTCTTCCTTCAGAGTGGTATAAACACTCCACAAGAACATTTAAATGCAAACAAAAAACTGTATTAACATCCAAGAAAATAAAACATATGTTTTTGTTAATATAAGACTTGCAAGGATTCAACAATAAAACTTTAATTTTGGAGAAAACTGCCTAACATTGTATGGTGGTTATTTTCACTTTCTCTAAAGGGAAGGTGACAAGTACTATTTCTGTAGTGCTTAATTATGGGAGAGCACAAATCTGTTTGCTGCGAGGGAATACATCATTAATAAATTCATTCTGCTATATTTGAGCCTCTTCAGATAACCAGAAATGTGCTGCTACTTCACTGAGGCTTAAAGCAAGGCTCGCTTTTTGATGGGAGAAGCTAGCTGTGGGCAAAGTTAGCATAATGAAGTTTCTACCTGTCAGAGTTCAGCTAAACTCTGAAGTTGTTGAAGTCTGTGTGCCATAATGGGGGGGGACAGTCACTAAAGCACTGCGGGGTCCCTCGGAATCTTTATAAATAAAGTGTAACATCAAAAACCACAAGTGTGTGTTTTTCCAGGCTTCTCTTAACACAGGGTAGAACTACGACACATGATCAAAGTCACACGGTGAGTTGATGATAAAACCAAAACAAAAATCCATAGCCTGCACCACTCATTCCTCACTAAACTACTTTGTTTCTTCCTGACTATTCAATGCATTTTGTATGAAGAACAGCAACAAAAAAAAGCTATTTTTCACTTTTACTCTTACTAGCTCATACAGCAAGAAAGATGGGGTTTTGACTTCCAGTAGGCCATTTTGCTTCTCAAGAGATTCCTCCTCTTTCTTCCCTTCCCTAAGTTCAGTGATCAGCAGAGCAGGTGTTCACTTGCAGATCCAGAGCTCCTGACACAAAAGGAGTTTTATATTTCATTTTGCTTTTCAATGGTCCATTGCTCAGACATCAGTCCCAGAAGACATACTGCCAACTACTAAACTTTTTAAGCAGGTGGGGGTTGAAACGTGAAGCAGGTCATGGAGTCAACAGCGGCGAGTCAGCTCTGTCTACTTTTTAAAAAGAAAAATGCACTAAGACGGGAAAAAAACACAAATAATAAAAATACACATTTACGAAGGCCTCTCAAGAGCCACTGAGGAGACATGGGGGTGTGCTAAAGACAACCCTGAAGAATGGTGGTATGACCTGATATTCACAACTAAACACAGCACTGTTGTGCACAAGACTCCCTGGGATGAGGAACACAAGGGTTCTTCAGCTTAAATGACACTGCCTTCCAACTCAGCTGCAAAAGCTACATGCTCAGAGTTAACCCATTTCACAGTGCTGAGACAATATGAAACTAGGCCAAGGACCACCTTCTACCACAGGAATAATTAAAGAAACATTATTCTGCCTGAAAATGTGTTTTGTGCAGTGAATGGGTGAGCTTTCAGAGGTACCTTTTTGCTGGCTGGTTGCAGTAGTGAGACTGCAGGGTATATTTGTTTGCTCATAGCCAAACCTCTGATAACCTCTGGTAAAACTTTCATTATTTCACATTAATACCATTTTATGTTGGGGTCAGATACAACTGCATGAGAGTAAAAGTTTTCAAAAAGATCAGGAGAGTGTATCCAGGATACTACAAAATATGGATCCCAAAGACAGACTTTTCATGTTGCATTTACTCAGGATCCAGGACATAACAGTGTAGAACCCATGGCATGGGTCTGGATGGTGGCATTCCTGTATCATCTGCCAACCAGAAAGTTGCTTCCAGGGCTTGGTTAAGTCTTTCAGACTATTAGCATTTCATTTTCTTAGTTAGCAATGTGTGGGACTTGTCTTAAGTGATGGTGCTTTAGCACTGTGAAGTCCAACCATCATTATGCACATCTCAGCCAAGCTAGCCAGGGACAACAGATAGGATAATGCTTTTCAGATCTGTATTTGTGTCTTTATGCTGTTGTCTTAAAAGTATGAGGTCTGATTAATCTGGTATTAATGTGTATAATTGTCTCATTAATCAGCACAGACCTTTTTCAGCTCTATGTATGCTTCAGCAGTGAATAAATTGTAACAGTGCTGGTATTTTTTCAAGTAAGACAATTTTTAAATGTCACAGACACATATATATGTCTGAAGATACCTACCTTCCTCCCTGGCTATTCCTAAGACCAGAATATCAAATTTAAAAGGGAGCTTGTCTAACACACCAAAATCAATCCTAAGAATCAAACACAGATCTCACCCTTCATGTCCACTTTGCTTGCTTTAAAGCTATGTTAATGTCCACAAAGCAAATTTAGTCCTGTATTTCTATGCTTATGCAGATTTCTCTTAGAATTTAAAAACAAATCCTTAGTTAGCAGATTTAAAAATACTGCTGAACCCGAAGTAAAAAAGAAAAACCCAACACATTTGATACAACTTAAAGTTCATATTTTCTGTAATTACTGAGGAAAAACGTCACAACAAACCAGCTGTAGCTATTTATAAAGGAATTTAGGATTGACTCTGGGGTCTGATATCCTTTTCTCGTGGACAGGCTGAGCACACAGGGAAGATGTTCACAGTATAGCACTCTAGAACTGCTCACACGATTAGACAGAGCAACCACGAGCCAATAGCCTCAACCCTTTCCACATAAAGGCTAACAAATTAAAGGTGACCATTACCCTAAAATAGTCCTGGTAAGCCACAACATGGTGATACTCATTACATGTGTCCAGTTCAAAGATATTGCAAGACACAGGTGGAGAACTTGGTTTTTCAGAGCCGAGCATTGGCGACAAAACACTTGGGTTTTCAGTGCTGATACACAGGAAACCAAATGAGTTTCTGTGTTTGAGTAGCTGAAAGCAAATATGATTGTGTTCCACACCTGTCTCTCCTCTGCCCATTATTGGGCTCACACGTGCACTGGTTTCCCCCCTCAAATACACACACTATCACATTTACTTTCTCCCTCCCTCCTGCATTCCTCCAACCTCTGTGTCCATAACTGGCTATCCACATGTGGTTTTACAAAGGGTTCACATTCTCCCTTCCCTCCTCAGCCATGGCATGAACCTGAAGCACGGCTTTCCCCCCGCAGTCACCCTCCTGTCAGGTTGTGTCGAGCCCAGTAAGGCAGTAGCTGCTGCAGAAATGCCCTGCTGGGAATGGGCCCCTCTAGGGCTCATGCAAAGGACTGAAATGGAGTCTTTTGGTCTATGTTTGACTATCATCAGACAGCACACCCACTAATCATAACTTTGCCTTGTCCCTCACCTCTCCCTGAACCAGTTTCCTCTCTTCCCTGTGAGGAGAGTTAGAGACAATGGAGTACATCCTTTGGGTATGTAAGGAAGGCCTCCATTAAATGCTACAAAGTGCTTTGCTACCCTCAGATGCATGGTGTTATTTAAGTGCTAATCGCTCTAGTCTTCAGCATGTCCAAAATTATTTCACTTGTTACCAAAAAGCTCCACTGTCACACATTACATTGCAGTTGCACTGAAAAATAATTAACGGCCTACATTTTGGGGTCCATTATTTCAGCTGACTGCCTGATTAGGGAATTATCCAGCATTCCCAAGTTTTCAACAGAGAAATTAGAAAACATTAAAAAGGTAGGCCAGGGAACAGCTCTATGAAACAACTGGTACAAAGAATGAGAAAAGAGACCATTCCTTCCAAACACTAAAACAAAGCAGTAGCTGGAAGTCAAGGCAATATGACATAACAAGCAATCTATATGTTAATTTAGGAAGGTAATCTTTTAGATGGAGTTCCAAAGATTATTAAACTCAAGTATTCAGTAAACCATTCTTAACTAGAAATCCTAAAAGTTATGAAGAACAGCACGTAATGCTTAAAAAAAGAAGTATAACATATGGCGATACAATTTTCAATTTCAAGCAACATATAAAACTGGATGTATACAAAAGAAACAATCCCTAGTACTTGGAGCACTAGCAAATGAGGAATTCACTGTCTCCTCTCTTACTTGTTCAGAACCTCTTCAATTCCTTGCCTCTCTAGATGCAATCAACATAATCATCTTGAAGTCTAGCAAATACACTGGTATAAGTCAGAGAGCCAATATCCTTGGCTGACCCCAACAAAACCAGGTGCGGCTGAAACTGCATCCAAACAGACCTCAGACTTCAGTGTCCACCAGGGTAAGACCTGCATCACTTCTTTATCCTTCAGAGCTCCCCGATTCAGTTAGCTAACACTGGGTAAATACTTGAATTACCAAAAACAACCCCATCAAAACATCTCCCCCAAAAAAACTTCAAACAACACAACAACAAACTCAAACTACAAAAACCCCAGTGATACAGAAAATTCAACAAATAAATGAACTAACCTCCAAAGCTTTCAACCCATTTTTAAGTAAGCTGCAAATTTGCACAAGAACAAACCTTTAGTTGGAGGGAGAGGAACAAATGTCTTAGAAGTTAGTACAGGCATTTTAAGAACCTTAATCTCAAGACCAAACTCAGCCTCTGAGGCACAGCAGTCTGGGAAGGAGCATCTTTGAAAGACTCTTTCCTTACATTCCAAACTGGTGGTTTGGGGTTGTATTTTTCCCTTACTGTCTCAAAGCTGTAGAAAGTCATCTTTCTTTCCAGCTCCAACTCCTGACTTCCAACACTGCCAGCCAGGCCAGCACCCAATGCACTCTGCCTCCAGCCACTGTGGAATTTCTCACCCTGGCACCACATGCCCAGCTGTGCTCATGGAAGTGGAAAATCTGACAGCATTGTCAAATTGGGATAATTGTTTCTCATAATTCCTCTGTCAGTGAATATTCTCATATTCCTCTCACAGAAAAGCCACTATACCTTTCATATTGCTCTGCTTGCAGCCACAGAATTCCTCTTTGCCATTAAAGCAGCAGTTAAATATGTTATAATGTGGGAAAAGGTTTAAAAATCTTGTGCAGATTAAAGCCAACAATGCCATAACTGTATCTGGTTTAATAAATTCTTTGTGCAGCATAAACATGGGAAGAAAAGGGAAAAGAAACCAAAAGGTATCTATGTTCATGTAACACAGATGGATGTAAAGTAAAATCCTTATTTTATAAATACAATACATAGCTTACACTTGTGTCAATGCAAGAAAGAAAAATCACTATTACACTACAAATACTTCGGTGTAAATTTTAAACAAAACATAGAAAGTAAAGCTGTGCAGTAACTCACAGCCAGGCAGGGATCTGGAGCTCACACAACAGATCCCAGTATGAGGAACCATTTTCACCTCAGATTCACAATTTCTACCTTCAGACCAATCCAATCTTGGTATCTATCTAACCTCATTGGAAGGCCACTGTTACCATTGTGCCTGAGCTCCCCTTGGTGTCCAGTGACTCCATCCCACTGTGCCTGGGAGCAGAACATGCTGCTTCCCCAGGGTCCTCTAGAAGAGTGTGGGACAGTCCAGGGCTGGGATGTTTCAGGGTGGTGCAGTGTTCAGTTTTCCTCTTAAGTGCATGTTACACAGTTTTGGGAATTTTTTTAGGGACACAGAACTGAAAAAAAGATGCCAACAACAATCCTGCCCACTCCAGCGGGACAGGGGCTGCCCTTTCTAATGCTATCCATTGATTTTCCTCTGTTTTTTTCCTCTGTCACAACCAGTAATGTTGTACTTGATTACTTGCAAGTCATCATTTTCTTTTCTCTTTTTTTTAAATGCTAGCCAATGCTTACACTGTCAAAACCAAAGTCATGACTGGAGGGGCATTCTCTCTGCTGCTTCCTTCTGTTCCTTTTGCTACAGATAAAGTGCCATTGCTATTGGAAGTAGAATAAATAACTATCCTACTCTACCCAAAGAACTTGAATGACAGTTTCTCTGAGCAGTTTTCCACCCTCATATCTGTGCACACTCCTGTAAAGGCAAGCCTTGTGCTGATCTCAACACTTTTAGATGAAAGCTTATGTTAATAGAGCAAATTGAGCTACAGAGTTTCACACCACCTCTGGCTGGTTCCAGACCAGGCCTGATCTCCCATAAGAAACAGGGATGACTTGAAACCAAACTAATTTAAACAAAGCCAGTCAAGTATTACACTGGTTTCTCTAAATAGCTTTGGTGATCCAGAAAACATAAATAAATAGCTGATGCTCAGTGTGGGAAGCAATGTGTTTGGTAATATATTAAGTAATATTCTTTCTTTTGATCACATAGAACAATGTTATAGTCTCTACCTCTCCTAGTAACCCTAACAAGGGTCCCCTCCATTTGTTTCTACACAGAAGCAGGGGTAGCCTATTCACAAATCAGTGACTGTGATCAGTATGTCTCATTCAAAAATTAATCATAATGTGAGGCAATTAAGAAACACCTTAACGACTAAATAGAGGTGTGCAAAATCCTTAGGCACTCAACAAAATTTAGGCCAAAAAAATAAAAGCCATGCATAAATAATAAATGTATTTAGTGCAATGAATGCCTTTTCCTATATATTTTGTATGTTATGAAATGAAAGAAACAGAAAAATATGAAGTAGATACAAATACATGCACACACAGAGAGAAAATTATGTGGCCCTTTCTAGCATGAAAAGGAAATTATTAAAAGTTGGATAAACAACAACGGAGGATGTGACAGGGGCAGCTGGAGAACCACACTGGGGGACAGAACTTCTAAGTGAATCCACACAAAAAAATGTCTCCCATGACAATCCGTTGTTCTTCAAAGAGAATAATGATTCTAGAGATGAGTTTGCATTTGTCTTTGGATGTCACAAGAAATGCTAAGAAAGCATCTGAATGAGAGTTATTATTTCCTCTGAGCAATGAAGGATTTGAGTAGACTGTCAGAACACCAGCACCAGCAATCGGAGGGCAGATACAAAGCAACAGCGAGCTAGCAGGGAGCTCAGAATCTGTCCAGGGCCCTGGGAAGGGAAGATCAAAGAGGCCATGGGGCAAACTGGAGATCTAAGAAAGGTAGATCTAAGGACCACAACTGCAAGGCAGCTGTTAAATCATGAGGGAAATAGGAACGCTGTTTGAGAAAGTGATCGCAGGAGGCATAATGTTTTCCAAGACCAACAGAACACAAATGCACGCGAATTGGCGGAAAATGTGCTCCACAGAGGTCGATGCTACTTTGTTGGAATAACTCAGACATTTTGGGGGTACTGGGGCTGCATCCAAGTCCTTACCCTACTCACACATGTGCTACTCGGAGCAGAACAGAAGGACTTGTAACCCCTCAGTGCTCAAGAGTATCACAGCTATATTATGGGCTATCTAATCCTCCTGCTCTAATTGAGCGCGCTGGGCACAACATAAATCCAGCCCTACCTCTCAGTAACAAGATGCTTTTCCAACTGGCCTGATGGAGTACTTGGCCTGATGATGACTCTCACAGTCAGATGTGCAATCTACCCTCTGGCTCCCTGTTGGTTTGGACTCACTGCCTACATCCTCTAATACCCAAGACTGCAAGAGATAAAAGAGAGACTCCTGTTTGACTGCATACAACAGTATGTTACAGACTATAGGTAAGCTGTGTCCTTGGCACCTGCTGTTGGCAGGACTGGCCCTTTCCACCGCACACCCTTGCCTGCAGTGCTCCTATATGGAAGAAGACAACTGTAAATGACACAAAATGATCTTCAAAGACACTTTAAGGCAGCTGGAAAAACATCACAAACTGACCTAACAAAGTAGGGCATAACCTCCCACTTGGTCAGGCTGCTTTGGAGTGTTGGTGACACAATACTGAGGAACCTGTTTCACTATTTGCTAACTTCCATGGCACATCTGAATTATCTTTGTTTAATCAGAACTAAGTCTAAAATGGACTATGGGTTGTGTTACGAAAGCATAAAAATATTTTTTAAATCCACAGCCCTGCCCTACGCCCCCATACCATTCTATCAAAACATACACGGGAAAATGTTTACAAGTTACAATCTTCCAGATAAGCTTAGTTTCCTGTATATATTTCAAATGCAATGTCCCAAGAACACACACATCCAAAAATCTAAAAATGCAGGTGGGGGCTGCACAGTGCTGAGCTCCAAATTTTAGATTTGAAATGTGTTATCTTCATATCCATTGGCTTCAGTCTTACAGTTTCCCCTCTACAGGTGGGTTATAGGATGAAGTTCAGACTATAGCTGAACAAAGGGGAATGCTGCCTTTTCTGTATGTCAAGGTACTCACAATTAAGGGGAACTCAGAATCAGTTTAATTTGGCATTTTCAAAGCTGAGATTTCTTCATTTCAAATACTGAGGAAAGTCTGTAAATTTCAAAATATCTAGCATACCATCAAAACAGAGAGAACAGAGCAATCACCAGAAGTGAATCATGTGCTTAAACTGGGACAAAGAAATGACTGACATGGATATTGGATTTGCATGGCAAGGCTTTGGTAGCAAGGGGGCTATGGGGATGGCTCCTATGAGAATCTGCCAGAAGCTTCCCCTACATCCAACAGATCCAGGGCCAGACGGCTCCAAGATGAACCCACCGCTGGCTAAGGCTGAGGCCATCAGTGACTGTGACAGCTCCTCTGGGACAATGTACTTGAAAAGGGGGATAAAAACCTGCAGCATGGCAGTGGTAGAAAGGAGTTAGAATATGTGAGAGAAACAACTTTGTAGACATCAAGGTCAGTGCTGAAGGAGGGACAGAAGGTGCTCCAGGCATTGGAGCAGTGATTCCCCTGCAGCCCTGGTGCAGCCCTTGGTGAGGCACCTGTGCTCCTGCAGCCTATGGAGGTCCATGGTGGAACAAAGATCCACCCGCAAGCCTATGGAAGACACCACAGCAGTGCAAGCAGATTCCTGAAAAAGACTACATCCCCTTAGGAGGCTCATGCTGCAGCAGACTCCCGGCATGATCTGTGGCCCCATGGACAGAGAAGTCCACTCTGAAGCAGGGTTTGCTGGCAGGACTTGTGACCCTGTGGGAGACCCACACTGGAGCAGCCTGTTCCTGAAGGACTGCACCCTGTGGAAGGGACCCATGCTGGAGCAGCTTCTGACCAACTGTACCTTGTGGGAAGGACTCATGCTGGAGAAGTTCACGGAGGGCTGTCTCCCCATGGGGATGACCCAATGCTGGAATAGGGAAAAAGTGTGAGGAGTCCTCCTGCAAGGAAGAAGGAGTGGCAGAGACAACTGTGATGATCTCACCTCAGCCCACATTCTCCATCCCCCTGTGTCACTGCAGGGAACAGTTAGAGAAAATCAGGAGGGAAGAGAAACTCAATAAGAAAGGAAGGGTGGGGAAGAAGATGTTTGTAAGATTTGGTTTCATCTCTCATTATCCTGCTTTGATTTGACTTGTAATAAATTCTATTAATTTTTCCCAAGTTGAGTTTGTTTTGCCTGTGATCATTCAGTGATCTCTCCCTGTCCTTATCTGACCTATCTGTCCAGGTGAGGAGGGGAGTGATAAAGTAGCTTTGGTGGGACCCTACAGATCAGCCAGGGTCAGCCCATCACATGTGGAACTGTGGCTTTTCCTCATTTCACTCTCACAATCCTGTGGTAAACCATTTCACTTCATCTTTGGTTTAATTAAGGAAAAAATTATTGAAAACTCTCATGCTCAGAATGAGAACATATTAATCTTTTGTTCTGAGTAATAAGGTGCAAAGAAATGTAGTCCTGGCAGGATACTAATTTTTGATGTTGTCAATTAAAAAAACTTCTCCTGGTGTTTTCAATGGAAAAATCTCTCAGAAAGTGTTTTTATCGAAGCACCCAGTTCCAAGTCCTGGATTATTAGGTTAAGCTCCGTCAGCAGAGAGACCAATATAAATGCTTTTCATACCATCTGCCTTGATGCCTTGACAAAAAAATAAAGAAGAGAAAATAAGTCTAAAATTCTCTGATTTTAGCCTGTTTCACTTTAATACAAAGCTGGGAAATTCAGGTCCTAAAAATATAAAATGAAAAACATGTGATTATTTTTTTCTTTTTATCTTTCCTCAAAACCTTACAAAACATCCCAAATCACCCAGTATTTCCAGGGCCTGGTTTCTTTTTATATTTTGAAATCAGAAAAGCAGCTTTAACTAAGTATAGGCACTAGCAAATCACTTGCTCTACTCCCTTTTTTCTGTTTTGAAGAGAGCTTGTTACAGTGCATGCATTTTACCTGGTGTTTATTAGGAGACTCTATGCAGTTACCAGGGTTTTGATTTTCCTGTTTAAAAACAAATTAGGGTGGTGTGCAGGGCCTTGCAGTATTAGGCAGCAACTCCAACAGCTAATGATGGAGGACAGTGCCTTGGTGAAGGTGTTAGTGATCCATCTGGCCAATTAAAGAGTAACTTAGAGTCCGATACTATTTCTCAATTATGGTGGCTGTGACACCAAGACTTGAGAAGCAGCGAGATTTGGTGTGAAACAATAAAGTGAATCCATGCAGAGAAGAATCAGGGAAATGCTGCTGTAATCCCACAGCAGAGAGGAAAGGGAAAATGCTATCTGCCAGAGATGTACCTTGACTTATCAACAAGAAAGAGGGCTGGACTTCAAAAAACCCCAAAACAGCTCAGACTTGAAACAGATACTGATAAAGTCTATCTTCCTACATATTTGAAACCAGAGTGTGTGAGCACCAGACAGGAGGAGCACAATTGTCTTTGGTCTCCTGTCCCAGAACAAAGATAATGCTCCTTGGTGAGCAGAACACAGCCAGTGCTGTGGCTCTTCTGTGCTGGCCAGCCAACTGTCCTCTGCCAAACTTGCTTAGCTGATAAGTTCTGCTTGTTTGTCCCTCAGCAGGGGCACTACTCTGAATTTTTCTCCTCTCCTTAGATACCTGGTCTGTAGAAATCAAATAATCTTTTCAGTTCTTTACGACTCAGCTGAACAGTATCAGCGTGCTCAACAGCTACGCATGGGTGTGACAGACGGGCATAGGGACAGGCAGCCCCACAAACTCAGGTGAGATAGCTTGGTAGCCAGTACTCAGAAATCTGAGGTATTTAAAATCTGCAAGTGGATCCAAACTTCATCTTAATCCATGCCCAAGGTAAAGTGAGACCAACGCCTTGTTCTGTTTCTGCCTTCCCATCTGGACCTCTGTGAGGCCTGAACATGCACTCTTATTTCTCATGAGTACTGAAGCAGGCCAGCAGGATTGCCCACTGCTTAATTTGGATGTGGATACTGCACAGAACTACACATATTTCATACCACAGACTGTTTGAAAACTTTTTTCTCATCTTGCAGCTTCAAAAGCATCTCATGTTAACTCAGAAGCAAACAATAACATTTCTACCTGTCCTTTCCCACCTGAGACTTTTCTGCTGCCCCAACTTCTTGGAGGCTAGCACATCCCTTCCTTCCCATAGCCAGTCTTCCATGCCAGCTTTTACTCCTTTCCCTCATCTTTCAGCCACGACAGGAGAAGGAGTTAAAAATCTCGTGCTGCTTTCTGGCCAGTACCTTCTTAAGTATGTCACCCCTCCCCACGCACACAGGAGTTGCACTGCCCTCTCCCCGGATGGTTCCACATATCTCTTCTCTGAAGTTGTAGAGATGGGAATGATTTTCCTCAACATGAAATGCTGTATAAAGAGTGTGGGTGGGAAATATGCAGTGTAATGGAACTGAAACCCCATAAGGGAAATCAACACAGGCAGCTGCTGATACACTATTTACTTGGATAAATCATCCATTTTTCTCCCGGGCCAGATGACTTGAGGTATCACCTACCCACGATGGCAAGTGCAAATATAAATAATAAATAAAACTAACTGAGGAAAAATTTCTCACTGTAATGGGGTTTTGTAGAGAACTAAGTTTCAGTTAAACTTAATCCTTGCTGTCTTCTGTGTCTCCAGCAGCAGAAACATCTGGTCGGTTTTAGATTCCCCTTGGATTCCCAACTTCAAAGGGAGTTATAAAGAATAACAAATACATGTACTGGCACTGAAAAAAAAAAAATTAGAGCAGCAGGAGAGAATGGTAAAATTGTCCTTATTTGACTGCTAGTGACAGGCGCCACAGGCAGAACTGTGAGAAAAAATCTTAACGGCTCAGGCAAATAAGCTTTTTTTTTTTAATGACTGGCTCTCTGTACTAATGACGCAAAAAATCTATGGGATCTGCCCCATAATGGCAAGAAGCACATGTGCCAACAAATATGCACGCAAGGGTATGCAGAAAATAGATTTCAAATCAGATATGTACTAAATAATAGGCAGGAAACCAGGAACTAAGTTTTGTTCCCAGCCTTTTCACTGATAGTGCCCTGTGTGTACTGCTGGATAAATAATGCAGGTCCAAATTTTGGCTCTTTAAAGTCTGTAGGTCATTGTAAAGTATGGCCAGAAACAATGACTGTCACATGCACTTTTCAAATCCTACTTCAAAACCTCCAGGAACAGGAGTAGGTATGCAAACACAGTAACAGATGTCTGCAGCTCTCTGTCTTTCCTTTACTCTCTGGTGGCTGGAAAGTGAATGTTATGCTCTTTTCATGAATGCAGCACACCAGCAACTACTTGTGACATGTTTCTGCCCTTATGTGCAGTGAAAAGAAGGATCTAGCTTTGCCCTGAGCTTCTGAATCACTGCACTCATGAAATAATCACACCCCATTCCTCACTTCATCCATGCAACATCAGGACCTCCTTTTTCCATTTTTTGTTTACCACTTCAGTCACAGGGTTAATAAAATAAATGTAATGTGAAGGATGTGTGAGGATTCAGAAACCTGTGTGAAGCCTCCTATGTGCTAAACATTAACTCGTGCTGTATGAACATTAACTCTTGTATGAAAGCTGAACTTGTCACCCCCTTTCACCAAAACTATAGACTCCTAAACACCTGGCATCATGTAATGCAAATTTATCAGATCGATGCCAGAGAGGAAAATTACAGAATAGGCTTTTGCAAATAGCATTAAAACCACAGCCATCCTTCTTTCACCTCTCTTTACAGAGAGTCCATAGAATATAAGTTTTGAAAGCAGTCATCAAATAAATTCCAACGATTCCTGAATCAAAGAGACTGATGAACTTGTGTACATTTGATGGGACAAGAAAAGCTGTATTTGGCAAATAAATTATTTGTTACAAATAACTCATTCAGTTCTGTTGCTGGAGCTGCAACCACAACTTTTTTCGTGATCTTATTTTGCCTTATTATGTCATGAGGTAAGCAGCTTCCCATTGTTTCATCTTGAAAGATATTTCAGGATTTCTTAAATGCCTCACATAACAGCAAGATGATATCAAGAGTTTTCCATGAATACAGCAATCACATATTTACATGAAACTTACAGAAGTTTCAGCTGCAAAAATATGAAGTTCTTGTACAATGCAATGACCAAAGGACTTATACACATCTGCAATAGGCCTCTAACTGAAGGAACCTATTCCCAAATTTGTTTCTCACTGAATATTAAACCCTGTAAGTGAAGACACTTTACAAAGTGCTACAGAAATAGGAATTAATGAATATACAGTGAAATTTGTCATGTCTGAGACAGAAATCAGCAATTTTTGAAGCCGCTGCCATATCTCTGTTGAACAGTTGAGTCTGAAAAGGGAATCCAGAACTAACGTGAATGCACACGGTCAGGAAGACAATTCTATGGATGGTGTACTGCTAATAGCTTTGTGGGACCCAGTGGGGTAAACTCATTTCTTTTGCCCAAATTAACTTTTGGGGAAGTCACTGACTTCTTGACCTGAAGACCTTGGTTTCTTGAAAGGGAGCCTGCCTTAGTGGTGTTTCATTACCTGTGCTGCAAAATCCTCCTATTAGGAGCCCTTTGGGAATTATGCTTACAATTTCCATTTGCCAGCAAAATGGCCCATCTACCTCTGTAAGGAAAGATTGAAAAAAAAGATCAGGAGGTCTCAGGGTTCCCCAAGCTCATACTCCCAGAGGTGATTCCATCAAGCAACACTTAATACCAAGTTAACATCAGACATTTTCTAACTTCTGTATTTGCAGCCTGGACAGCTGTTTTGCCAGTTTTGATTTGGGGCTGAAGGCAGCCCAGGCTGCAAGAGCTTGAACAAGAGTCGTGGGTTCTGACTGCATCCAGCAGTGTGAATTGAGAATTTCCAACATGAACTCGATACCCAACCTGCTAAAGCCAAGGAGAGAACTTTGATGAGGCTCAATATGCATTTCAAGGGAACTTCATCTGTTTTCTACAAGGAAATCCTGGGACATCAGGTAACAAACACTTCAGTTACATGCCAGGACTTCTCCAAACATCTTTCCAAATGTTTCTTTACATCCTGTTTATGGTCCATTACATTCTCCTGCGAGTAGGGCTGGTAGACCAGCTCCTACATGGTCTAATAGTTTCTCGAGTCCTTTTCCTGTGCTCTTACATATCTGCAGGCATCCAGGCACAATGCAGCAATTGAATATGACCATTATAAACACAGTTCAATTCCTGACCAACCCTCAGCATGCACATACAACATTTACAAAGCATTAATGGCATGGTAAGCTAAAAACAACCATCCCAATAATATCAGCCAGCTAGGCAAGACCTACAGATGCTTTCTGTTTGCTTGGGATATTTTATTGCTTATATTATTATCTTTTTGATGCGCGCTGCTCCACCAGCATGCAGGAAATATTGTGAGCGTGTCCACAACATAAACTACTTTATTTATTTATTTACTGAGCTCTGAGATGGGGGAGCTTTTATTTTTATACTTTTTAAGGCCTAAATGCATTACTATCTCAACCTTTCATGTCCAAAGACCAGTGCAAAATATATTCTTCAGATTAAATCAGTCTTCTTAGGACTAAATTTAATTTATAGCAATATAGTAGGTTGCATTATTAATCACGTGAAAAAAAATGCTGGTGAATGCAGGAGACAGCTGTTGGACAAAGCATATCTTTCTGCCTGTCTTGTCACAGGCCTGTTTACTGAGAAATTCTCACTATATTAAAACAACACTATTGCACTACTGCCCCAATATATATTTACTTAAAGCAGCTTTTCTGTATCACAAAATACCCCTTTTCTTGTTTGACAAACAGAAACAATAGGTTAGGTGGTCAAATGAATGCAAAAAATTTTCAGTCGGTGTAACTTTGTCACCTTCTGTTTACCTCCAGTGGGAGTGAGGACTCCAAAGTTTGCAGAACCACAACTTCCACTGAATGGATAATCAGACATTCACTCATCTATCCCAAACTTACAAAAGTTGCAGTGTTGATATTCTCAAGGAATATGAGATTCCATATCCAAGCTCAAGGCAGACAGACCTGAACAACTGAGGTATCACATAAGTGGGTTAAGTAGCTCAGTCCTTCAAAAAATAAGGATCATCACACTGTTGAGACAAGGTCAGATGCTTTACATTTTCCAGCAACAGAGCAATTCTTAACAATGTTCTTTGCTTTTAATCTTCACCCTTGCTCTATTTGTCTAACATACTCCCCTTAAATTCATATTTTTGTTTTGTAGAGTGCTCTTATTGAAGCAGATTTAGGCCAGTCCTGAAGAATTTAAAGTTAGACAAAGCTGTAATCTATAAAGTAAAGCTCCCCTCAAGGCATATACCACATTGTGGCCCACGACAAGACTGCTGCCAGAAGAATTTCACTATTTAAGGACACAGATTCTACATGAGGAAGAAAAAGAGATAATGTGTTATGGGTGTTACACAGGACAAGGAAGGATGCAAAGCAGTAATCAGAATGTGTTTTTCTAAGGGAAGGTCCCTTTTAAATCAAATCTAGGAAGTAACAAATAAAGTGAATACACTAATAATAACTGTATAGGCTTTACACTCACACTGTCATTACCTTCAACTGTTTGCTCCCTCTGCAAGCAGTTGGGCTGAGATAGGCACTCAGAATTTGATTCCTGACCAGCCCACAGAGATGAAGTCAGGAGAGCTGAAATGGTATCAAAGGCTTCCCAGTTTGCTGAGCAGAGACACAGAATACATTTCCAGGGGAGATCTACATACAGTTGCAGAGATGGATTCTGATCAATTCTTACAGAGATAGAAAGTGCAATGATAACATCAATACAAGAAGATTTCAGCGTAGTCCAAGGGTCACAGAATTATTCAGGTGGGAAAAGACCTCCAAGATCACTGAGTCCAACCTTTGTCCAAACACTACCACATCAACTAAGCCACAGCCTTAAGTGCCACTTCCAGTTGTTTCTTGAATGCTTCCAGGGATGGTGGCTCCATCACTTCCCTGGGCAGCCCACTGCAATGCTTTACAACCTTTTCAGTGAAAAAAATCTTCCTGAGGTCCAACTTGAACCTCCTCTGGCACAGCTTGAGGCCTCCTTCCTCTTGTCCTGTTGGGTCCTCACACTTTTTTTTCTTTTTATTTAATTAAACAGACTCAGCAGAATTGTGATGAAGCATTTCCTTAAGCACCACCCAGGAGAGCCCAAACACAACCCAGCATTTTTGCTTCACTGGATAGACTTTTAAATTTGCTTTTGTTTCACAGTTGAATTAAACACTGCATTGCAAAGTTACCCATGAAACAAAAATAAAAAATCATTTCAATCAATTGAACGTTGTTTTGACAAAATAATTTTGTTTTGATTGCTACTTTCAGTTTTGATTTACATTTTATATTAGAATATAAAATACATTTTTGAAGTAAAAAGTTTGAAACAAATGCATTTCTGTTCCACAAATGCCAAAAAGCTTTATCTGGAAGTATGAAGAATAAAAACAAATAAGAGTCCTGGAAGTATTTTCTTTTTAATGAACCAGCATTTCCACAAGAAGAGAATACCAGTATGTATTTTTTAGTGCTTCTAGTCCTGACCTTCAGTACACTTTAGTGAGCCTCAGAAGCTTGTGATACCTCTGCAATACTATCAATATATCAGTGACAATCTAATTATTATTAATAATCCAGCTGGTAGGCTGTTCTTGTCCAAGAACTGGTGGAGCTTGCCGATGTATGAAAGGTAAGAGGCTTTTTCAGACAGCCAGTTATGTAACAACAAACACACATCTTGTTGGGACAAGTACCATTAATTACCACTGCCATTTGGGGAAGTGTCAGAACCAGTTCTGAGCAGGATAAAGCAGCAGACTGAGAGCCACAGAGAGTCCTGCTCCTGCAGAAGAATCTGAAGTGAGGAGAAATGAGGGCAATGCCAGTTGTCCCTGCTCCGCCCTTTAACCTTAAACTCAACTGGTAGAAAAATGTAAGAACCGTTGCGATTAGTAAGATATTTAACACCTAAAATTCCTTTTTCTTTAACTATTTGCTTCACCTGCTAAGAAAGCTCTTGATCACTGTTCACACATTTGCAAATTACTAAAATGCAAAATACCATGAAGTCATGTGAAGCTTGACTGAAACTATAAGATAAATCCTGACCTAAACAGGGAAGAAGTGAGAGCTTTCACCCAGATCAGGTAGCAGCAGGAGTGCCAACACATGAAATTGCTCATTTAGGAAGACCAGAAAGAGAGCTGAAGCACAGCTAGGCCTTTAACCATGACAGCACATCATTCCCAGTCATCCCTGGCTGTTTCAGCATCGAGATGCTTATGAGAAGTGGTTGTCTCCCATGCCATTGGGTGAGGGGTTTTTGTAACATGGTCAGAATCTCAGTTAAGAACCAAACAATTTTTGTTTCTTATAAAATTAATTTCTTAATGAAGTGCTTAGGGAAGAAGTATTCAAACAACTGTACTGCTTAGCCCCCAGGAAAGCATTTTTAACCAGAACTTAAACCTGCCTACTACAACATCAGATCCCACACTTTTCAAGGTTGAAATGGGCGAAATATTGGGGAAAAATAGTTGGGATTGCACCACTTGTGGGTTTTTTTAGGTATTAGATTTGAGGAGAGGTATTTGGGAGAAGATAAAAGTGGCTAAAATAAAAGGAGTTTGGCTTGCATATCCTTACCAATAGGTTATTACCACAGGGGAGAAATACAAAGGCCTGTTCAAAAGTCTGAGCAACAATTACCTCTAACAGAGCTTTTCCTGCCACACACCAGGCAGACTGTTGAATTTGTGTTCTGCATACTGGACCCATGTGCCGACACTTTCCACAATCTGAAAGGAGCTGAAAACTCTCCCCTTCATCTTGTGTGTGCCTGCAGCAAAGGCCGCCTGTAACCCCTTCCTAACAGTAAGGTTTCAGAGGAACTGCCTGAGGAAGATGACTGAATCCCTCACCCTGCACAAAATAAAAATACAGATTTAGAGATCAGAGAAAACAAGAAATACCCAAATGCATGTCCATGCCTCAGCATCCTCATCACTAGCAGTCAATGGTCCTCGGGCTTAGATCCACATCAAGTGAAAAAGGTTCCCTTTACAAAACTGTGCCTCTTCTGAATGCAGGACTTCCAATCCTTTTACCAGCAGCTTCCCTATCCCTTAGCTGGTCTTAGTTAGTAGAACAAACAAACAAGAAAACCCCTCCCTCTGCTTAGCATCCCTCCACTCTCCTCTTTTAACTTTCCTCGTGTCTCCCTTCATGCCTCCCCGGGTCTGTTGTTTTTAAGCCCATGCACTAATACCTGCTCTCTTTGTTCTTTCTTTCTTTTTTTTTTTTTTTTTTAATTCTTTTTGCTTAAAACTCCCAGCCCCAAAAGCAAATTTGAAGAAAACTGGCTTTCTCTAGTTATCCCATTGTTCTTCCCAGGCAAGATCTATTTCAGATGTTTCTATTTCAAATATTTAATGACAGACCTATTCATACAAAGACATGCCAACACCACTCCCCTGTCTCTTTGGCATGATGCAAAGCACAGAAAAAGATTGTCACAAGATACAAGGACTCTGTTAGTCAATAAAATCAAGTTCTAACTCATAAACAGTATGTAGCAGATTCCATACATTGCCACACTTCCCAGAAGCACAAGCATGACAAAAAGCAGTTTCAAGGGAGACCCCATGGGACAGGCTCATCCTTTTAACACTAGCACAGTGGACCTTGGCTAGCTTCTCTTCCAAGAGGACCTGTACAGAAGCCAAAGGCTGTATTGAGCCTTGGAGAGTTAACTTATTTTTGGGGTCTTGTCTTCACTGCAGTGTTGTTTGTAAGTACAATGCTAATGTTGCCCCCAGCACGACTCCCACCCACAACAGAAGCCTCTTGCTCAAACTAAGAGCTATTTTAACTTGACTCCTTGGCCTAAAAACAGATTAGAAGTGGCAGCCCATGTGTTGTAGTTACCAGTGTCAGTAACACAGTGGGAACTCATCAGTTCTCCAGTTATGGGTTTAAAGTGCTGATCTCAGTTCCTGCCTTGTAACTGGGATCCAGACTAAAACCACGGGACCCTTATGCCCAGTTATCTGCATTAAACTCAAGCAGGTAGAGGTGATCTCTGACATTAACAATCTGCTCCTCCTCTCCTCAGTCTCGCAGTACATTTTGACAAAGGAGTACTCCAAATTTGCAGGAGAAACTGCATATCTACAAACCAGTGTCGGATAGAGAGCCCTTCCAAGCCCCAGTCTGTAACACTGCTGTAACAAACTGAGTCAACACAGCTAAAACAATACTGGTTTTAATCACTTTTACCAACTACCTCTGCCCACCCAGGCTATTGTCTGGTGTGAGGACGGCTTTCTGCAAGTCCCTTCGAGTCACCATCTGTGAAGCACAGCACAGCTGCACCAACAGGCGACATGAACACGGATTTTAGCTTTGTGTGAATTGCAGGTCTCACATAGAGCGTCAGAAGCAATTTTAAGGCACATGTGGCATGTGAGAGCAAGCTGAGGTGTCCACACAGTCAGTAGCTCTGTGGCAACTCCAACCTCTTTCACGTTGATGTTACCTACATAATCCTTCTCTTCACTCTAATAAATTGGCATGAGATGAGCAAATCTAAATACTGGCAACTAATACAAACCACCACAAAAGTGGCCATATTATCATCTGAACATCTCATGCTCTACTTTATTTACAGTCTCCAGGACTGTAATCCCAGCTGGTAGTTTTAATTAGTAGTGAATATACTTGCACAACAAATTGGACCTTCTCCTTCTTGGGCATCAGAGATCCCTTCCACAGATGACTGTGGATTATGAAGAGACAAATTTTGGGGACGTTGGGCAGACAGTTTTCTCATATCACATATCTGAAAAACTAGCATCACTCTCTGGCTCACAAGAGGACTTGGCAGCAAGTCAGACTATGACTATCCAGAAGACCCTTCCCTCAGCGTCAGAGTAGTAAGATACATCATGGAAACTTGCAACAAAGCATAAATAATTCTATTTAGAAGTCAATACAAAACTGTGGACTACGGGGCCAGCTGCAGGGGCTGTCTTTTCCTTGTGTGTTTTGAGCCAAAACATGGGATAACATGGCAAGGACCACCAGAGCATGTAAATATCTACTCTTTTGCTTTTCCCAGGCCATAGCCATTAGCAAATGCCTTACTACAAAACTGCAAGTGGAGTAGGGTTTTAATAGCCTTTTTCCTCTCGTTGCTCTGGGATTTTTCCTTTCTTGGCTGTAACTAGTTGCAACCAGTTGTGAATAAGTCGTTATCCCTCTGTGCAACTCACAGCAACTAAAAGAAACCAGTGTCATTATACAATTAAAAAAAAGAAAAAAAAAGAAAAAGAAAAAAGAAAAAAAGAAAAGTTTTGTTTTATGGTTAATTATCCATGGTCTATTTACAAAATAAATCAACCCATTGTGCACCACCAGGATTTGTGGCCTCATTTGAACTTTGCTTTTCATTAATCACTTTAAAAATAAAAGCTAACTAGTTTTTTTTTCTTCTTTTTGGTTTATTACTTGCATCTGGGTATAAATTGTAAAAATGGTGAAAGAACAAAGTATGGATTATTCACCCTCAGTTTCATGACTTACATGATCCCAGTCTTGTCTTTCTCCACGTGCCTAAAGAGATGCACAGTCCAAAAATTCCAACATTCTGTAAGAAATGCAATCACAAGAAGATTGAAATACTTTTTATACTCAAACTTTGTGTTTAAAAAAAATGGCAAAAATCTTGCCTTAAGAAACAAAAAGGTGGGCAAGCATCTACAAATAATTAAGCTACTGAAGGAGGCGAATGAAATTACTCATGTAGACATCCAAGCAATACACAAATGTTTGTGAGAGATGAGCATGAGGCTATTTTGTTTAGACAAAACCTACTTGTAGGCAGACTGGAGAAGGCAGAGAATGGATATGTGATTTCTTTATGATGCTTAGAATTTATCCAAGAAACCAGATTTTTTTTTTTTTTCTGAAAATGTTTGAATTACATAAGAAGTTTAGATCTTGTCCCCATGAGATGACAGAGAACTACTGCATTTCTGAAAACTCGCCAATGGAGAGGCAGGCAAAGGACATTTTTAGCTGTTCTGTTAAAAAAACCCCAACTAACTGTATTAACACTTATTTCACTCCGACAGGAAATATAATACATATTAGCATAAAACTGAAATTCTTAACAAAGGAAGACTGGACAATTTATTTGTCTCCACTACGAACTCTTCAAGTAAAACTGAAAAATAAGAAAGGCTGATAAACAAACATGAAAAAAGTATATACAGTGAAGGGATATGAAAATGTCACCCCTCTTTTTTTTTTTTTGTCTTTCTATTTACCAGTAACCCTTAAGTGTCCTTTGCCTTTACTACGACAAACAGAAAGTCACAGTACTCCACTTAATCGCTAATGAAATGCTACGGATAAAGTTGTGCTCTCTGAAGGTAAAAAAATGTGGTTTTGTTGCACTCAAGTCTACAACTTCTTATTTCTAAACTCCTGAGCTGGATGAAAGTGTAAAGATGACTAAACTTATACCCAACAGGTATATTTTAGAAACCGAGATAAAGAGTTGAAGCTAAGAAATTAGATCATTAATACTACATATTATTACTAATAGGAGCTCTGAATGATAATTTTTGCATGCCTGTTGGTGCGAAAATGAATTGTGGAGATTTGAAAAGTTAAAGAAACCCACTGCCTCCTCCTCCACTTTGCAGATGGCTGAGATGCTTTAACTTTCATTTCCAAAAGTAAATTAGCTCCTACTTAAATGAAAGTAAAAATTTAAAGCTGCCTCCACCTGATTGCAAAGCACAGCGGCCGGGCTGGGAGAATGGATAGGCCTTCAAAGGAAATAAAAGCCTTTTTAAGCGACTCCTCGTACGAACGCCTGCCCTTGCAGCAGCAAGCTGTGGCCCTACAGCCGCTTCCCATTATAAATGCTAAATTGGGAAATGTTTAACATTCTTTGTTTAATCTTTGCAGTAGAAAGAAAGAAACAGCTGATTCTCAGGAACATGACAGCCTGAGCAACCATTAGCGATCGGCCTCCCCCTTCCTCAAAGCAGAGCAGGCCCTTTCCAGCCTCAGCGGTGACTGACACTTTTTAATCAGCAATGTATATTTAGATGGAGCCTACAAGATGGGATTGAAACGCTGTGATTTTTTTTTTTTTTTTTTGTTCCAGTGGTGTAAGGGGCCAAAGGCAACCAGGATATTTAATAAAAAATGCGAGTAGAAAAACAGTTTAAGCAATACATGTAGTGGAAACTACGGACGAAGGTGGTCTCAGATGCTTTCTGCACTCTTTTCTGTTAATATCTTTCCACAGTCCTTCCATGAAGAAGAGCATTATTATTTATTTTGATTTAAAATGTTATCAACTGAGTGTATTTTTCTCTTGCTCACAGTACATACAAAGCAGTAAGTCCATCTATGCTGCTGGAACCAGTCACGTATAAATCAGCACAAACTCGGGAGCGAGCAATCCTCTCTGCTGCTTACACAGGCAAACTCTCTGTATCTCGTGTCTGCAAGAACTTCCCTAAAGGGGTGAGTTTCATCACGTGTCCGAAAAGTCACACAAATCAGAGGTTTCTTCAGTTGAAATTATGAAGCAATACCTCAAATCAAGTCCCCACAGAAACCAAACTAACTGAAACAGTTGGGTTTTTTACAAGATTTCACCCTGGAGAACACTTTCCGGATCACCAAGTTCAGTTCCCTGCTCTCTTCTCCTACAGATATTAAAGGTCACTTCTTAGAGAGTTGTTTTTAAGCCTCCGTATCAACAAGGTGAAGGGAGCTTAAACATCCTTAACCAGGGCACGGAGACAAAGGCAGGGAGCACCCAGGGGTGCCGACCCTGCTGGAGGCACCGCGCGCATCCCCACGGCTCCGCCACGCCGCTGGCCCCCAGTGACCCTTCCCCGCAGGAGCCACCGACCCCCTGCACACCCCGGGTCAGAAAGCAGGGCAAGAATTCACAGCTTCTCTCCAGGAGAAATGAACCAAGATAACAGCTTTGAAAAGGTGGACTGCAGGGACATGCAGGGCAGCTAGGCCTGATAGTTTTGTTACAATTGCTCCAAAAACGTTTTGCTTCTTGCATCTTCTCCTAGGGCCTTCTGCAAGGCATAAAGACCTGTGAAACTACAGAAGGCCCTAGCAATGAATTACTGATAGTGAAGGACACAAAGTTGTCATGAACTTCAACCAAAGTGAGAGAGTTGCAAAAATGACTGTTCTAAGGAAGGGAGGGAGGGAGGGAGGAAACCTTGCAGAATAATTGCTAGATAAAAAGCCTACCATAGCTAATTCAGCACATTGCTGGATACAGCAAAATAATTTAGCCAGCTATTTTTCAAATATACCCAACCCTAACTATGTGTCAGAGAAGAGAAATGATGAAATTTTGAAATAAAAATTAATGTAGAGCTCTTTTCATTTCTGTTGTTGTTTTTAAATCTTTAGGGTTCATATTTAACCTTTTCTCTAAAATAACAAACTTGAATTTAAGAAAACTAAGGCACAGATCTTCACAGAGACAGGACTCAAACAGCTTATGTTTAAAAATAAAATAGCAGAGTCTTTTTAAGTTGTGAAGTGAAGACTTATTCATTAAAACTGAATATTAACATCTCATTTCAGAAACTGTTCAAACCATCCCTTTTGCCTATTTTGCCTATGAATTTAGGCAGACAGAAGTTTCACAGGTTGCATGTCTAGCATCTGGTCAAGTCAAATCACCCTCTCCTCCATAAATTAAAATTAGATTTCCATTCTGCAGAACACACAAAATTTCCTCGTTCTGGTTGCTGTTCAACCGTGCATATATAACCAGAGTTTTAGCAGCAGGCACTTACAAGGGTTTTTCCCTTTTTAAATTAGAAAATACTCAGGAAATAATTAAATGTATGTTTGACCATTAAGGAAGGTTAGTGTCTTGAGAGTAGCCCAGCCAAGCATACAAAGCAAAGCCGGGGACTGAAGACTTGGGAAGTTAGGGGTAACCTAGTGACATGCAGAGAAATGTCTCGATGACTGAAAAGCAGGCAGATAGATGCCTTTAGGAGGGAAAATTGCCTGTCTGCCATTAAAAGTGATCAGGTTTTGTACACCTCTTCCAAATAAGTCTCCCATTGCAATCAGCGCCGACAAAAAACTTACAGACTGAGACTCTGAAAAGACAAGCAGAAAGTAATTTTCACTCAAAGACAAATGATCACTCTTTTGATTAAGTCAAACACTGGACTCATTACTGAGCATGTTCTCTGTAAAGTTACACCATTTACATCTTCCAAGCATTTTATAAAGGGCTGACAGCTATGAGGGACACCAGGATCAGGGATTTTAAGGAGGTTACTCTCCTCCACTGCATGCAATTATGTTATAAACTGCTATTGATATGTTGATTCAACCACAACTACAATTACATAGGATTTCAGGCCCTCTAATTCCTATAGGATAGTCTTCCAGAATTTAATCACCTGATGACCAAGGTTATTTCCATTTATATATGATCATTACATTATACAGGGTTATTAAATCTTGTATTTGTTTGGTGTCCACAGTTTGGCCTTTGTGGCAACACCGGCCTGAAATTTAAATAATTTTTTAACCTCCACAAGTTACTTCAATGCCTTCTCCCTGTGTATCTAAATTGATTTCATAAACATTAATAAAATAGATTTAGAATATTTCTGCAAGGCACAATAAAGCAGTATCTGCCAGTATAATCCCTAAGTGATTCTTTACTAAGACTCAAATGGAGGCAGAAGTTTTCATTGCCAAGAGCCAAAGCAAGGGCTCGTTTCAGAATCCAGGTGTTCCAATACATTTTGAGTATATGTATACTCCCCAGAAATTTGGTGAAATATACTTACACAGCTTAAAACATACTTACAGAGCTTAAAATATTCCACTTCCTGTTTTCACAAAACCCTGTTTCATTTAAAGTTTGTCTCAGGGATCACTGCTGAAAGATGTCAGCTTCACATTTTTTTTCTATTATGCCTGAAGTGGGCATAATTCACATGCAGACTCGTTTTATGGTTCTTTTCTAATGCCAGAAAAGCACTTTAAAATAACTGAGGATCGAGCCCTATAACTTTATAACTGACCTAATAGACTCCTGACATCATATCAACAGAATTAGTAGCATTACACTGGGGAAGAATCTGTCCAAGAATGTGCAAGCAGACAAGAACGATTTGTAAAGGGCAAAAGAAAACAAACCCTGACACAATGCTTGCAACCACAAACAGGTCAGATCCTCAGAGGATACAACCAGGAATAAATTGGTTGCAATAGCTACAGGAATAATTTCCTCCTGCAGTATGAACAGAAGAAAAAGGATGAACTTTTCTTTATTACTGACACATTTCTTCCCTTTCTTGAAGCCTAAGAATCCCTCTTTTTCTTTCTTTTTTTTTTTTTTAAAAAATTATTATTTTAGCAGGGCTACATGTATTTTTTCTTGCATTTGAAAGAAATAAATTAAAACAGTCCAACCAAACCTAATTAGAAGAATCTCTGCATCTTTATGGACACCAATCACTTAAAATAGAAATGAATAAATAAAGTTCATCATAACCTAAAATTTCACTGTTCTTCTGCACTCTGCTGCACAGAGACTGACCTGACACTTGCATCAAGGTCAGGAGAGGAAAGGGAAAAAGCTTTCATTGTATACATCCAAAAGCTGGAGGGAGGGGTAGAAGAGAGAGGAGGAAAGAGGCAGAAACACTGTGCAGAAGCCAGGGATGTTCCAGAGCACACTGTGACAAGAAAATACTCAATAAGAATTCCTCCAGCCAAATCCAGATCTTAAACAGTTCCATTGTCTTCCAGCCTGAAGCCCTTAAAAAGGCTGAAAATTAAAAGTCTGTGCTGTGGGCACCCAGTCATTCTTTCCTTTCATCAGCATTTGCAGGTTTTAATACAATCTGTCGTCAGGAAAAACAGTAGAGCTGCACAGTCCAGAGAGGTAACAAAAGCGAAAGGCAGGCGAGAGTTACATAACTGTCTTTTTACATAAATATTACATTGAGAGATATTTTGCTTTTCAGAAAGGAAGAAAGATTAAAAAAAAAAACCCCAACTCAAACTAACGTCAGAGAATTCAATCCAACTTCACTTACTCCTCGTCCCTCTTTCACTTTGCAGCATGTACCGAGTAGTTGAAGTGAGGTGTTTCTTTTTCTGTTTTCATTACAACTAAACAAATAACCAGTTCAGCCTTAAACACTTCATAACAGATTGCCTTGTATTACCTGAGAAGTGCACCACATCATGGAAGCTGGAAAAAAGTCTTATTTTCAAGCAAAAGCAAGCCTGCCTTGCTTATCTGCAGCACAGGGCAATTAGAAATGACCATGGATGTTAAACAAGCTCGCCTCTGCACAGTCTGAGAAAAAGGAAAAAAACCCTGCAAGTCTCCCCATCTGTTATTTCCCTTTTCTTTTTTTCTTTCTTTTTTTTTCCCTTTTGGCTGTAGAAAAGCAAAATTATGCAAGAGCTTTTGAATGTAAAGCCTGTGTGTGCTTTTTTCCCTTTTTGTCTCCGTGTACACGGTATGCGCTATTGCGTAACCGAGCCCGGAGTGGGCGGCGAGCATTTACTATTGATTTACACTACTCCTCACTCTGAATTCAGAGCTGCGAGGGAGAAACACATGCGAGGCAATGCAGAGAGGTGAGATGGACGTGGATTTAAGGTGGCGTGCCATGGAGAGAGGGAAGCAAAGCATGCAGAAACAGAGCAGTGCCTCCCTGAACTAAAAGCAATTTTCCCGACATTTTTGTTTCTATGCCCTTTGGTAGAAGAGAGGACACTTAAGAAAACCCACAAACCCCGCTGTCCAAAAGTTCCCTCCACACACCTGTGCCCAAATCCTATTAGAAACCACAAAACCCTACCAATTAATGCCCTTGTGACACTTCTTGTGCTTGGTATAAAGCAAGAATGACCCTCTTACTGACCATGAGGGTCATGAAGGTTACAAAGACAATTCTTTTTTTATTAATACTATACATGAAATTTTTACTAATTTCTTTAGGGCCGACAGACTTGCAGGAGCACAGAAATCATAGACACTTTGCACAGCATGCAATACAAAGCCTTGAATTTTTTGAGATGATTGGGTGACACGGAAATATGAGAATTAGAGACCGGAAACAAGGGAAGTTCAACATACTTCATTCACTTACTAAGCCTGCCAAAATATTCATGTTGTTCTCTCTTTTCCACACACCCGCAGTCAGCAGTTTAGACAGACAGGCCTCTGGCTCATTAATGAGAACAACTTTGAGTCTGCAGGGGGGAATGCTCTGGTTCCCACAGGGGAATGCCCATCACATTGCTGAATCCCTTGCCTCCAAGGTGAGACACGGCTGCCCACATTCTGCCTGCTCCCACTTGACACTAGGTCCTACAAAGCAAGGGAACACCACCAGGCGGGCACAACACTGGACTTCTGGGCATCCATTTATTTATTCATATTGGGTCGGGGATTCCAAAACATGTTAACATAGTTTCTAAAGGATGCTGAAAGACTGAAGACTAAAAGGGAGTTTGTTACCCACCACAACAGGCACTGAGCCTCACAACCAGAAATGAAATTGGTTGTGATTAAAAAAAATCAAGCATCAGTGCTCTTAAAACTTTTTTTGCACTATCTTTACTGGAAGGCACACACTCCCCATATTACTTTCTTTAAATTGTGTTTAATGGACAACATGTTTTTTCTTCAAAGATCTGACAACAGTCATTTTTACAGGTCCTAAAATAGCACGGTGAGCAAACAAAAAACTCCATGTTATAAGAAACACAAACCCTATTTTAAGGAAATTACACAGATAAGCAATGTTACTATTTTTTTTTTTTTTTTTTTTTTTTTTACCCAGGCCCACATCTACTAACATCAGCTATGTAACTACCAGGCAGCGTGCAGTCAGGATCTCTGTCAGGCTGTTAGGAAAACATTCATTCACTGTCTTGCACATGCTTATTCATTTTGTTTGCACATAACTGGAATTGCATCAAAATTACCCTGAAAAGTTTTACACAGAAAGTCACGTGCAGCCTAACTAGTCTGATTTGTCTTAAAACAGACCCTTAAAGGAAAAGAACAAGGTCTTCATTGAGGGGGACCTAGTCATGCAGCCTGAATGAAGCACTTCCTAATACAGATAGGGCCAAATCAAAACATGCTCAGACATATTTCCTTTGCTCACCAGGGCAATGCTGGGGGATACAAATGAGACCCAGAAGGCAAACTCTACTTCCCTGTCATGCAGTCACTAGAAACGATGCTCCACAAGCTAACTTTGAGTGATGCTATGCAAGGTGAGTGTTTTGTGAAGGCTGAACCAGAGGACCAGCACATCCAACAATGAAAACCTGCACTCTTCTGACAAGACTGCATGTGAAAAAGAATGTATTTTTCAGCACCATTTATACACTTAGTCTGGATGTTTAGGATATCCTCATCTTATGGGATGCAGCTCACAAGCATAAAATGCTTTACAGGATGTTGTGTAAAATAGACACAGAAAGAAACAAAAGCAGTAACAGCTAAGGGAAACCAAGCTCAGATATTGGTAAGGGCAGCTCCAGTGCTGCTGTGCTTGACTTATCATCGTCCAGAGTACAGCTATTTTTAAGCACTTGTTAGCATGTCAAATTATAAGCATCTAGCTGTGGACTCTACATAGCAGGTTCAAACAGAGATCTGAATCACCTAACAATATGAGCATACAGATAAGGGAGTTCAGATCTGGTATATTCTGTTCTTTAAGGCTATCAAGTGAAAATGACAAAAATTTCCATTATAACCCACTTGCCTTCAATCATTCAAATGATGTTGGAAACTTCACTATGTAAATTTTCTGTTCCTAATGTTTACCTAATCTTAAATTTCATGAAAACTTGAATACACAAAAGTTCATATTTTTTGCACATAAATCCCTGAAAAAAACATCCAGAGATTTAAGTGAAAGGGGAAACAAAGAGAACTTAAACTATCTATAGAAAAAGCACAGAAAACAACAGAAAATATGAATGGACTCACAGCTTATAAAATCAATACTGGCTAGATTTATGTTTCAAGAAAAAGCTTTCTACTATGATGAAGATACTGCAGCTCTTAAAAGTCCACACACCTACCAGACCATTTATGAATACCACCTTGGATACACATTTAGGTCAGAAAATCCTAAAAGAACCCCATGCGTGTGCTAAAAAACCTTGTATTTGCATTTAACTGTATTATTACATTCTTTAATGTCTCTGATAGATGTTCTCCCTACAAGAGAACATAACTACAAAGTACCATTATTTTTCACTATGTTAGACAGCTGGTTTGGATAGATTTTGGGGGTTTTGATTAGCGAAACACATTAATAGCAGATGCCATTTGCATTTATCAAAGTTTCTATAGCTCTGTATTTGCAGAAAAATGATGTGACTTCTTATTAAAGACTATCATAAGGGAGAAACTAAGGTTATAAACAAGTTATTACTCTAGGATTTCATGCTTTTGCATGTAAACTTAATGTTTCTCAATACAGATTCTGTCTTTTTAATGACTGTAGGAGGAGATAAGCACAGTGCTAGGTTGCCATGGGCTTTTAATGGCAAAATGAATAATAAAAAAATATTAAAATGATAGAGACAAAACCTAAATATACTAGAGATGCTTGCCAACTGTTCCTGCTAGTTAAAGAATCAATAAACCTTTGCAGACCTTGTGCAACATGACTGTACTTGCAATAAAAGTAATTCACAACAAGAATGCTTTTCTTGGCAATTTACCTTTACTTTTCTCCTACCGACTTCTCTTTCACATGAACCTTTTGGACTCCAGTGTTTTGGAATGACCATGACACAGCAGAAGTTGCTAAACTTTCCCCACCCCTCAGCCTAACCTATTAAACATGTGTAATGGTGTTATTTCCTAATGGTTCCTACAGACTGATATATTTCCAAGACTGTTTCAGTCAAAACGAATGGCAGCAAAACTGGCAAAGACTCAGAAAGCAAAGTCCAAGGAGACTAGCAAAGAACTCAGTCAAAAAATATTGTCTCTGGATATTTTTGCCATGTCTGCCAGAACCAAAAGAATAGAGGTTATGTCAGTGTTTCCATAATAAACATCAGTTTTCAAGATTATAACTCAGCTGCAAAGATCTGATCCTGACTGAAAAGAGCACATGTGTGATTTCAGATCAAGAGCAATTTTTTTCCTTAAATGTGTATTTCCCCTGCTGCAAAAGCAATCTAATGTTATAATTTAATCTGGTGAGGAATTACTAATTTATCAGAATTAGGGAGAGGAAGCAGAAAACAAAATTCAGAATTCACAATAAATGCTTTCTGGGATTGCATAATTTCCTTCCAGATATTCCCTATGAGATTTTGAAACTACCACATTTCTAAAGTAATTGTTGGATCAGTACAATCCCCGTCCAGCAAACCTTAGTATCTGTTTTGCTCCCTAAGAGCAACATCTTGTTTTGAAGCAAGTACGACTTTCACACTGTGCAGCAGACACGGGACAAGACTAGGAGGGATTCAAGAAGAATTGGCAGGATAGGGCAGGTAATTTTTGAAGTACTCTAATTTACCATATTAAATCACCTCATTCCTCTCAAACAGCACTCTTAAAACCCACAGGTTTCATCCTGAGGGAGCCTGAATAACTTGAGGCTATTCAGACAACGGGTAGATCACACACCTGAGGCATCCCTGAAGTGCAGAGGGCACTGTGAGGTGTGAGAGCTGTGCCCAGAGCTGAGAGCATCCTCCAGCTCAGAGGCTGCAGATGCTGCTGCCAAAGCCACCACAAGCTGCAGCACCTCAACCAAGTGTGCAGGTCCCTGTTTCATAAAGCTTTATCACCTGGGGCAAGAGGAAGTGCCAACACCTCCTGTATCAGTTAGGGATTTCCCACAGGGTCTTATTGTTCATATACACATGACTTCAAACTACTCTTTGAGTTTAATTCCAGTATCTCAAGAGATACAGTAAAAACAGGTACCTTCACAGAAGACTTTGCGTGGCTCAAAAATCAAATTTTTAGGAAGCACCTAGGTGATAGGAAACTGTGGTGTAAACTGAGTATGTTAAAATATACCTGGCAGAGCTTTTTTCCAGGTAGCAAAATAAGAAAGCTGAGTGAAGAACAGCTTGCACCAAACCAAGTAATTTGTTCAGGAGCAAAACCCAGATGTTCTGAGCTGCCTTTTTCTCCTTTTTTCTGAAGAGAAAAGTTATTTTAGACTAGATACTTTAGGAAAAACTGCATTACATGAGCTAAATACCACAGTAAGCCTTTCACCACTTGACATTTTAATTTTCTGTCTTTGGTTCTGTTTTGTCGTATTGAGTATGGCTGGTCTGAATATGAATGTACACTTGCTGGTCCTTGCCTTTCTTCTGCTTCGCTGTGAGTTCCTCAGAATACCAAAACTTGAAAGTACTCATCAGCTAATGGCATGTTTTGAACACAAATAAATTAAAAACAAGTGAATTGCTTGTAACACAACACAAATCATCAGCAGCAGTATTTTCTACTGTTATCTCTTTGTTTTTCCTCAGGATGGGCAGAGCACTTTGTACAAAGAGATACCACTTTGTACAAAGAGATACACTCTTACTGAACACCCTGCCCTGTGAGTAGTTCCAGTGGAATCATGACACCAATTAACCAAAGAAGGTATCATTCAATTACCCAACTCTGTGAACTATTTACTATTAATTAGACTCACAAATGGGAAAATAAGTTCATAGATTTTAAATGGTTTGTGCAAGGTCTCACTCTAAGCAAGTGGGCAAGCTGGAAATAGGATGTCAAACTCTCAGCTGCCAACCTCTTGCTGAGGTAAACTCCTCAATACTACCTGTATTATACAAAGTAAAATAAAACACAATATTGACAAGTTTCAGGCATTTTTCAGCAACCTTGATTTATCCGAACATCCTCACCAAAGTGCTATAGAATAAGAAAAAAATGACTTTTCATGCCCTTCTGAAGAGCTGTAGAGTTTACTTTATATCTAGTAAGGTTAAAAGCTTTTTGATTTTAGCTAGCTATATTACAGCTATGGATTAGCCAAAGCTATATTGCTACAACAGAGAGAAGGATAAGTGTTAAAACAGGCATTGGAGATTTACAAAGAGAAGCCTAAACCACACATATATGTGCACACACTCAGCATTATTGCTGAAAGTTAATTTTGCACTTAAACACTTTCCTCAATACTCTACCACCCAAGTTCATCTGGAGAGACTGTAGGACCTGAAGCAAAGAAGATTTGTTGTACAGCAGAAGCAGAAAGTTGACAAGCACAGTGCATGAAGCTTGATGTAAAACAGAAACCAGAGGTAGCACTTTTTCAGACTGTGGGTCAGGATTTTTATTTTATATACTTATTTTAAGGTAAAATTACAAATGTTGTGCTTTTACTTCAGAAGAAACTACACAATGACTGGAGATAGTAAGGATTAGAGATAGCAAATCTGTCACAAGTGCTGCTCCTATTGGAAGGAAGTTTTCTTACCTTTTTACTTCGTTTGCTGAGAGCCAACAGTGTCATCCCCTTAGTCATTTCAGCGTCAGCTACTCTTTTATTACACAGAAGGCAAGTAATAGCAAAACTCTGCTGATCTGCCTGCCTTCACTTTATACAGTGTCTATATTTATAGGCTTTTGCTTCTATCTGAATCTATATTTATCTGCTTTAACTGCCTACAGTGCATCTGCTTCTCGTACACCCAGCCATACACACACACACACACACACACACACACACACACACACATGTGCAGGCACACAAACACACAGACACACATAAACACACATACGGGCATACCCAGAGTAGGGGTGCTTACAGCAGGGCGTCTGCTCCGCGGCAGCATTTGTATAAATATAAACATATGCAGTGTACACAATGTAAACCAAGGCATGCACAAAGAAAATCATCAGCTATTGCATGAATGTGCCTTGCTGGCTTTGGGAAGGTTTATTATTCAGCAGGCTGCCTAGTCAAGAGGATTGTATACAATTAGTTTCCTTTACATTACTCTGCTGTTGTAGCTTTGCAAGCAGTAGCAATTTATGCTGTTATTTTGCTGGGAGTTTTTTTTTTTCCATGTACGCATAGTTGGCACAGTTGTGAAATCACTGCCATCCTGTCAGTAGATGGATTCCCTGTTGGTACCACTAAGAGTTTTTCCTCAGGCTAGTCATTAAAAAGCAAGAGTTAGGCCACCCTATGCCAGTTCAGGAGAGCATTCCCTAGAGGGAAGGAAGAAGGTGCAATCCCAGATCCAGGTCGACCTGGCAATTTTAAGACCAAACATTCCCCAGGTCTTAAACATAAACATTTTCCCAAATTAATGGAGAATAAATGGGGGTGTTCATCTTCACATGAGGAGAAGCCATCATGCCACACTTCCCTGTATCAGCAGACAGAGCTGCAAGTATTCTGTGCTGTTACTTAGACTGGAACTATGTCTCGCCTCAACCTTTTTTCTTGCTGGTGAGGCTTCTGTTAAGGCCTGAGAACTGCCAGGGGAGATGATGGAAGTGGAGTATGTGACAGTAAAGATCTCTATGTTGCCATAACGTGATAAAGCTTCCATCAGGCCAGTTAGCTAAGCAGACCACAGCATATTTATGCTGGACAATCTTAATTCAATACTTGATTCATTCACATCCTACCATCTCCAAGGAGGAGGAGGAGTTTCCACAACCTAAGAGCAAACCCAGGCAAGAGGTCACTGGGGATTTCTTTCTGTCTCCCTCTTTGCAGAAGCTGCAATTTTGGCTTTCCAGTTGTTCACAAGGCAGTGAAAATGAACTGCTGATTTAATACACGACCTCTGGACTCTTCTGAAAGGGGAAGGAATCCCTAAGCAAAAAACTACTGGGTGTAGAGACTGAAGAAGTAAGATACAGAGAAACCCCTGGGTATCAAGGGCAGCTGAAAAAGACAGTCTTACCTATAACCCTTTTTAAATCCTGCAAAACTTCCAATAGGCCCTAACAAACATCCTGGCATTTCAGGAGACAAAAACTATAGTTAATTATAAAAATCAAGTCTCCTCTGAAAACCAGGTAATAAGTACATTAACTACTAACTTGATGAATAAACTTATTATCATTACGTTGTATTTAAAAACCCCCAAAAAGTTCTTTAACTCAAAATCAGAAAAAAACCCCAAACCCTTAAGAAGACTTTTTATGTCAAGATCATGTTTGATAACTAAACCAGAAATATTACTACAAAATCAAAGACTTTTGGATAAGTCTTTCATTCACTTGATCACACTGAAGAACAGCTCCTCTAGTAATTTTATGCTTATCTGGTATTAAGCAGTCCATTTGAAAGGGTTTTCAGAAAATCTACAGACAAGATGGTATTTAAATATAATATATATACTTTTCACATAGATGTTCTTTTAATTTCTTTTAATCTTAATACTCACATTTCTCAGTCATTACACTGAAGTGTAGCTACTGAACAAAACTCTGTTCGTGCTTTCCTCGCTGTTAAAGAGTTATCATTACCCCAGTGGCAGACACAACCATCTCAAAATTTAGAAAAAAGGTAATTCCATCCTCTTAACTTGATGGGTTTTTTAACTGCCTAGCTCAACTTACACAGTAACAGGGGATCCACCCTACTTGAGAAGTTTTGCCATTTTGCCACAAATAAAACACCAATTTGAAAGAAAAGAGAAAGGCTTTTCAGTTAACTCCTGCATTATCTGAGCACCATCAGTCTGGTAGGATCTCTTATGAAAATACTAACATACTGCAAAAAATGACAGTTTGTGATTACTGTAATGACTCCACATTTATGGTATCTTTAGCAATGACCATTTAGCAACTAGTCCATTAATTTTTTCTCAGCAGGGCATTTTATAGTTTTAGTGTGTTTAAGAGCATTTCTAAATTGAAAAACATTATTTAATTATTCACATGGTGGCAGATTGATTACAGAATATAGTTTCTCTTTGTGGGTGCCCTAAAATGTACCTTTATACATATAAGAAAGTGTTCAAACACTTCTTTGATGCACAAATGTACAAACTCCTACCTCATTTGTTCAGCGTTCTTTGAAATTTTGTAGGTAGCACATAAAAGGAACCTGTTTAATGCAAACTCTCTCCTTTCTTATGACAAAGAGAGTGAATATTACTGGAGTTCAAGAAATGTACCCTTCTCTCTGTATACATTGCACTGAAAAAATATAGGCTGGGACAAATGTCTGATACATCTCACACTGCATGGATGAATTTAACATCTGACATCCATCCATCTCTCCCTAGGAATCCTTCTATTAGATTTGCTAACTGATAGCTAGGATCTTAAACACTTCATGTTAGTACTTGGACCAGATTTAACGGTATGTTAAAATTGAAATTAGTTAAAGTAACACTTTATTTCCAAACAAATTAAAATACACAAATTTAAGCCCTATCCTACCCTCAAAAAAGGACTTATGTCATTTTATACTGATGTGGCTCTATGGGTTTATAAGTCAGTCTTACATTAGAATAACTATATACGTGCATGATGTTGATCTGGTTAATTACTTTAGTAAAAATATCAATCCTTTCAGATAAAGCAATTATATTAGCTAAAATTTATGCACATATTGGGCCTTAGTAGATGTCTGAGACCTTCTAAGACAAAATGGTAGAGACCAGCTGTCCATTCAAATGTTCACATTCCTGAATAAACTCAAAAGAGTTGAAACTGCCCAAAATATGTCAGCCTAAAAGTAAATAAATTACATGGGCCATGCACTAATGTGTTGAATCAGAATTTCAGGGACCAACAATAAGCCTTTATGTATTAGAAGAAAATATTTGTCCAATTTATCAACAGACAAACAGCAATTAGAAATTCTAAAAGAGAATTCCTTCAGTGAGTTCAGTGAGAGAAATGTGAAGAACTACAAGGATACTGTAAAGCAACCAAGTCTGTTCAGCAGCTCTGCACAGAATGGGCTGAAACCTCTTGAGGAAGGACTGATCAGTGCTGCTTCCTAACAAAGAAAGTCTTAAGCCTCAGACACACAGGTGCAACTCGCATAATCATCATCTCTTTATGCACCTGGTGCTTTCACGTGGCCAGCAACACTTAAAATATGGAAACATGAGAGTAAGCAGAGTGCTCTTTGAAAAACATCATTAACTATCTCAACTATTTTACCCACAACTCTAACCAAAGACTGAAAGTGTCATTTACAAGAGTCAGTAACAGATACAATGGAGATGTACTGAAATATGAATGGTGCAGGAATGCCTAGCTTAGCATGATGTATGGGTTTTCTTTCCTTTTTCTTTTTTAAAGCACCCACAAGTAACATAAATGACTTAAGAAGAAAATACACTCTTGAAACTGTGACATCAACAGACGAATTTTAAAACATTATAAAGAGACTTCCCAAAAGGCAGTGTTCCAGGGCTTTAGCACTGAGTTTGATATATCTTTTCAGAAGCTCCTAGTTCTTCACAGCTCTTAAACACTCTGTGGTTCTCTTAACACAGAAAACAGCCTTATTCCTTCTTAGTAGCCAGAAGAAAAAAGTTCTTGAGAAACAGAGGAAAAGAAAGAGAAAAGGCTGTTTAACTCCATAGATCATCTTAACCAAAATAATGAAATAGCTCAACAAATGCTGACAAAAACTTAAGGAATTATTTTAATCCTATCACTTTTAACTTAAATTGATCATCCCAAATTTCCTGCAGAACTGTTGCAAATTATTTGTCTCCTAACACAATGGAAGGAAAGTATCCTACTCCCTGCTGTAAGCACTAAAAGCTATTGAGTAAGATTTTTGTTGGTAATTACCTCAAAAAGTTTTCTTGAAAGCTCAGGGGGAACCTGAGCAAATACCTGATGTGGGGGAGTAAAGAAGACCATGTTTTCCCTTGGAAGGACAAGAGGATCGGCACGAGTGGAAATACATGAAATTCTATTTAAAAATGAACAAAAAATGGTCTTGACGGTAGTCAAACACTGCAATTGCTACTCAGAGAGACTCCATCCTTGGAGATACTCAAACAACTAACTCAACATAGCACTGAGCACAGGTGAAGCTGCTTTGAGCTGAAGGATTAGACTAGAGCTCAGTGGTTCTGTGAAATCTTTGCACATAGGAATTTAGAAGCCACACCAAAACAAATTAAAATACTTTCCTATTTATGACTGTATTTGACTTGCTCCTGCTCAGAAACATGAAGATTGACTCAAGGCTGCACGGGCAGATAGTAAAATTATCAGTATACTTTTATAATACCTTCAGCAGCAGCAAAAGGCATATCCTTCACCATGCATTTCGTTCATGATAGCTGCTGGAGACTGATAGAGACTCCGGTCACCATCATCTGTACACTGTCAGATCTCCCTATCTCTGAAGGACACCTTGCTTTGGAGATCAGATCTTCATTCTGTGTCTCAGCAAAGCCTGAAGACTCTTTGATTCATCTGATGCAAATATGTCCAAGAAAGAAGTAAAAATTCTCTGCATTCTTCTAGGCTAATAGATATTTCTGGAAATCCAACATATGAATGAACAGACCTGACTCAACTGATTTACATCATCAAAAGTAATATGCAAGCTCTCAGCTACCCTAAATTCAGTTTCCAAAAAGTATCATTGTTTTTATCATAAGCTGAGATGAAACAGTGATAAAATTCCTAAAAGTCTTAAAAGTATTTCCATTATTTCTTTTTATTTGATACGACTAAGAACTAGAGACACAACAATTGTAGCACAGAAAGAGATGAAGCAGTAATCATTTAATTCAAGTTTCAAAGCCAGAAAGACAGGCAAATACCAACCACCACGACTAGAAAACCTAAATCTGGAGAGCCACAATTAGATGCATATAGAGCTACCCATATTCTTAAGAATTAGAACCAGTCAAAAATGCCAAAGCAATGAAACAAAAATTAGCAATCGCCAGTTTTCTCTCTTAGTCTTGACCTCCAGTGCTCTCATGTCCTCAGACATATGGGAAAAAGCAATAAATGGTACATATAATAACACAGTCAGAATCCTTTGGCCATTCTACCAGTCTAAAAGATTTAATTATATAAGACTGTGTTCTGAGGCATATCAATCTTGAAATGCTTTTACTAGGGCACAGCCCTACTGAATTTTCAGCTGCTCAGGATTAAAATTAATTTACCTTCTTATGATTTCTGTAAGTATCTACTGGTGAGAATTTTTTCAGATGCGATTGCTAAAAGATGTGATAACACTCTTCAACAACCAATTAGAAGAAATGCTTGGACCGAAGTGTAACTTAAAAAAGAGTTTTTATCATTATAGTCAAATTCTATTTTAAGAAGAATTTGCATTTGGACTGTCCATCTTTTACTCTCCACTCAGAACATATAGATTTCTTACAGAGCCAGTAGGTCATACTTTTAAGAAGTTTACTTCTGAAGGTTTAGAAAATGATTAATAAAGGCTTCAATAAGTGCTTATTAGCTGTTATAAAGGAATGAGTGGAAGAAGCCATTTGATGTTTATAATAACCTCCAGCCAGATCTGTGATGTGCTTACAAAACAGGTAAGACTTACTATCCATCTCAAAAATGTTAGAATGCTGATAAATCATCTGTAAACTTCTATGAATTGTTTATAAAGTGTGTCATCAATGTAAGTGTAACTGGCTAAACAATGCAAGAAAAAACTTGCAAGGAGGCTATTTGGTGTAGCTGTGAACATACATAATACTTCATTGTGCAAAGAGACCTGAGCAACAGGCTTCTGCTTTCACAAGGATTAATCCTTCTCATCCCTCAGCTGGTGATCCAAACCTTATCTCCCTCCCCTGCACAGCACCTGCAGGTATCTCAAAACATCTAGAAAAACTGAGCCAATTGTACTCACAGAGACATATGGACCAGAAATTACCAGAGCATCAGTATGGCTTCAGATTTTCAAAACTTTGAAGAAAATTCCACCCTAAGGAACACTAGGGAGTTCATAGGCATGGGGAATATGTGAATTTTCTTAAGGACTTCAGGAAGTATATATGTGGGGGGAGTATGTGAATCTCCTGAAGGAACTTAAACAGCGAATGGATTACTCCTATGAGCACATGCAAGCATTACCTATGTAACAATCATAATATTGACAGTATTTCCCCCTTAACCCCTGTGTAACCATGAATTATGCATTCTGCTGTTAAATCAGTTAAAAAAATCCTTTTCTATCACTCAAATGACCTTACATTTCATTGAAAGCAGAACCTGTCCTGAATGTCACATCAGCGAGAACACCACAAAATGGAATTCTCTTGTGAGAAGCCAGTGAAGAATTTCATGGCATCTTAATGAATCTTTTCTGATTGTGGCAAGCCTTTCACTTACTGACACATGCTAAATATCACAGACAACTATCAGTCCTTACTGTCTGTTTTTTAAAAAATAAATTTCCTGGTGACAAAAAAAAAACCCATCCCGGAAGTTACATACTGTCAGGAAGTTTGCAGGAGGGAAATAAACATACTATATATTACTTCTTGAAAAAATATTAAAAAAAAGAGGGTAGAATTGCTAACAATGGAATTTCACCAGCATTGGCACTACAGCTTAATCTTCAGCAATGCCATTCCTCATTCACGTTTCTGTAGAAATCACAGCTGTGCTTTAACAGTAATGTCATCTATTGACTGTTCTCAGTAGAAAGTAGCAAGACTATCGTTCTCCAAGTATTCCATGTTTGCAGTTCTATGGAGAGAACAAGATTCTCCATTCTTCATTGCTTACCCCCTAATTCTATTATTTTAGGCAGCCAAGTGAACTGTTACATCTGAAATTCAAGCCCAACTTCCTATCTACCACCACAGACTGGACCAGTGTGCTTCCACAGGTTTTCCCAGAAGCACAGCTACAAAGGAGTGCTATGGTTATGCTCGAGAAAAGACCGATAACATATTGGTTTGGGAAACGTTGTCAGGTGAATACATCGCTCCACGTCTGCTCTGACTCTGTCAGAGGAGCACATCAGAAACACATCACAGCTCTGATGGGAGGGTAAGTGAATACAGGAACATATTACACTGAGTACAAGAAAAATCTGAGGGCATCGTAGAAAATCTGGAGAGAGTGATTATATAGGCTCGGGGGGATACCAGCAATTATGAAAAGGACATTGCCAGCCACAACTAAAAAGCAAAGAACAAAGCCAACAATATGGTATTAATCACATGCTCTGTCCGTGTGTGTGATGCCAAACTATTCAAAGCACAGAATGTTCTTTATTCACCTCACTTTAAATTGCTTGAATGAACCTAGCACTTATGAAAATGAGAGATTAAAAACGTTGATATCAACCAACCTTAGGGCCAAATCTTCCTTATCTTATTGATGCAAGTAGTTCCACTGATTTTAATGGATGTAATTACTGTTGACTTCAACAGAGCTACTCACAGAGTCAGGAGAGCAGGATGTGGCTCATTGCATAACCAAGCTTCACTTACCACCATAAATGGTGCCAACTCATCATTTCTGATGCAATGTCCCCACTCTTCTGGTAATGGATCCCTTGAGCAGAAACAACCACACACACCAAATTCTGCGATACTTTTTATGTGAGCACAGCAACAGCTTGACTGAAATCATTCAATCATTCATGCTCTTCTTCAGAATCAACAGACACAACTCCCTGAAACCTAGATTTGCATAGCATGGTTTTATTGTTATTTTCTCCAATTTCTTATGAATGAAACATCCGTGTGGGGCTGGAATCACATTTCTGCAATGACTGCCTATTCTCTGATGATCACACTGTATATTTGGAAAGGATAGTACAAACCAAACTGATTTACAGTCAGCCTCATGGGCACAGGAAGAGATTGCTTCCAGTAGCAGGTTTCTAGCAGTGGATAGCCCTTCTGAAGAAGATTAGTCTTTTCCCATTCTCCCTGCTTTCAGACTTAAATGCAGAGTCTCATTTATGACCACACCAATTTTCTTCTGCAGTATCCCTTATAACTATGGCAGAACAGAGATTTGAGGGACAAAAACATAGAATGCAACAAACAACATGACTGAGAGAAAAAGAAGGGAATTGCAGTTTTTGACATCTTAGGAGTGATGCTAAGGATGTCATCTTTTAGAGGCTCAGTCCTCATTCTTCAGTCGTACTGCTTTAATGACAGAGGTGGGAACTATTAAATGTGTGAGATGGCATGACAGACATGCAACACTCAGGAAGGCAGAAGCCTGGAACTCTTTTTTCAAGGACTTGAAGAGGCAGCAAACCAGTGTTTTATGGCAGCTAAAACCACTGGAATATACTATAAGCTATGAATGTCTGTCTTCAATCCCAGCTTTCCACAATCCACTTCCTACAGCCTACTCTGAATGGCTATTTATGGTAGGCACCAATTCTTTCTTATTTCATTATAAAATTTAAGTTATCTCCAGCAATCTGAAATTCCTTTGTGGGCAGCTGAGTTAAGAACCAGTCTGAAGATGTTCTGCTGCACTAGTTCTTACTCATCTTGGTGAGAGTTCCTGGAATTCCTCACTGGAATGGCTCCTGAATGTAGTTACAGATTCAAAGACAACACAGTTCTATATGTTTAAGGACACAGGGTCCAGATACTTTAAGAAAAATCTGATCTTTTCTTGCAGACCAAATCTCTGCATATAGAACATTATGAAATTCTTCCTTTAGAGAAGTAATACAACTAGGCTTAGGTCTTGTTATGTGCACACTTTTAAAACGATTATTATCTCAAGCACACAGAATAATGGTTAATATTTCAGATTTTAAAATACAGTGGAGCCTCAATTATCCAAATTCAGTGAACCCAGACAAGGTTTTGCCCCTTGTCATTTATTAATTAAATGGTAAATTGCTTCTATTACTAATTATTTCCACAGATCCATGGGCATGCAGGGCATTCTGGTTACTGGTAAACGCGATTATCAAGCCCTATTCAGTGTTCTTCTCATGTTCTTTAGATAATTGAGATTCTGATGCACTCTGAAACCCATTTAAAATATTTTTTACAGTGTATTACTGGGGGGTCTTCCAGGTCTTGTAGGTCCTCCAGGGTAGAGGCCTCCCCAAGACTGTGGGGGGCAGGAATTTTAACAAGCCAAAAGTCAGGGAAATGTGTCAGCCAATACGTAACGTAAAAGCAAAACTACTTTGTGAGCTCAATCTTACAAATTTCTAATGCCAGATGCTAGCAAGTCAGACATTACACTAAACTTACTCTTTTTGGAGGCTGGTCTTTATTTAAGAGACATTTAGCTTAGGAATCCTTTAAATGTGAGGGATCCTAGAAAGAAGAAATGGTTCTGACCAGAGAAGGTGGAGCAGATTTAAAAGTACTGTCTGAGAGATATTAAGGGTGGAGGACCAGAACTGTACACAGACCAGAAAAATGCATCAACTATGGGTGAAACCATGAGAACTCTGTATCAAAAGAATGTAAGTTGACAAAATTTAGGTACCAAATACAGCAAAGAACTGCCTCAACAGTCAGAACAAGTCTGCTGTCATTCTGAGTAGAGCACCTCAAACAGCCAGGACAAATGTATAAGCACCTCAATACAAAAACTAAGGACTAAGAGGAGTGAAACATTTATTAAAAATAAACAAACAACATATAAGACAAGTTCAGCAGCCGGAGAAGATGTTGTACATTGCAAAACTAGGGAGCACTTCATAATAATCTGAGTAGAATGCACAGATGAAGGATTGTTGCTGTTAATTAAAATATATATATGAATAAAATGAACAAGTAAAAATTAAAAAGTAACAAAAACCTCCATGGGTTTTAATTCCATGCCTAAAAAGAAAGAGAATGGTGTTAGAACCATACCATGGGCCATCCTACTGAAATGCTAACAGTGAAAATGAAATGAAATGAAAAACAAAATGGAAGACTTCAGAGGCAGAAAACCTACAGAAGAAGGAGCAACTTTGTTTTAGTGCGAAGATAAATAAAACCTACTTCAATATGAGCATACTATTAAAGAACCACTTTGTAATAATGAACATAATGCAAGTAAATTCAGTTCTCCATAGGACTGAAAAAATAATGACAAAATCCACTACAGCAATACAAAATTTTAGGAAGAAAATCCTATTTAAAATAAGGAACAGAGGAAAAAAAATTAGGCAGCTAAGGGTAAAATGTTTTAAGATGCTACTGTTAGAAGATATGCTATCAGAGATACACATCTCTTACAGGAAAGCCTTTCCTTAGAATAGCTGCAGTAATCCTGACCCCCAGTTGTCTGCCTCAATCATTTTGTGGAACATCTCAGCAGTTTGTCTGGCAGACACAGCAAATTACAGCCTGAGGTACTAAAGAGATCCCTAAAGAGTTCTGATTTACCTGAATATTCTGGGTTGTAAACTGTCATAATTTGGTCGCCACTTTAGATGAAAATCCTTTGCAAAAGGGCAAAAATCTCCAAGAGAAATGCATAATATGGTTCCTTTAAAAAGAAGCTTGAAAGTTGTCCTGCAGTAATTTATTTCTACTCAGAACTCACAAAACAAATATATAGCCACATGTAAAAACAAGAAAATAATAGGATTTTTAAAGCAAGCCAAGTGAAGGGATTTACTAGAAGTAAAAAGACACCATTCAAAAAGAGGAAGTTACACTGAAACACAGAAAGCAGAAAAAAAGTGTATGTTTTGTTGATATTTTTAAAAGAAAATGTTGAATAAGGCAGGCCCATGAAAATCTTGAGGAAGAGCTGTTTAAAGCCACAAATAACCTTTCTAAACACCTTACATAAAATCTGTTTCTGCCAACAGATGAGGTGCAAAAGGGGTATTCAAAGAACAAAAATCCCAAGTAAATTCCTTGCAGTTGTGTTCACTGCAGAGTAGTTTTAAAAGGTTTGCAAGAGAAATCCCTTCTCTGGAAGGTTAAATCTGAGAAAATGTACAATGGAAAGAATAAATGGTTCCCATCTAACAGTTATAAAAGAAACTCAGTCAAGAAAGAGCTTAACTAATAACTCTTGCACAACAAAAGAACAGAAAGTGATTTAATGGCAATAGTAAAAACGGGCTTTAGGAAGATCCATATAGATCACTTGGTCTATGCCACAGAAATTATAATAAATAATAACAGACACTTGAGCAGATAGAACAGGAAAGATACAACATGAATTTTTGCAGACAGAAATTTTGAGTCACAAATCAGTAGAGTTCTCAGAAGGAGGCAATAGGCGTATGTTGCTAAAAATTAAAAAACATGGAAACCCTTACCAAAGTAACTTTCTAACAGAATGCTATCCTGCCATATGAGAAAAAAAATACGAAATATTCATACAACAAAATAGGATTTAATTTAGCTATTGCTACACTGGAAAGACACCATGGAATCCTTGAGGATATACCTATGAAAGAACCAGCTCAATATTTAGAACTGACGATAAAGGAGGAAAAAACCTCTTGGGAATTATTAAGAAAGAGCTAGAAAATAAAACTAAAATTGTAACAATATCCTTCTAATAAAATCCACTGTAGACTCACATACTGAACACTCTGTGTAGGTTTCGACTCTCAAGACAAAAGAGGAAATAAGCACCCAGAAAGATGCAGAAAAGAGCACAAAGATGTTCAAAGCACAAAACAACTTCTGTGCAAGGACAGATTAAAAAGAGTTGGGTTCTTCACCCTGGAAAATAAATGATTGAGAGAAATATAAAGGAGCTTGATAAAATCATAACAAACAAGGACAAGGTGAACTGTTAATAATTGCTCCCTGTTTCTCATTACATATTTCTAGAAAGCATCCGAAGAAGTTATCAAGCACCAGGTTTAAAGCAAACAAAAGGAAGTATGTTTTCACACAGTCTGTAATTAAATTGTGGAATTCATCAGCACAGGATGCTTTTGATGCCAAAAGGAAAAATGGTTTCAAAAAGCAACTGGACAAAATCAGAAAACACAGCTCGGGCTTTAACAGCCTTTCCATCAGGGCTATTAAACACAACGATGCAAAAGCAGAAAACACTGCTTCACACACAAAATGCACATTTCTGAAGAGCAGAATGAACCAATCTGACCTGCATCAGACAGCAGCTAAGCTTCAACATGGCTAACACATAGATCACAGAGATCCCGGCTTCAGAATGAATTTATGGAGCACATGGATTATGGCTGCAACTGATGATTTACTGCTGCACTGCCAACCTACTGGATCTTGATTAATACCCTTCCCCAGGTACAACCATAGTTAAAGTGTATGCTAAGGACAAAATGTTAAGAGTGAAACAGAGAAATATTTGGAGAACAAAATATTCTTTCAGGAGACTTGCGATATAGAGATACAACGTATTTTCCCAACTGGATGAGATTCCAATAGGTGGTATTAATTTCTGAGATGAAAACCACCAAACTTTTGTAATTACCAGTGATGATACCCCCTTTGGTTCTAATGGCTGTTCAGCACTTGCACTCTGGAGTGATTTCTGTGGAAGCTGTGCTTAGTCTATTGTGCACGTTATGCTCAAAAATGCCTTTTAAAACCAAGCAGAAACATTCAGGTCACAGAGCAAAGCACGCAAAAGTATGAAAATATCAAAATGAAGTCTGTCACAACAGCTGTAGTGTTACAATACAATCTTCCATGTTATGATTGTATATTTTGTGTTCTGTATAATGGATAGCATCCAGGGAATGAGACTAATTCAAATACTCTTTTTTTATCCTCTCTGTTCAGTGTGTGGCCACAAGCCTTGTTTACTGAGTGGCATCCAATTCTTGCATGGAATAAGATGGGGTTTTGTTTCTGGATTTTCTGTGGTACTCATCAATATAGCATCTGAATATCCCAACAATCTTGGTGAATTAATCCTCACAATGTACCCTCAGATGTTTGGAATGATTTTAATTCCTCATTGATGAAAATTATGAGAAAAATGATGTGACATTTTTTGTGGCCACACAGGGAGCCTGTGTCAAAGACAGGAAGGAAATTTAGTTCTGTTCATTCAAAGGGGTGCTGAGCATCTCCTGAACTCATCTTAGACAAAGAGCACTCTGAGAATTCATGCTCTTCCATCAGACCTGCAGGTCATCTGTAGCATAAACCTCTCCTGTGGGGGTGGGATACCATGGACAGGGACCTCCATCCTACCACACCCTCTCTCTAATCCTGTGAATTGGGAAAAGCCTCTCAAAGCATACACTGCTGCAAGATTTGCAAAGCCCTTGGAGATACTCAGATCATTGGCACAATGAAGAGCAAAGTCGTGACATTCTGTTGTTACAATCTTATGCAGAAATTCCTCCTTCTGATATGTATTCTCTTGGATTCTTGCCAGCATGAGGCATTTTAAATTCTATTTTTCTAAAATTCTCAAGCAGGGGCAGTGGTATGGATGTAAGAAATCAACCACTGACACATGGACTGTTTCTATAATGCTAAAAATTGCAATTTATAGTTGTGGTGTAGTTTGTAACTAGGAATGGCAACTTTATGAAACACTTTTAATATACTGCACTTGTGTTCTAAGTGCATAAAAACACATTAAAAAATAGCCTTATGTTCTGCTACCTTAAGGGTCTGTCTCACACCTACCACATCCAAGAAACTGAGAATAAAGCTCGGTGTCTGTTCCTCTATTGTGTTTTGTGCCTACATATTGCAGCATTTGTGGTCTGTAAGATCACACACTGTAGGAACAACTTTCAGTTCTCTGTGACAATAGGGTGAGCTGAGGACAGACTGGCAGTGTTTAGAGATGAATTTCCTGCCCTTTGTGGGTTTCAGTTAGACTCTTAGCATTATTTGAACTTTTGTGGTTTAATTTTCTTTGTTGTTGTTTTAATTCTAATGGCAGAAAACAGGAGACAAAACAACATCCCTCTGGAGGCAGTGAATCTCAGGATCTGAGGAGTAAATGGCCATGTTTTCTCCTTCTGGCATTTTAAGATACATCAGCAAACAGAGAAAGGACACAGCAGATCTGTAGAACGGCAAAGGGACAAAGAGCTTCTTATCTTCTAGTAAAGATACCAAAAGCCTTTGGATCTGTTATGTTTAATGGTCTTCTGAAGCAATTTCTTCCCATTAGGATACAATCACAACCACAGGCTCAGGAACTGCCCACTACCACGGGGCAGAAGGAAAACTGTAGCATGAAAGCTGCCCTTTTTCAAAGTTTACACGTTTGAAAAAGAATCATAAAATAACTCCATTGTAAAAATAAATAAGTGACTGAAACAAATAGCAAATTACTTTTCCGAGAGGAAAAACTGTCAGATATGGGATAACAGTCACTAACTGCTGCCAGGATTTTTCTCAAATTCCAGGGAACATCAGCATGAGAGAGTTTTATTTAGGTCCATCTTGACTAACATATGTAGAAAGGAACATTTCTGATTCTTCACTCTCTCATTCTCTTGGGTGTCACAGCTTCCTAGCCTTTGCTTTTTGTTTATAGTCATCTCTCAATATGTATTTCAGGAGAAGAAAAATCTAAATAAAGATCACAGCCTGTTCCATTATGTGCCCTTCCTCTTCTTCTCCTCCTTTCTTGCATTTGTGCAGTGTTGTGGCACCTATTAACTACCCATGTTTTCAGGATGACATTATACAAGGTGCAGGATGTACCACTGTGCCCTAAAAATATCAACAACTGCATTAGTCTCACAATAATTAATGGCAGGCATTATGCAAATGACAACTTTTTCACTGCAAAATAATGACATTTCTTCATTTTGAGCAGAGTTATGCAAAACAATGAATTGGGGATGATAAATCACACAGGAGAATTAAGAAAGCCATAACGTTCCTGCCCAGGCAGGCAGAAAGACAGACAGACCAACAATTTAGAACACATTGTTTGTTCTCAAACCGCTATTAAGAAATAAATAAAAGCACAGCCAGTCGGTCATTAGAACGTATGTATAATTTAGTTTCCCCCCTTTAGGCAACTGTGCATAAGGGAACGTTAAATTCTAGCAATCGAATTATTACAAGTCACAAGCAAATTTTTTTTTATTAACCTTAATAAGTCATTCACTCAGAGACTACAGTCATCAGGCAAATAAAATATATCACATGTCATTCTCCTACACATTAACTAATTTCTTATGCAAACATCACAATGTATAGCAATTACCACTGCTCAAAAAAGCCCCAAAGTCATTTTCAATTTATTTTAATGCTTTTGTGCGTGGCCATTTCCTGTAGAGCTTTGCTCTTTATCCCCATATTTTAGGCTCAAAAGAAACTGACTGCAAGTAAAGAGAAGCTACTTCTCTGAAATGTTGCTGCACTTTTTCTTCTTTTTTGTGAATACTCTTGGGAAAAGAGCTCGGTAAGATCTTCTCCTGAGCTTCAAGAAGCTTCTCGAAGGTAAAAAGCCAACACTGACCAGAGCAGCCTCCCTTTCCCATCCCTTTGTGCACTGCACGCTTCCCACCTCCTGAAAGAGCAGCCCCTGCCCAGTCCTCCCAGTGCCTCCTGCAGGGAGCCCGGTGCAGGACAGTCTGTGAGCTCCCCGGAGCCACCATTCCCACACTGCTCCCTGAGGAGCAGGCTTCCCGGTGAGAATGGGACTGGAGGGTAGCTTTGAACTCCCCCTACGTACAACACTCCTCCACTGCTCCTTGCAGTGTCTCCTGGTGGAGCGGAAGTAGCTCTAAGCTTTTAATAGACAGCACTCCTGGATCTCTCTTTTTAGTGATTCCTGCTGGGAGAGTCTGATGTATCAAAGAGTTACAGCGATTAAAGCTGGAGAGACCTGTGGTATTTAATCATTTAGTCCATCCTCCCACCTGAGCTGGGGTATTCCTCATGCTCTTTTTTCTGATGCTCTATCTAGTCTAACTTTAGAGAGTGCCAAATAACTGGGCTCCCACCTCTTCCCTGGGGAGGTTATTCCACAGTGGCACACCATGAGACTGGAAATTTCCCAAGGTATTTGCTGTAATTTTACTTCTTTATGTTTAGTTTTATTAAAAACGCTTTAGTTTTCAGACTCCCAACACTGTCATAAGATTTCTTTTCTGTGTTAGTAGAGACTGAAACTGCACTGGACTTCCTCACATCCATAGCTCAGCAAGACACTAAACAACATTGTCCACTGGAAAAATAAAGCTGGATTTAGAGCACCTAAATATTATCCAAAACCTGTTTTTATTGTCCATGGAGGCTGCTGCAAAGAACTGGTATGAAAAGGGATCCAGGACAGGACCTTTACAGCCAATGCAGTATTACCTCCCTTCTAGCCACATCTGCCACTCTCCTCAGGAAGCACTGGTGGCCATTCCAAACACACATAAAAGCAGAGCATCAGCAGGGATTACATATTCCCCACAAGGAGGTTCAAACTGCAGAGCTCTTGTGAAGCATAGTGAGGAGGCACGGAAAACCCACAATGTATGTGTCACAGTGAAGACATTATCTGAGTCAACAGGAAGATCATCCACCACTTTTTCTTCTCCCCAAATGTTAGTACCCTTCCCTCCATCAAAGACAACTAAGTCATTGATGTGGACATACAGAGAGCCCAGGAAAGATAACAGTTTTGCTGGAAGTAACTGGAGTCTTTGAAAGCGAAGTGGTAGCAGCTGACCACCATTCCCCCCACCACTATCTATTTCAGGACTTTCAGGATTCAGTGTAATTCACCCTGCCTCGGAACACTGCAAAAAATTCTCCACCTCCAGCCTCTCATCCGGAAGTTAATAACATTTTGCAGCTCTCCTTAAATAAAATCCAGCCCATCCTGGATCAATAAGACTGATGCCTATTTCCCTAATGGCAGCCGATTGCCATTTGCTATTCAAATCAGACTAGATAAATTACAGTACATGCCAAGGAACAGGCCAGTGAATTAAGACAGGCCTCCTGAGGACCAGTGATATTATTAATCTTTTAAGACACTATCATATTTCTTCTTGACAGTGTGCGTAGACTCTCAGACATGCTGCACTCAGATTGAAATATCAGCTGCTGCAAAAAATCAATAGCGTTAGAAACACAATAATTTTCTGTCTGCAGGGCCCCCAATAAGCAACACTTGTGCTTCTCCTCCTTTCCACATCTATGCTCCAAATGCATTTGTTTTAAAATCCAGGCCTCAATTCTGAATAGTCATTGTGGTGGGCAAAGTTGCTTTTGTTGTCATCCTTTGCCACAGAAGCCACAAGTGTGATTCTCGGTAAGGTTGCGGTTCTCAGAGACAGCACAAGGTACTCCAGGGTCAGATACTCATCCAGTATATTTTACCCTTCTCCCCACGCCCTCCTGCTCAGTCTCTTGCTCTCTCATTGAAGGCTTTATAAAGACAGATATTGATAGAGATCCTGCTATCCCTAAGAAAAATGAAAATAGAGACCTTGGATGTGAACTGACAAAGGGAGACCACACATGACAAGAAAGCAGAAAGCTTAAGGAACTTCTCTTCAGACTGGCAACAGATAGGGTCAATTCAAACAATTTTGATCTCTTTAGACCTGTGGATGAATTCAATAGAGGCTCTGATAGTCATGTAAGATGCCCCTGGTTTCTCAACTACTCTTTATACTGAAGGGGAGAAAGAGTCTACAACTGGTAACTATTCCAAAAAGGTTATTTTATGATTTACGAGACAAGTGGGCTTAGGGAAAAATGTGTAGCTTGGGGAATTGGCAACAAGATGTTACAATGAGGTTTCTACTCACCCTTCACATGATATAGTTTAACTGTGTGGAAAAGAAATAATTCTAAAACACAACAAAATCAGAAATCTGCACACAACTCTAAGAATGAGATTATTCTGCATATAACTGCATAAAATAAATTAAAAAAAAGAAATACAGAAATGGACCAGAGTGGATAAATCATGTCCAGGTCGGCTAAGCTGCGATTCGAGATTGCCAGATTTCTAGCATCCCAGGTCAACAGCGACCAGGAAGAGTTGATGAATGTCCCAGTAGGGTGAGAGGAGGGAAGCGATGAAATCATTCAAGTTACATCACAATTAGCAGTTGCCTTCTGCCCTTAAAACATTGTTAACAGCACTGGCAGGACTGGAGACCAAAAATATTAACTCTCCTCTGACTCTTGCAGAATCGTGAGGGCTTCAATTTGACTTGCATTTAACAAGTGGGGTAAGCATGACCACAGGCAATATGAACACAGCCAGGGTGACCCGGCCGATGGATACACAAGGCTGGCTGATGTCAGCAAGGTGCTCATTAGTAAATGGATGAGGAGCCACTCTGTGCAGTTGTGGGGTGTGCTTTACCTTCTGTATGCTGAGCAGAAGATGTGGCTCCCCTCCTTTCTCGGGATTCTCAGCACCCCTCTGTCTGGTGCACAAAATTACATGCTTAGACAAAGAGAAGAGTGAGCTGCCATCAGGCTCGCTGCTAGGGAGAGGGTGATTTTAATTAAGGCTGGCCAGTGGATAAGAATTGTCTTAATTGGGACAGAAATAACAGGTCTAAAACTCTCAGATGTTATAAAAAACCATACACTGGCCAAATACCTTCAGATCTAGACCCCTGAAGTTTTCAATCTCTGTGTCACCAGAAGTGGCCAGAAAGCTCTCTTCACCAAAGTCTTTGTGCTGAAGAGAAAAAAGAATGATATGATGAAATGAGGTTATGATGAAGTGTTCTCATCAGCACTGTGGTGCAATTTTCCTGCAGGAAAGGAGGCTCAGGAAAGACCTTAATGCTCTCTATAACTACCTGAAAAGAGGTTGTACCAAGGTGGGGGGCAGCTTCTTCTGCCATGCAAGCAGTGACACAAGAGGAAATGGCCTCAAGCTTGTGCCAGGGGAGGTTCAGGCTGGACATCAGGAAGAACTTCTTCAGTTAAAGGGTGGCCAATCATTGGAACAGGCTGCCCAAGTAAGTGGTGGAGTCACCATCCCTGGAAATGTTCAAGAAATGACTGAACATGGTACTTAGTGCCATGGTCTAGTTGACATGGTGGTTGTTTGGTCAAAGGTTGGACTTGATCTTGGAAGTGTCTTCCAACCTTGGTGATTCCGTGATTCTATAATTTTCATTTAGAAAATTAGCTACTTGCCAGTACTTTGCACATCTGAGGAACAGACTTGGGAGCAACACTCTTGCTCCCAATTCTCCAAGAGCTGGACTTGATTCATGCACCTGAATGGAACTGCTCCCAGTGTATACAAGTCTCACTCTACTGCCAGTAGGTTTTGGTTGTGCCATGTGGGACCTAGGAATGTGTTGGTAACACTTCACAGTACTTGTGAAAATGTCATTGTGAGCCATGTGCATGTGGAGCTCAGCCTAAACGGTGGGGCTAATGTGAGTATTGGCACAAAACTATGCGTGAGCAAACAGTAAGAGGGCTAAGGAGTAAATATGAACAGACAGCACCATGGATGATGAAGGATGGGATTTGAGTCTTCTGCTTTTCCTCTCCAATCGTCAGATCACTCTTCTGCCTGCTTCTCCTCTTTCTCCTCTAGTCTTCTCCTATCTGTGCTATGTCCTCTAACTATGGATCACTGCTGCTTTGATTTTGCACAGCAAAAATCATTAATTCACACAATACAAGGGATAACAGCAGTATAGTTTTACAGAAGATGCTATGGTATCAAAGACAACAAGCCTACAGATATCACAGAGTGATAAAGAGAAGAGAAACTTATTTTTCCAGAGCAGTTAAGGGGCTAAAATAATCTATACAGCCACAAACATGGTGAGCTGCATCTTCTGACAAGTTCCAGTCCAAAGAATGTGGTGGTGGTCTAAAGCTACCTCAGGACCTGTGTCACATCTGTGCAAAAAGCCCCAGAGGTGTAGCTGGGCTACAGTACAGCATCATGCACACAAAACTCCCCACATCAAAGCATGTGAGAGACATTACATTAAGAATGCCCCATCTTTGTATCTGTAAGCACAGATATCTGAGAATGAACTGAGGTCTTCAGAAGATGGGAACTTCACATCACTGTGCATTGTAATGAGGTGTTTCCACACTAAACCTGCACTCCACCTGCACGTACCCTTTTCCTGTTAGAAACTGACACAACTTATTCTGATCAATACAGACTAATTTCTTATTTTCTTCTTCGGTGCTGTTATATGCTAGCCTATGCCCTCCTTTATCCTTGCACTTGGAAAAGAAATAATTCCTGTAGAAACTGGCCATACAACTATTCTTCAGGTCTCCCTGATACTTCTCCCCTGAGAAGCAAGGTACCAGTGGTCATGCAAGACCATGTAGCTATGAACTCCTTCATGCTGAAAAATAGTCTTGGGATTTAAAAGAAGCTGTGCACATCTTCCTTCTGACACTTGTGTTTCTAAAGGAAAGGATAAGATGGAGGGTGAAAGTACACAAATAAAGTGTTAAGGCCATTGCTGCTGGTCAGAGCTGGTTCAGAGGAGATTCTCTAGACAGCCTCCTCCGGATAGATCCTGCTGGAATGGAATCTGCAGACTGTAATGTTTAAATACCATTCAGAAGTTAAAACAGTAGTGACAAACCCAGTTAGGTTTAAAGCCAGATTTCCATTGCAAAACACCCTGCATGCCATCCCTGCTGACAGGCAATGCTAGGCATCGCTGTCAGCTACAGGCTACAAAAGGAAGAGGAAGAAAGTAAATGCACTGCAAGTTTAAGGCACAGACACACACTGCTAACAACTGCTGTCTGATATTCTTCCTCGGCCCCAGTCTCTGCCCCAAGACATCGCTCTGATTTTGCAGTACAGAAGGGAACTGGTCTGTGCACAGAAATCTACAGCTCCAGGACACCCAGAGAGCATTCATCTTACCCTGTGCTTGGCCCCTTCAGTTACAGGTGTTGAACAAACCCATTCTGTGAGGAGGAAGCAACACAGGGATTACTTTCAAACTCCAGTCGTGATTCACAAAAATCTACCAGCTCATTCTATAAAAACAAATGGATAGAGATGGAAACTGAGAGTGCTTCTAGGGAAGAAGAGCTGGCAGAAGGTGACAGTGTAAGAACTCCATTCTAGAAGGGTGGAATAGAGAGTCCAACACTATTCACTCAAGTGCAACTGAGATGGTAAGGGGTTGAGTGACTTTATCATGGAAGAAGAAAAAAAAAGATCTGTGGGGAAATGACCAAAAGACAAAGAAGATGCAAAGGGAAAAGCAGAGAAAATGGAATGATAAGAAAATAATGTAAGATAAATGAGGATTTTCATCTGGTTGGGGGAAGAAAACCTAAGCAATGAAAAGATGTCAGCAAATCCAACCATACTTAACCCAACCACAGATTGGGAGTACCCTCCCTAAAAGATGCAGCTAGATAAAAAGTGTGTTTCCTTTTCTGGCTGTTAGCATCTATGTCTAGCAATAACTTGAGAACAGACCATTTTTGAGAGCTTTGTCAGCTATTCTTTCCACATCACAAGCACAATCTCCCTGCCATGGCCAGAAAAATAACCAAAAAAAAGGTGTTAAAAACTCTGGATGTCTTCACCTCTTGGTAATGAGCCAGCTCTGCCGAGGTCAGAGGTGAGAAGAAGTCACCACTGTTCAGTCAGCTCTGTGAAATGAGGCTGCAAAAGGTAATGAACTTCTCCAGAACAATACTCTCCATGGAACATTAAAAATAAATTCTGCCAACACTCCCTGGCTGCACCCTTAAAAAAAGAGGTGGAGGGGAAGAAGGCCTGACATGAAAAGATCAGGAGCATCTTAAATTGTCCCACTGCTTTCAGAGTGAGTTGATGCAAGGAGCTTCCACACGGCTGTGGAGGGGCGAGCCATGACCTGTGCAAGGCATGCTAAGTAATGTGCTCCAGTAAACCATGGCCCCTTCCTTTGTCTGAAGAAACACTCCCTCCAAATCATGGCTAAATCTGCTAAGAGGGGTGGGAGGAAACATCTCCCACTGTGGCAGACATGCTGCCTCTCTCACATGAGTAGCACCCTCATAAGACTCCGTCCCTGTGCTGGAACCTCCAGTGGAGACACACCCAGCTCAGTTACAGGTTTTAATTATGAAGTGACAGTACCAATGGCGGGCTTTGCTTGAACCAGCATGTGTCACCGAAGCCGATGGGAAGTATGTAAGAAAGAGACCCATTTTAATTAGCCTGAATATTTTACAATGATTATTTTCTACAAGAGAGCCATGCCACATCTTGATTTGTCACCTGTCAGGCTGCTGTTCTTATCCACCGTGATCTCTCCTCGCTTCCTCGTGTCATAAAAAAACCAATGGTGAAAATGACAGACAGATGCAAACAAGATTTTGGTAATTACAGCCCTGTGGCTGGTGGTTGTTTGAACATCGTTTTATTTCTTCCAATCAAACAAGTCCTTGGACTTCACAGCCCTAGAGCTTCAGACAGGGGTGAAGCTGATTATATTATGACATTACAGTGCAGACTGGCAGATCAGACAAAGTGGATTTCACTCAGTAATTAAACTGCAGTATCTTTCGTCTAAAGTCCAGGACAGGATAAATCGAAAGGTAGCTCTTTATCATTGCGATTAGTGCTGGGATTTGAAGAGTGACTCCACAGATTTCTGATTTGATAGCTCGTCCTGGGTACCAGCTTATGGGAGACAGCACATCTGTCTGACTTGTAAAAATAGCATGAGGTCAAGATCTGTTTGCCAAGTCGCGCCATTTCCTTTATTTTATTTTTACTTGGAGGAAACTCAGATTGGTTTAAATATTACAGTGTCCTTTGGCTCTCTGTGGCAGTACAAAGACTTCCATTTAAGACCTGCTAACATATAACTCTGCCCCCACCCTAAACTGTACTGTATCTAGAGGACAGACTCACCATTTTCTCTGTACCTTTATTCTTCAGGATCCAAGAAAATCCACCTGACCCTCAGTAACTAAACAGTACAAATTTTACATACAATGCCTTCCTAGCTGCTCCGAAGCAGCAAAAGAAGTTTAAAGCTTTCAAGGCACTCCGAAGATTTACTGGATGAAAACAGCATCTTAAGATTTTGGGTTTTTGTCAGCATTGTATGAAATCCCTAACATAACATGCCAGTTAATGCTTTTTTTTTTTTTTTTTTTTTTTTCTTCAGGTTTCCAAAAAGCTTTCAATGCTTCTGCTTCTCCTCACAACTTTAATAAAAACAGAGCTAGGAAAACTTTCTCAGTACAGCCAGACAGTTTCCTTATGCTGCTGACTGGGGAAGCAGCACTCCTGGCACCTGCCCTGATTTACTCACTAGAGGAAGGAGACTTTCTACAGGTGGAAGCAAGGCAGGGAAAAGCAATGGATATCTCTCTTTATTTTCTTCTGCAAGTAGTCATTCTACTTAAGAAACAGAAAAATCAAGGTAAGACAAAGAAAAACATTACTTCACAAAGAAAAAGCACTACTCCTCCCACCCATCAACAAAACACAGTTAGGAACTGATTTAAAATTCTGGAGATACTCTCTACCTAAAATCTATTTCAGGCAATGCTGTTTGAATTATACTCTACGGAGAACACCCGGGTAAGAATCCCAACAGATTCCAAAAGTGTATGGGGTGGTTTGGCATTTGACTTTAAGAAGTCATATACATTTTTAGGTTCCTTTCAACAAGTTTTGAAGCCATGGCAGTCACAAAACCTGACGTCCCACAGGCCACTATTACTAGGTTTCAACTTTTCCCCAACAAAGACTGATAAAAAAAGAAAAGTATTTGTTAAAACATCAATAAAAACTTTATTTGCAGCTGAATGAGGTTTCTGAAAGACAAATACTTATACTGAATACTGAAAGATATATTTTTTGTGTTTGTGTGTCTGGAAAGAAGCCGAAAATCAAGAGGATTCTATCTGGAAGTCAATTTTCAACATATTTTCTTTAAAATTTTTAGCCTTCAAAAAAAAAAAAAAAAGTCACAATTTACACTGTTTTTGTGTCATCCACAGAACAGTCCTGTGCCTACCACATTCTATACAATTCAGATGTGATTTAGAATTGCTTGGCCCATCTGTACAAAAGGATAATCACCACAATGTTCTTTGACATTTTGCCTATAGCAATGTTTCCTCTCATTTGTATGGATCTCTGATGAAGATCTAAAGCAGGGGCAATCTCTTAATTTCTACCCAAACATTTATTAGAGACAGACCCTAATTCTGTTTGGGGACTGGGTAGTACTACAACCCAAATAAAAAACCTAAACAAGTCCCTAGGAAAACAAAGTCTTTTTTTATTTACAGTTTTATTGTTATTGTTATTTTTGTAATGGAATTTACAGAGAGAAAACCCAAATTATTCATAACCATTCATTTTAAGTCTTGAAAGCTATTTCACAGCTCTCGGATCATAGAAGACTCTGAGTATCACGCAGTCTGATTCCCACACAATAAAGAACTTACAATTCCACCCAGCAATTCCCACAGCAATTCTAATGACTAGTGTGTGAATGGGCACATAACATTTACTAACAGTCATGATGTAATGATCTTAATTTAAGGAATTAAACCAGAAGAACATAAAAAAAAATACCTTGGAAATTTGCTTTAGTAAGTACGTTCCCCGCCCAAACACTTAAAAGTAGGGAGAGAAGAGGAAATATAGCCAAGCATGCAGGCAGAGGCACAGAAACATCACACAAATGAATGATGAATAGTGCATTTCTTGGTCAGCTAATAAAGACACAGATAAGTAATACCAGACAGAACAGTTTCAGTAATCTTTGTTTAAATGGCTAGCTAAATATGTAATAAATTCTCACTGCTATACTTGTTCTTTGTAGAGGTGTGAAGGTGTGAATTTTGTTCCTGGTCCTGCTGCTGATACTGTAGATACAGATTCAACTTGCATAGGGATTTCAAAGCTAGTATTCAGACCACTAAACTATTCCTCAGACCAAGCTGAAAACAAAATGCAAATGAACTACTGCTGATCCTGAGCTCATGCTGTTTTCCTCCTGCCTTTCAGAATTTTTCCCATTTTTCCTCTGAAAATTCTAAAGTTTGAAAAATATTATTAACCAATCAAATAAGCACCAGCCTTTATATTTATATTTTTTTCATTTCTGACTCTTTGTATTTTGCTTTGATCATAAATTCAGTATCTTCCCTCCAATCATGAGGACTAGATATAAACAAAAACCAAAGAACTCGACATTATCTGTTTACTTCAAGAGTACAATCTTTAAGAAAAACATCAGCTATTATGACACTTTCAGTAAAACTGCAACCACTGCCAGCAAAGTGAAACATTAATCTAGGTGTCCACATCCTTCTGGTTTTCACATCATGCGTAAACACCGAAATTCTACAAAAAGAGCCTTGTAGTTGTGTGATGCTCTGGAGAAAAGCTGGATAGAATAACATATCCATGACTTCACAAAGTGGTCAACCAGCAAGTGCTTCCCACTAAACAGGAAGGGACTCTTAAATGCCAAAACCTGGCTTTGGTAACAGAGTGGTAAATTTCATATTAAGGTAAACCAGGGTAAGATTTGTCCAAGTGTAAATACAACCAGAATTAATGTTATGTTTTACAGAGTTCCTAAACAACTACAAATTTCTTCCACCTGGAAAAGGGGGAAATACATGTCCTGCAGCATGATGTTATTTTTTGAAATGAAATCACAGCTGAAAGCTTGCGTAAGTTTAGTTAGGAGAGGAAGAGGAATTCCAGGCATCAACACAGAAAGCGACTGCATTTGTTCCCCAAACTCTGAAGATGCTGCCAGCATCCAGTTCCTAGGCCATATGTTAGTAAGATGAACCAAACTGATCCACAATCCTAACCAGGAGGTTATCATGAGGGCTGAAACTGTGATGCACTCAGTAAGGATCTGTTTTTCTCAATTAAAGAAATAACCATAACTACTTTCAGTTGGGTCACTCATGCTCATAATGTATCTTAGCCTCAAAAGATATTTAACATCATATATTAAGTATGTCAAGCAGTCATTCCATTAATAACACTTTGCACTTCTATTCTGCTTTTTATGCCAGTAGACCAAAGCACTTTGTGATCATGAATTAATCAATGCTACCACCACCTGTGCACTGGAAATAGTTGGCTGGCATCCATTTCATGACCCGGGATGATAGCTGGAGATGTGATCCTCATTTTCCTATCTCCCAAACCAAGTTTTAACCAGAAGACAAATCACCAAGTAGTAACAGCAAGTATAGATGGCTTCCCCAAATTCACCAACTACTGGGCACAATCAAAATAAATCTGTCAGAGATCATAAACTTTGCCTTTACCTAGGCCAGAAATATCAAAAACTAAAAAACCAAAATGCACAGCTTGCAGCTTCCTAAATTAACACCAAGTTTGCCAGGATACCGCTATCTTATTCCACTGCATGATCATTAGGCACGTTTACATTCCCTCTGTCCTGTGCTATGCTTAAAGGCAATAAATGAGACTGCCCATTGTGGAACATTGAAAAATTGGAGAATAAAATAAACTGACCTTGCTAATTTCTAATCTTGGTTCTAGGATGAAGTTTCATGAAGCTAAACCTGTCAGTTATGACTGCCAACACAAATATAGATTTCTGGAAAAGATTTTAACAGGACTGGCCATATTTAAAAGCTCTTCAAGATTTAACCACCAAATAAAACTACTGTTTCAAGTCCCTCTAAATAATCCTGAAATACTTTGTTAACTTTTGATTTGGTTTCCACATAGGTAAAAAAATTAAGTCAATAGGAGGTTTGCTAGAATAAGGTCTGCGAAGCGAGTTTGTAAAAGATATTACTCTTATTTTTACAGTAAAAAAATAGCTGCAGAAAAATATCTGTGCCTGAAATGGAAGAAAAATGTTCAAACTTCACAGTGTTGCTTTTAATAAGGATTATGTCTTCAAAAAAAAAAAAAAAAAGACCCAGCAAATCAGACTGATCATATCTGATTAGTTGATATATATAACCTTATGTTCCCAGCTTAGAAAAAATAATGCCCATGGACTAGGACAAGATCAACTCACGCTATACTCTATCTAGAATTTTAATCCAACTGTTTAAAACATTTAGTATACACCTTGAGTAACTTCAGATGATACATATTTTTTCTTTGCACTTCAGATTTTACCAAACTGCAGGTATTTAAGGTATTTAATTTATATATTTAATATTTAAGATAGTATGTTTCCCTCTTGTATTCTGCAGAGATTTCAGTAATATGAACATATACTGTTTTTCACTTTTGCTTGATATGTATTGCAATTAATTTAGGAGGTTAAATAAAACCGTCCCACTTCTAAGAAACTTTTCTATGATTAGTAGGCATGAACTCATGCCAATCTGGGAACTCAAGTCATATTCACAACACTCAGCAAAACGTACTGAGGGACCTTTTATACTGTCAGGAACTGAACAGTTAAACTGTATTCTAATTATTCTTAAGTGCCCATCACACCACTAGTACATAGAGCATTTAAAAGTAAAAAATTTGGCCTGTGGGCTCACCTAAACTGCCAGAGGGTGACTGATGTTATCAAACCATCATTAATGAAATCAAGTATTCTTTATATTATACACCATTTCAACAGAGTCAGAAATTTTGTCTAATAGCTACTTAAAAGGATTTGTCCTAAAATAGTCTGTGGTAGGATTATCATCAATAAATCATACCTTAGATGTGGTTTCAAGTAGGTAAAGTTTGGGGCTCAGGGCATTTGCTTAAGCATAGCTTTCAAGTGCCATCAGAAAAGCACTCTGGCTTAATCACACCTGGGCATGGCTAGCAGATAGGACTTAGAATTTCAGAGATAATTGCCTTTTGGGAAAAGCAGCTGAAGGCCAGGTGGTGTATCCTACAGCATCTCACGTGGTAACCAACACCCACGCTTGAGCCTTTAGTGTACACACAGTGCATGGCTACCTCTCCATCTACTCACTGCTCTCAGAACTTCTCATCCTCAGCAAAAATGTAAAAAAGTCAGATTCCTTCTCTTTCTGGCTAAACATAAAATAAGACATTAATGAAAACTCTGCTCACAAAACTTCATTTTATGCCATCCATGTCATAGTTGAGGAAATTCATACTCTGTCTCTGCAAATTAAACTGGCTGTAATGTATGCAAAATTTCCTCTGAACGAGGGAAAATTTGTGATTTTTAAGAAAGAACATCCCTTTTAAGTTTTATAAATACACTGAGGTCAGTCCTGACAGGAATTCACAAACAAAGTCCTGACTGAACAAATTGTGTTGGACTGTATTTCCCCTGACTCTTGAATTTTCCTTTCAAGATTATGTGATTGAATTTTCCAGACTAGATCCAGAGTCCACGCTAGTCTCTTTTACCAGCCAACACATTTAACCCACTGATTTCAAGTGTTTGCCCAGATGCTGCAGGAAGAAGGTGTTATTTGCCCTAGTTCTTACCTTCCCTCTTCACACACTGTGGAAGCTACCAAAAAGACAAAGTGACATGAAGAGGCTTCTCTCAAAAAACCAGAAACACCTCCCTGTAAAGCTCACACAATTCATTGTCTAATTTCAAAATATGAATTTAAAAACACGGAGGCTTATCCATATTTATTCAGGATCTCACAGAGATGGTAAATATGATTAGACAGGGATTTAAAGGCAAATAGTATCATCTGCTGTCTCATCTTCACTACTCTAAAATGAGATGCTCAACACTGGTAGAAGCATTCAAACTGCAGCCTACATTCTTACGGCTCTACAGTTTCTTTTTATTTCACTGGTACTCGCTTTCTTCGCTGGCAGTGGTGGCACTTTTCGATGGCTGCATTTTCCCCAGCATGGCCATTAAGAACAAGACTTTTGGTTTAGAGCACTGGAAGACTCGGTGGAGCAATGGGCACCCACAGAGGAGACATGGGTTTGGATTGAAAGCAGCCTGGGGGGACCTCGGTCAGCGGAGCACAGACAGGCTATAACCACACGTTTATTGAAATGGGAGACTCCTCAGGCAGAGTGCTCCTCTTGAATTCTTGAGTGTTTTTCTTTCAGGGGCATTATACTGTCTCTGAATTCAACAAGAAATCAAATTAGGACTCCTGGGTTCCATTTCTGGCCTGCCACTTACCCATGATAAGATATTGGGCAAATCATTTAGCATAAATAAACTTCAGTTTACGGAGCTGAAATACTGCACATGGGTGCAGTAAGGCTGATGAAAAGTACCATAATGGTATTATTAAAGTGCTTTCTCCCAGATTTTTAAAAATTCCTTATCAAATGTTGTCTTAACCTGCCTCGCTGAATTTTAAAGCCTACTCACTTTCTTAAGAATCTCCTTTTCAAAGGAAAAAAATGTTTGACTGTCTAAAGATTTCATTGCAAACAGGTGTATGAGTCGTTAGAATAAGGCTACATATGGTGAAAGTAGACAAAAAACAACTTAAGAAATTATTGCCTTTAAGCTCCAAGATAGAGTAGCATAATATGCTAGGATCTCTTTACATGTTTTTATCTGACTTCAGCTTATAGTTCTGGGTGTGTGTGATAAAGGGCAGCTCTTTCCATCATCTCAGTCCTGTCCCAGTAGCCATTCCCTTCCACGTGGTTTGGTTTGTACTTGAGCTCTGTCAAGCAAGTATTGGTATGTGTAACTCTTTCAAACCAATCAAATTAACTTAAATTCAGTCTTATAATGCACAAATTAATGTTCACCAAAACCTTGGAGATCAGATACAGCAGATTAGAAGTACTAAGGGGAGTCAGGCTACATCAATTAATATTTAAGACCAATAATTTCATATACAGCCAAATTCAGGAATAGTGTAAAGTACTCATGCTGAGGCATATCCACTCAGTGCTAATCTTTACACATTATGTATGTGAAAACTAAAAAGAGCTCATAAACTGTAAATACAAACCATTTAGGGCCTAATACATAGCTGCACCATTATAATTATGTACCTAGAGAAGTCCATCTTCTCAAAACCTGCAAACCCGCACAGTGCTCCCACTACAAACACAGAAACAGAAAAGTGAAGACAAACATTTTTAGGGCAACTCCCTAATTTTGTTTACTAAGCTTGTGACAACATGCATAGAAGAATTTCAGACAACTTTTGGACTGCCCACAGTCTTCATCCAGACTTCACAACCTATGAACAGAAGTGATCCCTTACATGAGGGAGTATTTCAGATACCTTTCTTTGCGACAAGGCAGAATGACACCTCTAAGTGCCTCATATTTTTCAGCTGACTGCAAAGGGAGCCCAAATGAGGATGGGGGTACCTGCACCACAGGTAACTAAATGCCAGCGAGAAGATCCTCTGACCCTGGCTTTCAGAAGCTCTGAGTGTTTCTGGAATTTCATGAAATCCATGGAAGCTACAAGTGCTTAGCCCTTACCTGAACCTAAAATGCATAAAAAGAATCTTTCCAGAATTAACACACAATAACTGGGAGATCACATTGTGAATTCACTAACCGTTTGTTAATTCAAAACATTAACATCATAAGCTCAGGGTAGGAGCCTTACTGTTCCTGCAGGTTTGGGGTTTTTTTAGGATGATGTCGTCTCCCCAGCTACAAATAATACAATGCTCAGACTGGCCATGAGGAAGTCTAATATAAAATACCCCTCTAGAGACAGCATGGCTTCAACCATGATCAGACTTCTGGTGCTACCAGGAAAACTTTCTGATAAGCTATTCTGCTGTGATAGCACACACTGTACCTGCTTTAGGGCAACAGCACTCTTCAGCAAACAGGATTGTCACTGAGGGCTTTCCTAAAGCTTTTGTGAACATTGTGCAATTGTCTCTTTTTCTCTTCACTAGTGTACTTTTTCCTCCTTTCCTCTTCAGTGGAAAAAGAAATCTGATCCTCACAGATGGAAAATTAAGTATTGCCAGGATGGTCAATATACCCAACAGCCATTCAAACTGGTCTGATAAATGAAAGCATTTAAATAGTTGCAACCAAAATAAGCGACAGAAGGTGGGAAAAGAAATGCATAATTATGCCAGCTAGTAGGGTACTGTTTATGTTTTATCCTTTGGAGCATTACAAAGTACAGAACACAAACTAATACTAGCATTTTTGTACACCTTAATATCTGCATATTAAACCATAGATATGTGTGATATACAGAATTGAGAAAGTGTATAAATTACCTTAGCTTCTCCAAATGATGTGCCAGGGCTGTCAGTTGGTCATTCAAACCCACTGCCAGGACGACTGCTCAGTAAAATAAAATGGCCAATCCCAATCATGACAACACAATCACTTTAAATCAACTCCATTCCTTATGTGATGCATGGCAGCACATGTTAGAATACCAGAGACGAGGTAAACAAGATTACACAAATTAACAGAATCACCTTTCTCTTTCACATGGTCACCCCGACCTCCAAGGGCCCAAGTAGCAAAGAAAAGACAAAGTAGTAGTAGAGGGAAGGTCTTCATGGCTGTCCTTTCTTTCCCCTTCACTAAGTGACTTTTCAGGGACTTTCCTGCATGTTAAGCATCTTTTTTGCATTGCTTAATATTGTTATTAATAATTCATATTTTTGTCTTTCTCCTCTCACTCTGACAACTTTTATTTTTAATCAATGGGCATGTGTCAAATTGCTTTGTTATTTATTTATAATGTAAGCTGACAAAAGAATGGGATATGTGGTATAAAGACGAGACAGTATTTCTTTCCCACAGCTGATATCCTCAGTAATAACTATGTGTCTTGTTCTAATCAGTAGGGTCCAAAAAACTAATTTTGCCACAAATAATGGAGGACGCATTTAGTATATTTGTACAGCTGGATGTCTCTCCTCTGTCCCCACAGTCATGCACTAACATAAAAGTTGAAAATGCAGGTTTATTTGTATGCACATACACTGTCTTTGAGGAAGAAAAGGAGTGCACAAAGGTGTTAATAACAACGTGCCAAATACTGATGTGCTTATTCAGACAAATGTATTACTAAGATCAATGTTCTTTGTCCCCTAATATATCAACAATTCTCACAAGTTGTTTATGGCAGAAACCTTCCTACTCTTTTCAGCTCACAAAACCCAAACAGAATCACTAACTCACCCAAGGCAGAGAGGAATTCAGTGGCACAATGCCTGCTTCAGCCCCCCCATGCCACATGACACATGGGAAATCCCTCGTGGCAGAATGCATGGGGGAAATGCATCACGAGGCACCTTCCCTCATAAAGCTGGGAAAACAATTAAATGCTTCCCCACAGAACATGTGAAAAGTAAGCTGTTGATCACCATTAGCTTCCACGTTACTCACGTAGGGTTTGACTCTTACACCCCTTTCATGCACATATATTTTACCTTGACTGCTACTTGAGAACTCATTTAGTTTCTCTCTGGATTTATTTTTGTCTAATAGTAAAAGTGTCTCTTAGTTCCAGCTGAATGGAATTCACTGTTGTGACGGTCTTGGTGTGTCCCGAGGCAGTCCCTGTCTGGACTGTGGGAATGGTTTGGTAGAACTTGGGATTGTATTCCCCAGCAATTTTTGCCTGCTGGACAGGATATTGCCATACAGGGTGTAATTACTGTAAAATAAAATAAAACACAAAGCCATAGGGGAGGAAAAAATGGATTAGACCTTTTTTTTTTTTTAAAATATAAAAAGGCTTCTGTGCCATGTGACTTCTAATTCAAAGGAGGGTGTAGACTGAGGTTGTCTACTTAAGACTCTTTCTTCCTGAAAAGCTCCTGCTTCCTATTTTCCTATAGTCACCCCCATGTATTAGGCACTCAGTGGGGGTGTGTTTGAACTTTTTATTGCAATGCCTGCTGAGAATGTTGGTGCAAGAAAGCGACATCCCTTTACACCCTGTTCCAAGCACAATGTAATATCAGCAGAGTTACCTGGTGTAGCTCTGAAAGCCACTCGAGCAAGAGGACATGAAAAATCTCAAAATCACCACACAGGCTGGCCAGTGAATTTGAGAAGGTACATCAAAGAAAGCAAGGTAGATGATTAGGTTGTTACAGCATTACATCATTAGAACAATAGTTCAGGAGGGGGAAGAGTTTACTTTGATTTTCAGAATAAACTGTCATAGTCCACACATACACATTTGCTTTTATTTTCAAGTTTGCTGGTGTTTCATTCTGTTTTAATTTATACACTATGAGGGGAGAATAAAAACTGAAGCATTTTCTCTGATGTTATCCTAGCCTTAATGCTTTCTTTCAGTGCCTTTTTCACCACACACATCATGCTGAGAATAAGCATGGCATTCAAAGTGAGGATTGTCCCTCCTGATTTACAGCTCAGGGACAAAAGAAGGCAAATGTCTATTTCTTATGCTTAAAGTCCAGTTGGTAACCAGATCTCCTCATCTTATTCCTTCTTTTGATGCAGCTATTAGAGAATCCAGACTCCAATAGGGCCATAATGGAAGTGGTCAGTTCACATATTTGTCATGAACATCCACCAGTGAATTTCCCCTCTACAAACCAGGGGACCTCTCAGATTTTGAGTGCCAGAGGAAACTACGGCCATCGAACACACTTTGAACAACAGAAATACAGTAAAATCAGGAAAACTCTGTTATCATAACTAACTCCACTGCATAATCAGGGATCAGGCACATATGGCATCTAGACAACTTGAGAATTGCAGAATGCTGTCCTGGAGAGTGTTGCCTCTACCCAGGGAGAGTAACCAAGCAGTCCAAAACTTGTGACACAGCTGGGGAATTAGTCTCTGATTTCTGACCTCTGACCTCAGAAGTCAAGTGCTCCCCTCCTCGCCCTTCTTCTCTGAGATGAAGCTCATAGAATTAGCTTTGATTTCTTTTTGTGTTACCAGTTAGGAATTGCATAAGCAAGTAGAAAGAGAAGTGTGTTCTTGTCTAGTATTCCCAACAACTCTGTGGATTTTAAAAGGCCAGAGGAAAATCCTCTGGGTGCACCAATGAGGTGGGCTGCAAGACATTTAAACCCAAGCAATTTTTAAATAAGGCTAGTGTGCTGGAAAGCACCAACTCTCCCTGGATATGAAATAATGCCCATTTCTGTTCATTGTCTTTCCACGTCTGAGTTACGAACACAAAAGCAAAGAAAGCAAAGGTGTGTATCAGTTATTCAGTTGTTGGTTGTTTGGGTTTTTCTTGTTTTTGTTTTTTTTTTTTTTTTTTTGGTTTGTTTTGGGGTTTTTTTTGTGAGTTTTATTTGTTTTATTTGTTTTGGTTTTTATTTTGTTGGGGTTTTTTTTGTTTTGTTTTTTGATTGTTCGGGTTCTTTTTTTGTATGAACCTGGCTTTATTTTGGGGTGAAACTTTCACAACGTGGAGTACTGTGTGTGTTTCACCTACAGTGCATGGTAAACCACTCATTGACTTCCACGAATATAAAGTAATTGCTGACTCTTGAGAAGCTTGCCCTAAAGAAAAAAAGGAAAATCACCCAAACAAATAGAAACATAAGATAATCATTGAGCGTCAGTAGGTATCTGATGCTTATGTGTGGTTCTGTCTCTTCTCATGATAAGTTTTTCATTTTCTACCAAGTGAATCTTTTACTTTTTCCTTGATTTATATTATGCTTGACTAACAGATGTACTTACAGACTGAACTGATACAAAAGTATAAATGTCTAAGGGGGAAAGGGATTGCCACAGATATTACAGTTACCTATTCAGTACATCCTGGTACACACATCCATATGGTTACAATCTGCCAGTAACATGTACTGAATGCATTCAAACTCTTCATTGAGGTGTGTTCAGTCTAAAATCTCTTAGAGATTAAGGAAAAAAAAAAAAAGGGAGGCTTGTCCTGGTAAAGAAGTGAGACTACCTAGGTTTACTGCTTGAATGACTTAGATCTTGGGATGACAGTGTCAAAACAATTGGATCATCTGTGGTCACACAGAAGCTGAAAGCAAAAAATCAGCTTGAACTCTATGGACATGTGCGTGCTTCTGAGGGCTATGGATCTTCTGATTTAAACCGAGAGGAAAAGGTCAGGCCATCTGCTTTTTTCTTCCTCTATTGCCACTTTATTTGCTGTGTGGCCTGCTACATTTCTGTGTGTCAATCTCCAAACCCTTAAATAGGATTTGTTAATTTGAACACAACGCCAATGCCTTGAGATGGTGCAGTGTGTTTTGCTGCAGTTCTTTTGCCATTGACTGAAGAGGCTGGTGGTTTTCATGTAAAAAGTCATGGCACTACTGCTGTTGTGAAACCAAAGGAATTTTATCTTTTCCTGTAGTCACTTTGAAAAGTATTTACTTCTGCTTTACAAGCCTGCCTTATGCAGCATGTACATTTTGAAATTAAGTATACACTAAGAGGTAGATCTCCTGATTACATTTACACCATGAGCCAAATTTAATCCTGCCTTATATACTGAGTAGACACTTTGACCTTCAAGAGATGCCAGTCAAGACAGAATTTGTCTCGGAACCTTTCTCTGCCAAAGTTTTCCACAGTCTTGCTCATGTGTTTTACAGTAATACTTTCTTTTTTCCCTGTTCATTAACTATTAAAATAAAATATTCACATGACAGATTTTTGCCTCAGTTTTCCCACAGCAATCATATTTCCTGACCCAAGAGGATGTCAGGAAGCTTCATTAATTGTTTCTGAAACATTTACAACTTTTCATGGAAAAGGTAAAGCATCTGTCTCCTAAAGGAGAAAAATCTTTTCCAAATGGATGAAGTATCACAGCTCCCCTCTGAAGCACACATGTATTTTAATTCTTCACTCGGAGATAAAGAATTCAAGACACAGACATTACAATCAGTTTGTCAAGTTCATGTGTATTATCTGAAGACCAGAGCTTGTGTCTTTTTCCCCTCCAACTCCTCTTTAATCTCAAAACAGTGTTTCTTTGTTAAATACCTCTGCATATGCTGACAGGCAAGAGGTTGTGTGAATTAAACAAGTCATCCCATAAGGAACAGCACCAGCGAGGCTTGGTTTCCTTTATATTTGAGTTCCCTTCCTCTGTGACATCCTGGCCATGATATCCCCAGTCTTTCCAGTTATGACTGCCCTCTCCCACTTCTTCCTCCCTCGCTCTTTCACTCTTCACCCTGGCCACCACTCACAGCTCCTCCAGCTCCCTCTTCCACGCTGAGGGGCTGGCACCCAGCAAGAGCTCAGGAGGAGGAAGCACCAGACCAGTCTGGGAAGGATGAGTGGCCCAGCTGGAAGGACAACACTCACACAGGTCTCTAGAGTGCACACTGCAGCCTCCCTTGCAGGCAGGAGTAATTTCTGCCTCTGCCTCATTTCTGGTTTAAAAAAACCCCAAACTGTAGGAATTGGGTCTCCTCACAGCCTCTCCACTTCTGCCAAGCTTGCTTAAAACCAGACACTTTTAAGCTGAAAAAGGAGGAGGGTGATCTCCTAGAAATGAGGCATCTTCTCAACACCAGCAACTTAGGAGTGCAAACACTCCTGTCACCTTTACTTGTATTTTTCTGGATTAATGGATTGGTCTAACAAGTTGTTTCAGGCCACAATGGCTAGCCCATGAGAAACATAAAGCCCACTTAAAGTACAAAGAAATTACTAGCTAGCAGCAGCTCACTTGAGCTCATCTTACAGAAGAGTTTTTTTAGAATTTCTTTTAAAAGCTGAAATAGAAGAATAGGAAGAAAGAATTTTTAAAAAACCAAACAACCAGTATGATTTCTAAACAAAAAATGTCCAATGTAAAAGCATCAGCAGTGGATGCAAATAGAGAAAAACACTAAAGAAACAAAACCAGAAATAAAAACCCTTGAACTTCAAAAGATCACCAGAGATGGCCATCACAAATTTAAAGACTGTATTTTCCCTTTCAGAGGGTGAATTTGCTTTCTTTTTTCCTACATATTAGAACTGTAGCAGTATTTTAACACTAGGTGAAAGTAATAATATAAAAATGATAAGCTGGGAACAAGCTCCACAGGTAGGCACTGAAATAGTTCTCTGCTGCCAACCAGAAAAATGGGGATTGAAGATGGAAGAGATTAGGGATATCTCAGGATTAGAGAAAGGGAAAAAAAAACCCATGTCAGAAAGCTATGCCTTCAGGATAGGAGACCATTGGGAGTCTGGGGAGGATATTGACCCACTGTTAGCTGAGAACCTGAATTAATGTACTAAGCCTGTGTAATGACCAACTCCAGTGAACATACCCAGTCTGAGATCACTGAAGGAAAGATTAGCACTGAGTCCCAGATCTGAAAGCAAGGGAGCATCATATAAATACTTCTCTGCCTTCATGCGTGATATAGCTCCTGACATCCTGCCTCCTGCGTGCAAACCAGATGAGCCCCCTGGGAAGCAAAGATCTATTGGGTTTCACTTGTTCACACTGAGATCTCCTCATCCAACAGCAGCCCTGCAGTGCCCCAGTGCAGCACGGCATCACCTGTGCAGGACCCCCTGTGCCCCCGGGCTGGGGAGGAGCCACAGCCCTGCCCTGCAGTACAGCTGTGCTGGCCAAATGTCCCTGCATTCCAAGTCCTTGCAGTCCTCTGCTGCCGTGGGGCTGGTCCTGTGCAGACTCCTTGCTCAGACACCTGGCTCACGACCCAAAGAATGAACATTCCCCTGAGCCCTCTGCAATGTGACCCTGATGCACAGCGCTTGTGTGCTGGGCTTGAAAGCAAACAGTACATTTGGGGAGCCTTGGATTTATTTCAAAATAGATGAAGTCCTTTTCCAAAAGAAACAGGAACATTAAAGTCTTTGTAATGGAAACAGTGAGACATGGGTTTCAGACTGATCAAGCTGAAGCAGTCTTCAAGGCAATCCTTTGTCACAAACAAGCAATATTTTCACTCCACGCCCCGCAGCAGACCCCTGTGATATATTTTATTTCCTTTGCAACTGGCATCAAATCATTTTCCAAAGTCAAATACATCTACCTTCCTTGCTTCTCTCTCTTGGGACTCTTTGAAGGAGAAGGAAAACATCAAGACTAGACTGTGTTGTGGGATTAAACATGTCAGGAGAGAAACAACAAGAGAAAACAATTATAGGCATGATACATAATACAAAATAAATTGGGATAAGTGTGAGAAAAAGCAAAAGCATAGCCAAATCATCTGAGCCATAGCTGCATAGAGCATAAATCCCCCTAAAATTTGCCCACTCACCATCCCTTGGCTTAGGATTCTGCTGTACTCTGTTTCACCACCGCCTGTCATTCACACACATAAAACCAGTGCTGCTTTGAACTACTCTGCTTGATCATAAAAAGCCTTCCTACCCCCAACACCTGTCCTCCTGCCAGCACATAAATCCTGGGCAAATCTGCCATGCTGCATCACCTCTGCACAACACTTGAGCTTCTGTGCCCCTGCACGTTTTATACATCTCACTTCAAACTTCACTTTCTGAGGACTGGCTCACACTACCATTTCCTTTATTTCTAAAAAGACAGGATAATCTGCCCTTTGTAGAAGAATCCATTTTGTTTGATTTCTATTCTTCTTGGAATTTCCTGATGTCATATCAATTCTGCATCACAGGAAAGCAGGTGAACTGGTGTGAGGGGGAAAATCATCATGGAAAGAACAAATGCCTTCATAAAAGGACACCATTACTGCCTTACATTTATTTACATTTCAGGTGTCATCAGAGTTTTGAGTGGCAGCTGTCATCCTGTCTCTGACACCTCCCTGTGTGGAGATGTTTGTGGCATTTCTCTGCATTTCCAGCACCATTTATGCAATATGCTAAGTACAATCCTAAATGTATCTGTTGTTCTTTTTCTCTCCTTCAAAACTCCTGCCCCAGTAATCTGAAACCTCTGTCTCTGACCACCTTTCACACACAAGGTTAAAGAAGCTCTCTGGAACTTCTGTTTGTTTGCATTTTCTACATCAGCACAGGGAAGGGATTGTATCACCTGAATGATGCCTTGAACATGCAGAAAAGAAATAACACCTTTATAATGGAAAGGTGAGCCTTCTGGGGAGAGAGGTCACATCCTTGTAGTGATGTGCAAAGAAATGCTAAAGCCTCACTACTATTCACAGCTGCAGGTAGACCTCCTTTAACTCAGTTGATAATTATGTGGAACAGAAGGACCAGGACAACTAAGGCAATTTGCCTGAAAACAGGAGCAGGAGAGCAATCTTTCCTCTAAGAGTATCACAGATATTCACAGTTGGCTACAGTATTTTTACAACTTAACTCTCCAGCAAGACCCCATCTTTTAAACAAAACCAGAAAAAAAAATCTCCCTATTACCTTATTTTCTCCCAACTCCTCAAAGAGTTTTCCATCCTATTAATCTTTTCATTTCAAATTCAAAATGTGTTTTAGCTCTTATGACTTGTTTTTCCAATTTTTATAAACTTTGCTCCAACCTGATGACTAATGGAAAAATGTTTTTACGGAAAAATTGAAAGCATGATGCACCAGATTCCATAACTCTCAGAAAAACTTTTACATAAGATTATTGATCTATATTACTTTCTTATCCCTGTATTCATTAATTTTAAAATGTGATTATGGCTATGAATCTGTTTTCTCTAATTGGGCTAAACGCACTGAAACACTTTCCTTGCAATCTAGATTTTAAAGACGTTAATATTTAATGCTTGGGCAAAAAGAGACATGTTCATTATATGGCCTCTCCTCATTTCTTGCTACTAGTTAAAATTCTGATTAGTTATCCTCTTGATTTCCTTCGCCTTTATTTTGCCCTGAAATAGAAAACCCTATTCTCCAGTACTCAAATTAGAAGGCTCTAAGTCAGTGTCTCTGTTTTATCCACCTCCAGCAATGCAAAAACCTGATGTTGTTGACTTGTGTAAGTTATTTGCTCTTGCAGGGATGACTCTTCGGACCTCTAGAGAAAGGTGGCACCACTTCATAGTCCTGTCATCCCAAGACTAAATGTGCTTAAGAGCACCTACAACAATGAAGTACTCGCAGCAGGGGTTCAGTAAGCACACACCAGGGATTTTCAGCTGGATGGCTCAAGCTTAAGATCACAAAATTAGGGCCTAATGATGTTATTAATAATGAAGCATTGATATTCTCCAACCATTTTCATTCTGAATTAGGATTTATGGCAGTGTGAACAAAACCCAGTATAAATTACATCTGAAGTTATCAATAGCTGCAGAAGAAGTGAAGAAGTGCAGACACAGCTCCTTCACCACTGGAAGGCCAACTGGATACTTTGTCTACTCCAGACTAGATGTGTAAGATAGCACAGATGTGACTAGAAACAGGTAATGGTGATGATATGATTTTTCTTTCTTTGTTAATGACCTACATGTGTTGTTTTGCTTGAGGTAGTCAACAATTTACTCTGCATATTTCAGGAACGTGCACTGAGTTGACTCGGTATCAGGCATTTCAACAGCAGGATACACTTCTCCTTCCTCAGTCCTTCCTGTACAGGGTTCACAACGATCTCTAGAAGGATACATTAGTTATTCCTCTGCTACTGCCCTGCTTTTGTGTGGGAAACAGACATGGAAAGAATTTTGCAAATGGCCCAGTTTATCAATGGCCATGATGGAATTCCGTGTAGATCTCTACCTTCCAGCACTCTGCTTTAGCCGTGAAGCTTGCCTTCTTCTTTGCAAGGGATGGCTACTTCCATCATACAAACACTATCCCTGCATCACCTACCATAAAAATGATTAAAAATATATATGTATTTGGACTCTTGAAGTCCATCCTTTTACTGTTTTTCCTGGGTTTTTTTCTGGTTTGTCTGGGAAACAGGATTTTTTTTTTTTTTTTGCGTTGCAGAATCTGAATAGGGAGCTGCACCTGTTAGCTCTGCGATACCTTAGGGCTCTCCAGTCAACCATCTGCTTTTCAAAATCTATTTGTTCTCTCTTGGGCAACCAAGAAGGCATAAAGTATGTTTTATCACCTCAATGCTGAAAGTGATCATTTACTAGAAAAATATACCATTCCAGGTAGAATTTTGAATAAGGCAAAAGGAAAAAATTTTCTGGTTGAAGGCAGGGAGAGGCAAGAAGAGGACACAAAAAAAATGGTTAAGGGGGGTGAACTGAGAGGAAAGGAATGGAAATAAAACTCACTTGCTTTCAGCAAAAGTCAACTTGGTATGCTTTACTGTGACTCAGGGACTTCATATTACATATTTCTATAACATGCCTCTATATATCTGCAGAAATAAAAAGATAAGATTCGACAATCTGAACTGAAAAAAGCTTTTAATACAGACACTTTTAAGTGACCGATGGCCTGGAGTTAAGGCTTGAAACACATATTTCAAAGGAATGAAGTATCCCAGTAGCACCTGAGGAGCAGTCCTGGGCTTTGCATGCTTTTTCCAGTAAGAGTAGACCAATGCCTGATTCATACTTCCATTATATCACAATTGTGCTTTTATTTGGCACCCTCTCATCTCCTGCAAGTCACTTGCAGATGGTCTAGAAGCCACAGAACAAGCTGTACTTCCTTTCCATGTCAGCCATCCCAATCTTGTGGAATCCTTCCAGTTTGCGGCACACAAGGTACCAGGATACTTCTCCACAGTTATCTCTCTTGACTTCAAAAGCCCCCACTTTCCACAGGATTCTGTAGCTAGCCTTTCCATCAGCAGAAATAAAGAAACAATTTGCACTGCCTCCATCTCCCAGTGCTTGATAAGTTCAAAGAACCCAGCACAGGGAAGGAAATGGGGGGATTTAGTGGGGTTGTTCAGGGTCTCACACTGAACAACAGGGGGGTCCAAAGGAAATACTTCTGAGACAACTATAATGTGGTTATATAAGTTGCTGTCATGCCATCACCTCGGGTTTTGTAGTCAATGCTGATCACCCTGTCTAAAACAGGATACAGGAGAAACAAAAAGGGTTAAGAGAGCAAGACTCATTAAAACCCTCAAGAGCTTTTTGTATGTGCAAAGTTTAGAAAGCCTCAAAATGACAAAGAAAACAAAAAAACCTGAATGTAGTGGAACTGATATAAATATAACTGTACAGAGAAAATAAAATTAATCTAACTTCCCAAGAAAAGAGGGGACAGTCATTAAAAGGCAGAACACTAAAACCAATAAAAGGATTTTTAGTTTCCATCCACATGCTATGTAATAAACTTCCAGTACTCTGTACCCAAAACCCCAGATGGGCCAAGATTTTATCAGTTTAAAAAGGACTAATTATTGCAATAAGAAAGGCTTTTATAATAATAAATTTAGTATTATATATTATATAATTATGCTTATATAATTATTATAGAAGTAATAATTATAATTATATAATAATTATAGAAGTAGTTATCATAGTACTGAATAAACAGAATATCCACAATTATGGTACAATAAACTATGAGGACTGAAAACTGCCCACATTTAAAGACATGTCAACTTTAATTTGATACCCAGTAATGAGAAGTTACCCCTGTGCTAAAAGTTAAACCATCATTACTCTTTATGGGGAACTTGGCATTTTTTTCTGAAGGATCTGATACTGGGCTCTGTGATGCTTTCTGCTTGGCTTTCCAGAGCTGTGTCTCCAACACGTATGTGCCCCAATCCATTAGAGGTGTTCAGCTTGTTCAGCACTCCTGAACATGGTCAGTAAAATCAAAATAAACCCCCTACAAAATCAAGGGAACACATCTGCTCTTCAGGAATATGAGCTGTTATCATTTAGTTGTGAGAAGTGAGATTGTTTTAGCCATTACTTTTAATGCACATGATGAAGCGGGGAGAAGAAATGAGGGACAGCATTCTGTAGGTTTGATAAAAAATGGCAGTGTTACAGTTTTGTTACTTGATGATTAAGATGTGAGTAAGAATCATATTTTAAGACAAAGTGTTTTTAACCACCTATACATCTCCATGCCCTTTTTTAGTATTAGAAAATGAAGTTTGCATGTGGAATAAACAAAAATGAAATCCTCTGTAAATTTGAGCCAGCTCCTGAAGAGTCAAATGAGCCTCTTTTATAATGGATTTCTGTCGGAGTTTTGAATCTGATGTATAATTTTGGGTACAATTATGAGGCTGCCTGTCCCACAGAGAGGCTGTTACAAGAACTTTTTTCCTTTAAACAGCTGTCTGCTTAAAAAAAAATGTGGAAGCTCAGGTATCTTGGAAACTTTCACCCATCAAACCTGGCTAAAAGTGGTTAAATTTGGGAGGGAAAGGAGTAGGAACCAGGCAGGCAAACTGCAGACAGGAGCAAATAGAGTGGGTTCCCAAACACCTCATTTTCCTGGGGAGCCACACCTAAGGAATCCCTGGGGATGCAGGCAGTCCCTAAGGACCCCTTACAAAAAGTTCCTTCCCTGCAGCATCTCCCAAGCCTCCCTCCAGTGAAACCAGCATGGCAATACCAGCACATACAGGCAGCAAGCTCCTGCCCCACTTGAAGCTGATGTGTAGGTTTTTAATTAGAAGCACCTCCATAGAAGCCAGCACCCATTTAAACTAAATAAACTAAATAAAACCGGGCCATATACTTTCTCCCGGCTTGTTTTGTTTCCTTGTCCCTCGATACCTCTGTGCTGACAGAAAAGCACACACAGCAGCCTGCCTAAAAGACTGTCCTCACTTCCCCAACTTTCAGACAAAATAGAGCTGTGAAACCAAAACACCAATTCTATCAGAGGCAGAAGAAAGTAGCAGTCCTGTAAACGACGGCAATCTAAAGCTTTATAAGAAATATAGGCAGTAATACACACATTCTTACCTGCACAAGTCTGCACCATCAGCCTTTGAGAGGTTTTTTTACATCTACTCTGTAACGATGCATTTTTTGAAAATGGTTCTAGTGCTCAGGAATGCCAAGAATTTAGGAAGAGAGCCACAGCTTAAGAGAGCAATTATTTGCCAGTAAATACTCAATTTGCTTGTCCTGTGATTTTTCTTCTCCTAACTCGCCCTCTCCATAATCCGTCTCTTGCTGCGTCATGAGCACAAGAAGTCTTTTCTTCATAACATAACACTTCAGTTTGCTATTTTGTTAGCTTTAATTAAGAATTCCCTCTACTGGTCATTTTCTATACTCTTACAAATAGCACCTTGAGCCCCGGACATTAGAAGGCAGTGAGTCAGTGTGTGGGATTCAGCCACCATTTATAAACACCTTCAACCACATTCACCCAGTTTACAATATTCAGGACATCTCAGCTGAATTACTGCTTTGTGTCCAGTTTGTATTCAGATGGGGGCCATATGTTCCTTCATGTATTAGAGCAGAGCTCATTAGCACTGCTCCAGTCACGCCACTGCAAATATTTTTTTTTCTATCTTTCCTTCACTTTAACCTGATTAAAAACATTTTCTCCAGGGCAGGTTTCTGGAAAGAAACTGCTCAAATCCAAAGTACTGTTGAAATGGATATGTGTAATTTTAAAATTAGTTTTAAATTAAAATTTCCTGCAAAAGAACTCAATTGTTACTTAGGATCAAACTGCTTACTAAAAGTACCTTCTAAAAATATGGAAGGGTCTTCACAAAAGCTCTGTTGCAGTAAGGGCTAAATATTCAGGGAGCACACAGTCCTAGCTCTCCCGTAAGGATTTAGGCACACTGCCTATTTTTAAAGAGGGTATGTATGTATGCATCTGTGCAAGCAGCATCGTACAACTAGATTAAAACCTTGCAATAATGGGGAGAGTGGGTGTAGTCAGAAATCTGGATGTGCAAATTGTATTTCCTAAGAAATTTTGTGTAGGCAAGTCCCATTCTGCTCAATCAACAGTAGGCAGAGAAATACTATATTTGGAAAAAATTCATAAAATACAGAAGGAGTGACTTGAATCACGCACATTAATTGCTAAATGAAAATCTAGGTTCTGAAATACCAAACAGGAACACCCATATTGGGAGCAGAAGAAAAAAATTGACACACCTGAGATTGAACAGTATGATAAAAAAATTTCTTTAAATCCATTGTAGGATAGAAATTCATCATCTGTTAAAATCAGTTTGGGTCTGGCTACTCCTTACACGAGTGAAAACAACTTTTGGGCCCCAAAATGAAGAATAACGTCACATCATAACCACTTCACTGCATTTAGAAGGACTATGTGCATTACATATGATGCAGTGATATTGTAGAAAACCATGGAATTCCCACAAATTCAAACCCTAGTATAATAAAACGTGTTAACAATTCCTCACATACAAATAAGCACTTCAAAATACCATGTTCAGGGCACAAACTACATGAGAAGCATCAAACACCCCTAATAAAATGTGTTTATGTTACATATATCTTAAATATCTACTGCTAAGAAGCAGACAAGTTAGAAACAGACTTAAACCACTCAGTCATCTTTAGGATTATTGTACACATATATCCTACAGTGCCATATGCCCACACTGATGGTGAGCTCATGTTAAAAATCATCTAACTTTTCTCCCCAGACACCTCCACCAAAAAGAAACCGAACAGCAACACCTAGAGGGTCCACTTTTCTGGGGCATTGACCATCTCCTCCACAAAAGACAGCACTCTCAAAAACCAAAATAGGATGGGGAAACAAACAGCACGTGAAAGGTGAAAACCCCACTTCAACAGCACTGCTCCCTTCTTCCCTAAAACTGATTTTCCTCTGACAGCTCTAAAAACAGTGCATAAATAATATATGCCATGGCTAATATACCTACCTACACAAGTGCCTTGGAAACAGGAGAACTTCCAAGAGCCTGAGTAGGGCCCATCCTGGATGCTTTGAAGTAGCCTACAGTTCACATAGGTTTCGAGAAGACCTGGGGAAGCAGTGGACCTGTTCCCCGACACTCATTTGTGGGGGAAATACACTGAACTTCAGCTAAACAGAGCTACATACTAATTGTACATAAGATTAACTGTTTTCCCTTAGGCTTTGAATTACACCGACATAAATAAAGCATTTCAGAGTTAAACCTGACTATTGTCAAGTTTATGTTATGCATAAGTTAAGAAGAGGGTAAAGAAGAGTAGATCAGTCTCAGGAAGTACTTTCAGGTTATATTTTCAATATTCAGATGAGAATCTGAAAACGAAACTTTAAATCAACTCTAAACAAAATTAAAGTATATTAAAGAAAATGAAAGTGGCAAATAGAATTCTGATGTTAAGGTTTAAAAGTGAAAAATAAATATGAAGAAAAATAAATTCAATTTTTATAAAGAACTGTAAGCAAGCAGAGTTTGTTGCAATATTTTGTAATAAATAATTCTCTCTGAAAAAATGGATAAGGGCTTCCGAGTTTTTGTTGTCTTAAAATTATGTGCTTCCACATTAATATACTAATTTGCTTTTGTACAGCAGAGCTTTTGAAAGAAGAGCTGACACACTTAATNGGCGCTCACACGGCCCGGCGAGCCCCGGCGCGGCCGCGTCCCACGGCGCCTCCGCGGGCAGCGAGCCCTCCCTCCCCAAGCCCAGCGACACAAATCTGTCTGCGTGGCCGCTGCCGCGTCGGAACATCGCGTTTGGTTCCCCTCCCTGCTTTCGGCGCCTCTTTGCTTTCACTTTCGAAGGTACTTTTACAGCCCGAAGCTGGACAGGCGTTCTGCGGGGCTTTTTCTAGCACGGAAAATCTCTCTCAAAACAACTCGGTGCTTTTGTTTCCGTGTCACAAAGGCTCCCTAGCACCAACACCATCTCCATCCCACCTCCACACTGATTTAACTCCCAGCATTATCTGTGAATAATGTGCCACAACTACACATTAAACACAGATGAGCATCTTTACCAACTTAGAAATGAAGAAAGCAGAACTCCAAACAATAAACTTGAAGAAATAATTAATTTTAAGGAAAAGAGAAAAGCAAATTAAGCTCACATTTAGGTATCTTAACCTGGTAATGTAAAGGATTCAACTGGTCCTGAACAGTTAAAATTCAGCTGCCCAATCATACATCTTTTCCCAGGTAAATTCCTACTGAAATCAACAGACAATCTTCTGGACAGTGACACTGATACAAACCTGAGCTATTCCTACCAAAATCCCACAGATTTAGAAAGGTGTAATCGTGCCCCAAACCTGACCCAGTGATGCCTCAGGGACGACTGACAAGATGATTAGGAAGAACCAGCTTGCTGTAGAAAGCTTTCCACTGGCAAGCTGTCTCCTGGCAGGCAGCGAGGTCTGCTGCAGCCGAGTGGGGAGATAAAGGCTATCACTATTCCCATTAGCAGTGTTAGGAAGCTAAGAAGCTGCATAGTGACATGTCCCTCAGTCCAAACACACCACGTGAATTTATTTTTTATTTTACTCTCTACACTGATGTGATATTTTCACTAAATAAACCTTGCCATTCATTTAGTAAGAAATTCTAATTTTTCATTATAATATCATGGATCTAATAACTGATTTTCTGCACACATTCAACAGTAGATTAGTCCCCAACATGGCAAGATGATATAACCTAGGTCAGGCGTGGAGGCGTAGTTTGTACAGGCTGTTACTAAGTGACAAAGGAATTTAGGGCATCAGTGAAAAGGTTGCATTTGTTAACTGTTCACTTCCAAACAGCAGTGGCTCCAAGGGAGCTGCATTTTTATTTTTGGCTGGTTTTTTTTGGATAGGATTTCCTGCCTACTTCTGCTGCAAGTTGTTGGAGAGGAGTTGGTCAAGTATTTTGGTGGAAGAATCATTTAGGGGAGATTTAACAAGTAGTCCAGGTGCTAAGCAGGCATCCCTGATGTAAAGTTTCAGACTGCTATTTCACAAGTTTGTGGTTTTTTGTTTTATACATCTCCACTTAAAGATCATGCAGCACAGTAATTTCCAGCTCAAATATAAAAACCCACTAGGAAAAAACCTGTAATACTTTATCCTATCAGACTAATAATGCACAGCTTATATGCCATTTAAATCAGAATTGCTTTCCCCCAGTGAATAGTGGATAAAATCGTTCTAGACTGCAGCAGATGGAACTGGAAACTTTGGCTTCCTGTTAGTATCTGGGACACATATGATCAGCCTATGTGAACAAGGTTACAGCAAAACATTTAAAAAGAGATGTATCAGGAACACCAGCATTTGCAGATAGTGTGTGACAGAAGCAGCACTACACTGCTGCTCTGAAACAACCACTTTCACTCTGCAAAGCTTATCAAAAACTCCAAGTGAGCCAGGCTGGGCAAGCTCACTCCCTGCATCCTGCAAGGGTCAGAGGAGCACACAGGGTCAGAGGAGCACACACAAGTCTCCTCTGTGCCAATGGCCCTACGCAACAGGGAGGGAGATATGGACATTTCCCGAAGCAGCTGCTGACAAGGTGTGCTCGGGAAGGACTGGAGAGGCCTGCTGTGGTTGCCTGGAAGCATGGATAATGTTCTGAGGGATCTTCAGGGCCATGTGCTGTCAGGAAAACAGGGCCCCGTGGCACGGGCTGGGAAGCTGATCCCCGCGCACGTTCTCCCGTACTCACCGTCAGTTTCAGAGAGCGGGTTTATCTCCAAAGCACCTCTGCAGCAGGGAAAGAGCATCCCCTTCCTCTTACAGCTGGGGAGTGTAGGCATAAGTATATTATTGACTTTTCCAAGGTTTCAGAGGCAGACAGGAGCAGCCGGATCTTGGTCTGGTCTGCTGATCAGAGCCTTAATAACACCGAGCAATCCTCCCTCCAGCTCCAAGGCCACAACGTCTGCGGTTTGGTACTTTCACAGAGGGCATAATCTGGGCATACGTAAGGATGTGCAAGACAGGGAAAAAACCTCTTGTTTGATCTTCACAGGAAGCCTTAGCCCTGAAATAATCTTGAGGTAACAGAAATAATGAAAAACGCGATTTTTACTTGCAAGTTTAACACACGAGGTTTGAAGGTCATCAAAGTGTTTTTGTGTCTGAAGTGAAAACTGGTGTTTTTACACCATACTTTCAGCACAGAGGTTTTAAATTATCTCTGCAAAGATGGATACAAGCAGATTGTTTACCAGGTTAGGAACTGAGAAAAAAGAAAGTCAACAAGATTTAAAACTGTCTTTGGCTTAATTACCCTTAACATTTTATTCACTTAATCAAAGAAATGAAAAAAAAAAAAANTCTCTCTGAAAAAATGGATAAGGGCTTCCGAGTTTTTGTTGTCTTAAAATTATGTGCTTCCACATTAATATACTAATTTGCTTTTGTACAGCAGAGCTTTTGAAAGAAGAGCTGACACACTTAATAGGGACAATTGGGTTAAAAGGGAATTTCCTGGATAAAGTCAGAACATAACAAATTCTTACTTATCCAGCGTAGTTAATGCAAAATTATACTTTTCCCAACAAACAGGGACTGCATGGCGAAAGGGATCTCTGGTTTGTTTAGGAGGTGCCCCCATTAACTGGATTTTTTTTTTTTTCTAATGCTCTAAGCAATCAGCCAGTAGAGCCAGACACTGTCCTCAGGTAACCTCACACAGCTGCCTCCAGTGCAAAACGCTGTCACTTCTCAGACTTCATAACCTGTGATCCGCTTCCTTCCTTCCTTNGCTTTTTTAACAGCAAAGTCAAACCAACTGGAAAATCTGCCTCCTACAAGAAATTTTCAAAGGGAAAACTCCAGATACCAACATGTTAGTGAAATGTCTTCAGCTGCAGACAGAACTGTATTGTAACAAAATCCTATATTCTGACTCCCTACCTCCCCTTCCCTCCAAAAAACAGGGAAAACTGTTGGATTTGAATATTGGTTTCGATCAACTCCTTTCCCATGGGCAGGGCCACTGCATAGGATATAGAATTACAAAATTAAATGCCTGTAAATTTATTTTGCAGAATACCTGCACACATAAACACATAAAAGAAATTATGGTAAGGTTAGAGAGTATGAATATTTCTTTAAAAATATTTTTCCCTTCCCTAATGCATGTTGCTAAGTTATATAAGTAGTTTTAAATTAATTTCAGAAATGGTGATTACTGGAGATCATTAATTTTTTTTTTCAAAATATACAAGAAGCAACAGCTATGCTGGAAATGGTCTGGAGCTATGAGGTCCTCATTCTGCATCTTCATGGCACTTTCCTGGGGCCCCAGTGATCTTCTGTAACCACTGGGAAACAGTGATTTTTATATCTAGAGATCAAAGGGGCAGAATCTGCTCTCTGAGGACACAAAGTCCTAATACAAGCTAAAACTAAATGCTCTTAAGTTGCTCACCGTAGGGAACTTGGAAAAGAGACTTCGTTTTGCACCATTTATAGTGCTCTGCAATCAAAAGATTTTAGAAAAAACAGAAAAACATATGCATTAGTTGAGAGAAGTGTTCCAGACCTCATCCTAAATTGGCATTATATAGAAAAATAATAAAATGGACATAGATATCTTTCATATCAAGCTTCCAGTTTTATTTGGTTCTATTTATACACATATTTTTCTGTGGCAAACTGCATTCTCTCTGGTCTCTTAGACAGTCGGTTTCATGCATTCTTGCATATATTTGAACTTTTGATCATTTTCCAAAATTTCACTGCTAGTATCCTAGGCAGCCATCACTGGGCAGTGATATGGGTCATTCTAGTTCAGAATTAAAAGGAGATGAGTGTGACTGATCCTTTTTCTCAAGGCTAAATCTTATAACAAATCATCTGGAGAACTGCCAACAACTTCAATAAGACCAGAAATTGTCCCTACTGTTATCTAAAAATCTTCATGTGCCATATGAGAAAATCAGGGTGCAAATTCTCCAGCCAAATTAGACTCATTCTCCTACAGACTAGGAAAAGGATAATCAGACAAAAGAGCAAAGGGAGGAAAAGCAGACTTTACTGATGCCTATATGCTGTTGCTCATTGAATTCCAAAATAGATGGAGGAAAAGCAGGGAAAATATGAGCAGTGCTACATCAGTTGTTCCTGAGCAAAAGTGGAAATACTATCTTGTTTTCTGTACAATTCAGAACAGGTTTTATTATCTAAATAATGTATATTATATGTAAATATAATATACAAATACAACACAGGGCTGCTCTTGTCTTAATCCCTTAGACTTTGCTCCTGGCAAAGAGTGAATGGAAGAGAATAAAGCTGGAATATAAACAACTTCTGAAGTTCTTTTCTTTTTTTTTTTT
>VXAC01009470.1:556133-576836 GCA_013399225.1 Rhipidura dahli
TTTTTTTTTTTTTGTTTGTTTTTAATTAATTCATTTGAGATTATTCCTTAAATTTTCATTTTAATGCATTTTTTTGTCGGGTCTATTAGTCACTTCTAAAGCTACGTACAACTATCACTGATTTAAAGCCTTTGTTACCACACATGTATGAATCTGTTTACATTATCTGTGCCCATGTATGTGTGTACATGTGCATGTGCATGCACAGATTAGAAAAAAAACCAAACCAAAAAACACTTCCAACTGCATCTTCCTCCCTCCTTCCTTCTCCATTCTGAGCAGGCTCCTGCTATCAACTGCTGGAGTGTGCTCACTCTACACCTAGAGCTATAATTATTTTGCTTTAATTTTACAAAACCTTTTGTTCCATTCCCACGAGCCCACCTGATCCTTATATTACACTTGCTCTATTAAAACACTCATGCAGAACAAAGCACAGTTGTACTGATTCATAAGTAACTCACCCCCCACCCCCTCTTTTTCTTTCTACTAGGCTCATGCATCTTACCACAGTTTCATGACACTGTCCCTGATATCACTCCATGGTCCCATTTTTGCCTTTTTTCCCTTTCTTTTAAACCATTATTTTTATGTGCTTAGGGTCCAATTACACCATTGTGTGCTGCTGTTTTGAATTGCTGTTGTTCTCAGTCATTTTATGTTGCGCTCTTTGGCACAACCAACATAGTGCAGAGGGTGTTATGGAATTTATTTGTTGTAATCAGACTCTAGGATTATTTTTCATTATTATTGTTATTATTATTATTATTATTATTAGTCATAGAGTACAAGCACCAAGGCTAACCCTACATTTTCTCAAGGCAAGCAAAGACCATTTGTGGCCAGCAGCCTCTGACACCAGCCTCCCCTATCTGCAGAAAAAGGGCCCAGCAGCAGCTCAGATCAAGGTGATCAATATTATTTGGGCATGGCCTGAATGAACCACTAGACTTTACAGAAGACCAACACTTGTAATAGGCACTTCACAGAGGCACTGGCCAGTTCAAAATAAAAAACCCAAGTCAACCTCTCATAAATTATTGCTGAAAAATGGAAGGACAGAGTAGAGCTTGTCAGTAAAGATGGGAATAATGAAAGGGCTGTTTCATCTTCTTGTCCTGTACAACTTCCTTGAGCTGAGAGAGCCTTCATTTTCTGGCTTATAAAGCACTAAGCATTTTGTTAGGACCAAGTAGCAGACAAATAATCATCAGCCAGAACAGTGAATGTGAAGACAGTGCTAGCAAGGAGCAAATAAGGCCAAGCTCGTGGTAGACACCTTTCAAAGACGGAGAGCAGGACATTCTGCAGTGCTCTGCTGAATGCCACAGGAGGTAGGTGAATAGAGACCAGCAAAGGGCTGAGAAAAGGCAACAACAGGAAGGAAAATGGGGTGTGTGTATGTTTTTCTGGGTGACGTGTAACAATGGTGAATACTAATGATTTCTAGCAATTAAAGAGAATAACAGGAAAAAATGGGGAATGTGGCAAGGCACAGAACAAACATATCTGTACAGGGTACAGCCGAAAGTTGCAATTTACCAAAGAATAACCATGCTGCACATTTTATGCAGCATGTCAAATCTATCAGATTTTTCTCTTATTAAATCATCATTCTACAGCAACAATCATTCTCTCAATCAATCCCCCGTGTTAGCAACTCTTAGTAATGAGTAACTTGGCAGGAACTGATGTTTACATATATTTTAAAGTCCTGAGCACTGTTCTGTATTTTTTGGATGTTAAATTTCCTTTACATTTTGTCTCTTATTTTTTAACCTGTTTTTAAAGGATGGATGCATTCAATTGGAAAATAAAGTTTTGTGACACACACTCAGATTATGTTAGTTCAGGAAATTGGCAGAGGGATGAGAACAAAACCATTCACCTCCTGATTGCTGATTCAAATCTAGCCCAAGTGAGATAGTCACAGAAGCTATAAGCCTCCCATGATGGCTTTGTGATTTGAGATTATTTTTTATTTTTTATGAATCTCAATCCACTTTCGGCCAAGAACCAGAATTGCAAATACGCTGCCTCAATGAGCATTAAGTGGCATCACTGCACACAGCAACAAGGTAGATGCCAAAAACCAAACTGGTCCTGGGGACAAACTTCCAACCTTATCCTGGGAAACAATCATTAAAAAGAAGGGTATTTCATTCCCCACAAATGTGGAGCAAAGGAAATGTATGTATCTACCTACCAGAGAGAAAACATTCCCTGTAGTCACATCAGCTGGTTGTTGCAACATTTACCTGAGGAGTCTTACGCTGTGGCCCTGTATCTCTTGAGAGCTGAGAGACAGGGAGGGCAGGAGGGGAGAATACAGCACAGGTTCTCCATCACAGCCCCTGAAGAAGAAGCAGCAAGCTCATGCAGTCCTTATACCTTAAAATCAAAAGACCCTCAGAGCTACTGAAGGCTTTGGTCATTATTTGGTCCCTTTTTCATGTCTTGATAAGGGAACCAAATGAGGCATTTAATTTTGCAGAAGACCAAACCTAAGGAGGGCTGTGTTGCACTTTTTATTTTATTTGGGACATGACTGGTTAACAAATCTATTAACAAAGCTATTTCACTAAACAAACATCCTATAGCATACAACAAAACAGTGATGCTCAGGCATATTTCCCATGGCCCCTTCTTTTAGGGAGCATGAATCATTAAAATCATTTGGGAATTAGCTACGCCAGCTTCCTCCCTTAGATACATTTGCTAACCTGAGAAAGGTAAATATCTCAGGACTCAGGAGCAGATTTAAGTTTTCCCATTTCTGTCTGTGCTGCAATGCAGCCAATGCAGATTCTACCCTCGATCTCCACTCAGGTGCCTCTCTGTTATGTTTCACTTCACATTTGTGATCTTTAATCCTTAGAAACAGGAAAAATGCACAGCTGGCACACCATGATTGCATGCAGCTTGGAATTGTTCTTCAGTGGCTGTAGCTTGGACATGCACTTGACTATTCAAAGGGAAGTGAGATGAGAAATAGAGCTGCCTTTTAAATGGGCAAGTATTGCTTATTTTACATGGGGAATTTTGGCATCAAGCAGTTATTCTCGAGGTTTTCAGAGATGTTACTGAATGTATTCATGTACACAACAAGAAAAAGTTGGTGGGAAGGTCCTCCATCTTCTCCTTTCCTTGCTCTTCATTAATATTTTTTCTTTTCCATTTTTGACAAGAAGAAAAAGGAAGACACTGACAAATGAAAACAAAAATTGATTTGATGATCCTTGTCCAAAATAAAATCTTTGAGAAGAAGTAGCTTTACAGATTGCAAAGTATATCTGTAAATACATGCACAGGTAAGTGCTTCTATTACAGAAAGTTCAATTAAAATGTATAAAAATTCTAAATATACCTAAATAGACAATGTACAGTTAAAAATTCAGCTGCTAAACTGGAAGAAGCAGACAAACAATAGAAGAACTATTAAGAATTTGGAAAATACCACATCTTTTATGTGAATTTAAGCTTAGGATGTGACACAGAGAATGTTTACTTAACTTAGGAGTCTCAAGGTTAATGCTGATTCACTGGCAGAGAATTCAAATACTCACTGCATCTTTCTAAACCTTTTAATTTGTTTTGAGTATGTGTTGGGGAGGCTCCAGAATGAGCAGGCTTGTCAAGGGAACCTGTACCTGAGTGAAAGCCAGAGTTCAGTACACGACTCAAAATCATAAACTGAAAGATGCATTAATCCAGCAGAGCAAGGAACCACCATTTCAGGGAACAGGTACAGCTCCACTGAAAATAAAAAGAAATCATTTTCAGAAGGTGCAGTAGACAACTTCAGCTCTCCTTTAACATGAGTTCTTACGGACACCAAATACACTTCAAAGCAGCACTTGAGAACTTGCTCAGTGTTTTCAGGAAAGCTGAAAGCACCAGGAATCAGAGAGAACTCAGATGTAAGTCGTCTTCAATCTGCCTTGCCTGTTGTGAGGATAAAGGTAGCAGTGGGCAAGTTCAGATGCAGGAGCTGCACGCAGGCCCACACTGATACGCTGAGCACTGTGATGATGAGCTGTGCACTGCTGTGCTCTTCACACTGATGTGATGTGATTTTCACTGTTTGATCAGTGAATCTGGACTCTTGGTATTCTTGGTCTCTATGGAAGCTCAGATTCTTACTCAGAGCTGGTTTAACTTGGTAGGTGACATGTTGGGCTTCAAGCACTGGCACTTAACCAACGCCGTCAGTGACAGCACACAGGCTGGAACCAAACCATCACCTTGTGCCAAGCTGAGAGCCTTCACCAAGAGTCAGAGGACACATACATTTACTGTGACATTCCCATGACAACGTGTTCACCAGTATGGAGGACAACAGGGGAATAAAACCCGTTCAGTTATTTTTCTACAGAAGTAAGTCTCAGATGAAAAAAGACTACCTCAAGTGAAGATGCCATCATTTATACATGCCAGATTTGGCCTTGACATGGTATGTGAACCTACAGCAGGATTTGAATTTTGCAATTAGCTTCACATGCTCCAATTAGTTTCTCAAGCTGCACAGAAAGCAAAGGAAGCTCAACAGTAAGACAATAGTGAGCTTTTGAAAAAACATTATAGGGAATAATTGTGCTCTGGAGAATTTATTTATTTACTAATGCAAACAGTACACACTGAGATAACATCTGGCAGTGTTTATTACAATGAAACCCAATCAATACTTCTGTCTACTACAATATCTGTCCACAAAATAGTCATTCCTCCTGGCATCCATAAGAAATACTCAACTATCTATTACAGTAGCCTTTGTCAGCAAAAACAGGTTTACACCCTCATTTTTCTATTAGGAAGAATTAGATGAACCTAGACACAAGAATGATGGTGGAAAATTGGAGAGAGAAATGCAGCTTGTAGCATTGAGAAGACCATTAGAAATTAATAAAATCATAGAAATGAAATTTCAAACCTATGAAATGTTTTGTGTTGGAAGTGACCTTTAGGATCATATTGTTCCATCTTGCTCCCCCTGCCATGGGCAACAATACCTTCCATTAAATCAGGCTGCTCACAGCTCCGTCCAGCCTGGCCTTAAACCCTTTCCAGGGATGGGGCATCCACAACCTCTATGAACAACATCCCTAAAGAATTTCAAAAAGCAACAGATCCCAGATCTTTTGTCTTGTGCCTTAGTGGAGGGTCTTGGTCGACGGAAAGTTAAATCTGAGTCAGCAGTGCCCTGGCAGCCAGGAGGGCCAACCCTGTCCTGGGGGGCATCAGGCACAGCATCACCAGCCAGGCAAGGGAGGGGATTGTCCTGCTCTGCTCTGCACTGGAGCAGCCTCACCTCCACTGCTGGGGGCAGGTCTGGGTGCCACAATATAAGAAAGACATTGAACTGTTAGAAAGGGATCAAAGGAGGTAATGAGGCAGGAGAAGGGCCTTGAGGGGAAGCCGTATGAGCAATGGCTGAGGTCACTGTTCAGGGTCTGTTCAGCCTGGAGGAGACTGAGGGGAGACCTCCTTGCAGTCTGCAACTTCCTCGTGAGGGGAAGAGGAGGGGCAGGCACTGATCTCTTCTCTGTGGTGACCAGTGACAGAACCCAAGGGAATGGCCTGAAGTTGTGTCAGGGAATGTGTAGGTTGGATATCAAGAAAAGGTTCTTCCCCCAGAGGGTGGCTGGGAACTGAACAGGCTCCCCAGAGCAGTGTTCACAGCACCAGCCTGACAGAGTTCAAGAGGCATTTGGAAAATGCTCTCAGGCAAATGGTGTGATTCTTGGGGTGTCCTGTGCAGGGGCAGGAATTGGATTCAGTGATCCTTGTGGGTCCCTTCCAACTCAGTCTATGATTCTATGATTACTTTTGCTAGTGAGCTACCATGCATTTTGAGACATTTTAAAGCTACAAGTAAAGGGAGAAATTTTGACTTCTCATTTCCTTTTGAAGTCAGGATTCAAAAAGAAGTGATACCGAACCTTTCCACATAATTAAAAAGCCAAAAATAAATTTGTTTTGAAAGTTCTGTGTATTAGAATTTCCAAGTAAGCCCTTTCATTTTTTTTCTATTCTGTATTTGCATTATTGCACATCACTGTAGAAAAACTAGCAGTGTTTCGTGCAATGAAAAAAGTCACTAAGCATTAACTTAGTACTTACTGAACCTTCACCTTTCTGAAATCTAAGTGCCTCTTGCAGTCTAGCAAACAGATTGACGTGCAATAAGACATGCATTACTACTTACATAACATGAAATTAAGAAAAAATAACAAAGGCGCACAAAACAAAATCAATACTACTATTTTTCCTCCTTACATTTTTAATTGCTATAATTTTGCTTTTGTTGAAACAGTCATTTCCAAAGAAAAATGATATGTCTGATTAATGTGACTATACATAAAAATAAATGTACATTTGCCCCTGTTTAATTTCACATTTTGCTGGCTCATTGTTCAAGGCATTTCTATTTGTACAAGGCCTAGAGGTGAAATAAGACCTTCTGTGCTACACCAAGTCCTGAGGCATGGGCTATGTTCAGAAGTTATTGTGGTGATATGTTACCCTTTTCCCATAAAAACTTCACGTTGACAAGATAATTGGGATTATAGTTATGAACTGGGGAAAGCAGGGAGAAGAGGGTACACAATTTCTTTTCATCTCTCCTGGTCTAGATCTACTGGGCAGAGGAGAGCACATTTTAATTTGGGCTGGTACACTGAGCAACCACTATATGCCATTATACGTGATGCCTGTTTCCATAATTTCTGTTTGGTAATATTTGCACTAGGATTTCTTCTCTAGCTTCTTACTATTTCTTGCCCTCCACACCATCAGTGTCTTACTATAACCTAAAAGTCCTAATGACTTTAACAATGAACTGGGGAGGAATTATGACAATAGCTCTGTATTAGCAAAGTGGTGAAAGAAAACAAAAACTCACCTTCCAAGCACTGAAACTGGTGAAAATCCCACTAAAGAAAATGGAGTCCCTATTTAAAGGGCAACAGTACCACTCCCATTGCTATCCATTTAGTCACATGAATTTGTGCTGCACTTGCAAGTACACAGAATGTTTGACCTAGCTTTAAGTGAGAAGACAGATTTGAAATGTGCAGAACGGGCTCCATTATTCCTTTCTATATTTAAAGAAACACAGGACAAATGCAGAGTGGGTTCTGAAAGCTCTCAACACTGAGAAAGATCAGCACAGGAGTTTTCATTTGCATATCAGTGATGCAGAGGAATAAAAAGGCCAAACTGAGTCAGGGACTGGGACTTTTACAGCTGGATTCAGGGCAAGCAAGAGCCCAGCCCCAGTCCAGCAAAGAACTGGTCTCTCTGAACTGCATACGAAATTTGCCAGTTCCTCATCAACTCCACGGTCTGAAGAGCTGTTTTGTAAGTTAGTATTAAAACTGGACTAGATAAAATGGGACAAGGGAATGATTTCTGACCAATATAGTCTTGTAACCTTTCACCAAAGAACTCCAAACCACCTGAAAATAGGAATAAATCCAAAATAAACCTTAATGTAACCACTACTGGGCACAAACATGCATGTGACAAATTTTATGTCACTTTGGTATTAAAACAGAATAAATCTACTTGTTTCAAGGAAGAAAAAAAAAAAAAAGGCTCTCTAAAGAAAGCATGATGTATTTATTTTCCCACTTTTTTTTACCAAAAAGTAAAACCTTTCCCTCTACATCAGTTAAGGAAAGTCCTGCACTTCCAGCAGAACATCAGCCACAGCTGTTGCTGTCTGCCCCTCACCTGGGGCAGGACTTTTGGAGAGGGGCAAAAAGATGAATACATAAATGCATCAGACATACCATAACCCAACCCATGTGAAGGGCCAGCTCAAGCACACATATTTGCAATGATTCCTGTCTCCACTGGAAGGAATGTGGAAAATCCCAGGGACTTTATTTGGACTAGGATTTCCCTGTTTATCTGTAAAAAAAGCAATGAGAAAATGGCTGCACTTCATCCAGAAATGGTGGGCAGAGATCTGGCAGGGATCACAGGTGATAATTGTGTTTGCATAACCACTCTGGGCACTAAAAAGAGCGCTGGCTTTGTCACACTGCTCACCTGCAGCCCTGAATTTCACCTGGTTCCACAGCCCTGAACTGCCAGCTCCAGGAAGCAGCAGAGAGGAGGTACAGAGAAAGTCCCATCCCATTCAGAGAGTGGGATGAAGTACTGGCAGCAGTAAAAGTGAGACTTAGTGCTTCATAACATGGATATTCAGGCTTTCTACAAAGTCAACAAAGGAAAAGCAGGAAGAAAAGCCTACTACCCTTTTTAAACTTCATCCAGTGCAACCATGATTAATCACAACACAGCTTTGAGAATTAGTTCAGCATTAAATAAAGAAATTCTCTTTTGCTATACAGTATATTTCTGTTACGAGAAATAAAAGCATAAGGAGCCTAAAGAATATCTACTATATTGTATAGATACATTCTAAACATTATGACAGAGCTAGTGTAAGAGATTTTTAGAAATGAAATGCTTTTAAATGTAATTAAGTAATAATGAAGATAATCACATAGAAAACTGTGCCACTGACAGTCTGACAATGCAGGAACATCAGAATTGTTTCCCGCCATTCTAAGGCATAGGAAATCTCTGCCTATCCCATGCTGATGAAAGGCAAATTCTATAGGGGCATAGAAAATGTATTTTAACAGCTGATAATTTCATTAAAAAAAAAAAATGTAACTTCAACATTTGGAAATCTCTAGGACATGAATGGATTGCAGTAAGGAAAAATATATTGCTGGTAAGAAATCCTGTCCATGGGAGAATCACCAACTCTTTAGTCTCCAGATCTTCCCTCCAGTTGCCTCTAGGCTGAACACCTTCCAACAAGATGCTTCCCTTTGCCCTTAACACATCCCAGATACTGGATAAAGACCCAGACTTGGGTCTGAATTCCACTTGGAGTCATGCACCTCAATGTTCCTGCACCTAGCTTTGGACCTGGTAGAAAAGTGTTCTCTGACCACCTATTTCTATACCTTTGCAATAGCCTGAGATTTCCATAGGAGAAAAGAATGATGCTTTGAGCATCACACAAGCTCAGGGACTACCTGAATGCAAAACTTTGGTTCAATACCAGTCCAAAAACGTATCTGTTAAAGGATTTTCTATTTGCGAAAGATCATGATTAGTTGTGATTACCTTCCTACACTAAGAACTCTCCTGAACTCTTGCTGAAGGATGGTTCCTTGGACAGGGCAGGAAAACACTTGAGGTGACCATGACTGGTATCCTGAAGAAACTCAATATTTGCTAGACGTCTAGGGCTGTACTAGTATCTGAATGTTCTCCTCAGGGCCGTTCTAGAGCCCAGCATGTAGGCACAAGAACACCACAGCATAATAAAGACTGCTGAAGTGAACAAGAATTTGCCAGGATATGTTCTCGAATTGAAGAACACGATTGGAGGAAGGGCAGATGTAGCTGCAAAAGGGCAGCATTTTCTAAGCCACACACACACACACACACACACACAGAAGCTGAGAAGCAACAACATGCCAATTTGTGACACAGGAAGAAACTGCAAATGGGATTGTTTCTGGAGTGATGTCACATGGCCAAGAGGCACCAACACAAATTAAATAGCTCTGAAGCCCTGCCAAAAGTCAAAAGAATCAGTCTTTCCTTCCTGCAGGATTGAAACAATTATGAGGAATCAAAACTTTCACATTCAGGTGCCATCCATGAGCATCACTACCATCACATAGCAACCTTGCCTACTGACTCAGGGATTTTTCACTTCTAATCATGCTATATTTCCAGTCGAGTTGACAGACTAATTTAATTTTATACCTTCTGGGTCACCTGGTTTCTGGGTTTCTCAGCATCCTCTCTCTGCATTCCTCAGGCTTTTGTGATGCCCTGACCACTGGAATTTCCCTCTGGTTGCTAACAGCACCCGGACTAAAGCTGTCAGTAGCACACTAAATTCGCCCCAAAGGATGATCATTTTATAGCTGTTTGCTTTAGGAACCCAGCATCACTTGTTCTGGGGAAGTGACAGCCACTCAGACATAAGAAGGTTAGTCGTGTATTAAAACAGGGCAACAGACATGACAAAACACATTACCCTCCTCACTTGAAACCCTAATGAATGGAAAAAGGAGCTGGGAAGAGATTCTCTCTCTGACTCAGATTTTTCCACTGATGGTCTGAACTTACAAACTATATACATAGGAACTGGGCCACTAAACCCACCTAAATGACCTGGGGCTGCATGATCATGACCTACTCTGGCTTGTATTCATAGAGGACATGCAGTGATCTGGTGCACAATTGCTATCATTGCTGTTGAGAAATATATACCTTATTTCTTGAAAAAGTTCTGCTGGTATGAGTCACAGTATCCTTGATTACTTGCTGCAAATTTTGGAAGAAATGAGCTAACACTCTTCCATTCTACAGAAGGTTTTAATGATTCAAAATTTCAGTAAGAACATTGCACAAACTAGAATGAAATTTCTAAGGAGATATGAAGAAAAAGACAATCTGCTGAAGAAAGCAACAGGTTCAGAAAATTGTTTATGCAGGTTTTGACTCAGAGATGCTTTCAGTTATTGCTGACACCAAAACATTTTGCAAAGTCAAATACTTCTTTTTGGTTGTTATATAAAAATAAACAAATGAAACAAGTATTCTGATCTCTTTCATGCCAGTGGAAACTGTTGAAAACAACAGACCAATTTTGTCACAACAGATTAAAATATCTTCCGAATCTATCATCTAGATATTGCAGGGGCAGTGGCAGGAAAGAGGGCAGTAAAACCAAGATCCTCTCTAGTAAAATTCAGAGCTGGACAACTTACACTAGTGAAGAAAACAGACCAGAAAATTTGGGTAACTCCCATTTATCAGGCTGCTCTACATCAGACTCCAGAATTTGAAATGATTCAGTGAGAGTGTCCTCAGGGACACTGATGTAAATACAGAGGAACCACAAGGCCTTTTTCTGGAGTCCCTCCCATTATACGCTGGTTTAGCTAAACAATTTCATTTCAGATAGAACAAAATAGGAGTACTCTGGAAAAGGCCAGGACTGTGTTGCCTTTTTTCCTTTCATAGTTTATCTAATGACATCTCTGGTCTAAGATAACCTTCCTTGCTCAATAATATTTAATCTTTATTTTATCTTGAAGTAGACTAGCAAATGCTTTGATAAATGGAGGGAAAGATTTTCCACTTTTGCCACAACATCTTCAGGTGCTGAAATGCTGAAGTGTTTTACTACAACTCGCTACAGCAGTGCTGTGCAGAGAATCAATGCTTATATTCCCATGCCTTTTTAACATGAGTGAATCACAGCCCATACTCTTTTATATACTAAAATAACCACACACCAGAGAGCCATTTTCCTATCCTCATCTATTGTGGCCACTATTCTGCAAAAACAAGAGCTGCCATCTATGAAAAAAGTCATGATTCTACCCATTTGTACACTACAGCTGATGCCCTTAACATCCAGACCTACAACATACAAACAAAGCCCCACACAACCCCTCAACCTCCCAAAAAAACCCTTAAACATTTGTAAGAAAACAAAACAAAACAAAAACCACGAGAGCCTTAATCAAAGATAATTCCCAACTCCTTTTCTGTGCTGAGTTGTGAAGGAGACTGATTAAAACCAACCTGAGAACTAAGAAAATTTTCTTCGTTCTTGGCCAACTGCATTTTGAGATTTGAAGTTTCATTAAGTGAAAACATCTTTCTAGGATATTTGCATGAAAATTCAGAAAACAGAGGCAGTCATAAGAAGTGAGAGACAATTATAAAGCTCTTAATCTCCTGAGACATTTACCTTTTTGTAGCAGGCGTTACTCATTACATATTTGCTCTGATCATCAATCCTATTTGCAGCTTTCAACAGTCTCCACATTCTTTGTCAGAGGAGCTTGTATCAGGCAATACCTGGAGTGTCTCCATTAATCCAAATTTTAAAAACCAGTAACTGAAACAAATCAGTATTTGTGCACTGACTGGAAAGAAACCCCTGAGGACTCACCATGACTGAAAATCTGTCTTTCCGTGTCTATACGACTCCCTCCTCTGTCCTCCTCTAAAAAAAGAAGGGTCAAAGCAAAATGCTGGCAGCCCAATGAAATCTTTGAAGACACAGTGTGCTTTTGGTTATGAGGGGATGGAAGAATGAGAACCCTGGAGATCTTTTGGGACCATTAGGCTTTATGAATCAGGAATGTATTCGCCACATACCAACATTCCTAAACGGTACACTGAATCAGATAAATGCCTGGGAGTAACAGAACCCATCGAGTTTGGTCTTCTGTCTCATGGGAAATTCTAGCATACCCTGAGAGGTGGTTTTCCAAGCCATTCTTTAAAAAACAAACCTCCCCTGCATCCATAGTACCTACAGGTTGTGTGTTCCAGCACTTTACAACTGATACAGTCAGAACACGGCTCCTAATATCTAACTTGGTAATTTTCACTGCTCATTGAACTGATTTCTTTAGGTCTTTCTCCCAGTGGACATGAAGAACAATTAATCACTGTGCTCTTGATTATAACTTCTCACTCACTAGTTCTTTGGGGATTCTTTTTAGTATATTCTCCTTAAAGTACAACAAAAGCAACACTTTCAGAAGCATATAATGAGAGGTAGGGCTCCTACATATCCTCTTGCCCCTGGGCCACATAACAATCAACCAGTTTCTGCTTTCTCCACAATTTTAACTTTAGGACAATTTCTGCCTTGACAAACAATTTTGACCTCTCCACATTTCCACTGGGGTTCCACAGGTAGAAATCAGGGCAGAATTTATCCCCATGAGTTTCTGGAGTAATGCCTTGGTAAAGGAAGGGGAAAAGGCAAAATTAATTCTCTTTGTTAGTGCTAACACCATTCCTCAGGGATAGTCAGCCCCAAGACAATGATCTTCGTTCAAAGCAAGCACACTTCCATGCTCATTTCACATTTGCAGCACAGCTTCTACAAGGCAATATCTGCATCAAAAGGGGAAAAAAAAAGGCTTAAACTCATGAGAGTCTACATTTTGTCAGAGGAACAGGAACTGGGAATGGACTCAAAGCCCATCTTAGACCTGAAATTGTAGCTAAAACAGCAAATTATAGGAGGAAATGACAGGTCCCAAATCCATCAAGAACTGTGAGGATTCCTGCACTGTAAAGAACATGGTAGTGCAGCTTGTTTGTTACTTCAAAACTCTTCCTTCATCTAAAAGCAGTGCTGTGATGGACGAAGCCCTTCCCAGCCCTGACATCCTGACGCTACACATGCAGCCTGCACTCTGGGATGCCAGCTTACTGTGTCACATTGGCTTGGGCTCTGCCTGTTCCTTTCCTTATGCCTGCAAGCTCAATTGAACTTATGAAAATTCAAACTGTCTTCTGTCTGTTTCATACATCATCAGCAAACAATCACTAGACAAAATGAATTTGCTCTCTGTAATTTGGAGGTTACACAAATGCCTCTGCTGTATAATGCAAGAAGAAAAAAAGGGTACAAAGTTTGGTATGCAAGGTTAACTCAGCATGGAGGAAAGTAGCAAAGAAACAGACTGAGAGAGAACACAAACAATAAAATGCTCAAAAGTGGGGAGAGCGACATGAGAATTACTCCTGTAAACTGGAGTTGGCCTTGATACCTTTGAGTGATGGGATTAAACACAGGCACAAGCAAGTTGTGAAAGATCACCCCCAAGAGCGGCTGTGTAGCCATCCCTCATGATTGGTCTACACAATATACTTATTAATAATAACAACAATGGTTACTATTTATCCCCTAAGAGCTTTGCAAACACAAATTCATTCTGTGAACATTACATGTAATGTTCACGGAGCTGTATCAGTTTGAACCAGACTGAAAGAGTGATCTGCTGAACAAGGCACAGTGAGGTGAAATGACTTGTCCAACACCACTCATTGAACCAGTTTCCATGAAGATTAGAACACCAGAACGCTGATCAGATCAGGCTGCATAAGGCTGTCCTTGACAAACCAACCTCTTTTTTAACAAAAATACCATGTCATATACTCCTTGTTGCCCTGAGCACATAGCAACATAACTAAAACTATTGCTTTGAGAGCACATCTTTTTCTTCCATACTCAATATGCTGTCATTGTCTCATTCCAAAACACTGCAGACGCTGAGCATGAGCAGATACCTTCTCATGCTTGACTTTATCCTATTTGGGGTTAGTTGCAAGCAGCAAAGCACTAAACCACATCCTTAAAGTTAAGTATTTGACTAGTCCCATTGACCTCAATAGATCTGCTTGCCTATCAGCCCACATGGCTTCAGTTTAGAGAACCCAACATAGCAAGAATCCAGACCACAGACCTCTTGCCTTAGGAGAACATCTGTACCACATTTAGAAAGTGGAGTTTTTCATGCAACTGTCTGACAGATGTTCAGGTGTTGTGTACCTGTATTTTCTTCTAATGCCATGTACCAAGTCAAGTATTTTATATTAGCCAAAAATTTGGCTCACCTTATATTAATCAGTCACTTTAGGGACATCCTAACATTAAAGCAAGATTTCCACACTTTAAAGAAATAAAATACAATACTATGATGATGTGGCTTGCCTTTTTTCTTTGCTGTTTTTGGGTTAATACAGAAAAGACCTTGTGCCAAGTTCACTTTATTAAGGATCTTACAGTTAGGAACACCTGATTACAGCAAACATACAGGAAACAAAAGAAATACTTAAAGCATACCTTCCTCTATAAAAAAGTGCCACCACTTTTAATGTGCCAAGTAACTAGTTACATGGACATAAGATATAGCAAGAACCACTTCCTCATTTTACAGGATACATGTGCTTTTGTAAAACTTTCCTCACCTTGTTCTTCTGTATTCCACAAAGAGACTATGCCAAGGCTACAGAACTTAAAAGCAGCTAAAAGTTTAAAAGTGGGGAGGGGTTTGGGGGTTTTGTTGTTGTTGTAGTTTCTTTTGTTTGTTTGTGGATTTTTTAACCTATTAGCACAAGAAACTCAAGGATTAAAAATATGGACCTTTACTTTATGGAATGGGAAGACCTAGGCAGAAGAACCTTAGGAGTCATGATCCCACACACCATTCCCAGTTTGACTACTGATTCACTTGGACCTTGAGAAAGCTGCTCAACATCTCTGTGTGGATGCACTTGACACTTTTGATAAAAAAAGAAAATAAAAAGTATTTCCTATACATGAGTTTTACACTTGTGCATTTAATTCCCCTTCCAAGTCTAGAATCTCATGTAACTACAAAAAGTTCATCCCAGCCACCAGCAATTGCTACTCTTATTTTCTCTTGGGCTGTCCATGCAGGACTAAGTGACCATGTGGATCCTAAGGATTCAAAGATCTTGCCTTAAATCACTCTTATGCTGCTGCTGCATTTTGGAAAGAGAATTACTCCTGCTTTCCAACAAAGATTTTCCTGGTTGTTCACACTAAATTGCAAGACAAGCATGAAATTTGGTACTCACAGATTCAGAAGAGTTCCCCCATTTTTTCCCTGAACACATCCCTTTAAAATTGCTGCTGGACCCAGCAAATCCACCAGTGTTTTCAACCCGGCTCACCAGTATAATTGCAAGGTTAACCTCTGGTGGCCAAGGAAGCTGCTCACATTCAGCCATGAAGAGCAGAAAATGTTAAATACCATTCACTGGCCACAGCCTGCAGTTAATACACAATATTTAAACAACACAATGGCATGGCCCTTGCCAGTAATGTAAAAACACAGTGGAGTAGAGCCAGAATGGCACAATCTGCCTGTCTGAGTCATGCTTGGCGCTGTGTGCTGGAGGGACAGGCATTAGCTGCCCACAGTGTAACAACTGCACCCTCCAGCTAGTTTACAATAAAACATTAAAATATATTAAAAAATATGGGGGGTGGGGGTGATGTGGTGGTAAAGGCATGATAAATCCCCTGTAATAGTTAAAATATTTTAAAACTGGAGTACAAAAGTACCACTTTAGAAGAAGGCTCTGGATTTCATTACAGACTGCACATTTTGATCTTAAACAAGAAAACAAGCTGACTTTGCTTTGTAATATTCCACAGCTTTTTAATGTTCGACTGAAATTGATCTTTTTTCTCCTTTCTACAAGCTTCTGGATTTTTTCATATATTATTTCATTAGACTGAAAGTATCTGAATATGCTATATTTTCCAATCCTCTTTTGCATGCTTGTTGTTCAGTCACTGAAGTTCCAAATCTTAATTATTAACCCAAATACATTCAATAAACAGATTCTAAATATGGGTAGATCAGAGTGATGTGCAGCCCGACTTGCATTTATGGAATAACTATGCTCTTAGAAAAAGACTCCTTTCTCGCTGAGAGATGTGGCTGTTATTTTGACTGTTTTGTCGTGTCACAGCAGAGATGAATTAGGCATTTCTGCCTTCATCTACACCCTAAAGCAGCTGAAGTCCCCTGTGATGTCATCAGAAAGTTGTTTGTTTTTTTCTCGTACAACGAAGAAGAATTTGTTACGACATCACGAGAAGAGAATAAATTGTATTTTCTGCTATAAGGAATCTTCTGCTACTTTCTGTTATCTCTGCACCAATGTGCAGAAATCCTCGCTGACAAAGCAACAGAAACTGTAAGTCAACAAACAGAGATGCACAGTATTCCTGCTAATATTCAAAACAAAGCAGGAAAGAATGACCTATTCAGTGGTCCGAAATTAAAGATCTCCAAGATGTAAGTTCCTTTTTAATTTTTAAATAAAACATCCTTTGAACTTCTAAATCCCATTCAAGGGGACTGTGACCTTTATCCAAGACCAGCTACTGTGCTAACACTTTGGATGCATATAGAGGAAAAATACGGACAAAAGGTACTGGAAAAGCTGTTACTTACAGGAATGCAGTGTGGCTTAATCTTTTTGTTTTTAAGGTGCAGTGATTTCAGCATCTACAATATAACTTCAGGCAGTCTGAAAAGAAACAGGTTAAAATCTCTTTCAGTTATAATTGGTATTTCAGATTTAATTAAAAATTAAACTTTCATAATGTTTCACCATCCAAAGCAATGCATTATCAGTCAAGCGTAGCCTTTTTTTTTTGTTAAAAGAAGCTCTTCCCAGAGTAGTTTGCAATGAAAGAAAAAGGCAAAAAGGCAATTGAGAGTAGCAAAATATATTTCTTCAGCAAAGGATCTCTGAATAATTTGGAAAGAAGCCTTCTGCCACTTAATTTTAACAATCAACCTTATACTAATTAAAAAAAAAAATCACAATTAAAAAAGACAGAAAAACACCATCACATACCAAAGACTGTGAGGATAAAAATGTTAATTTCAGCAAAACAAGGACATTGCTAGGACCAGAACATACGCACTAAAAGGGAAAATATGGTTTTACATAATGCCAGCCAACAACATTTTAAAAAAATTCGTTCTACAGCATGCAGCACTTTCAGACTGTTGCATGGAGGAGCAGAGAAAGACAAGTTCAGAAAGAGGAAAGCTGTTTTTAAAGTGTACAAGTCAAAAGGTCCCTTGTAACCTTTTGTTAAGGGAGATGAAATAGCTCATCTATAAAACTGCATGGTTTCTTATCATGTAAAACAAATGTCACATTACTGTGCAAAACAGATGATTGAGAAGTGGTAGCTGTAGACGCAGCATTTGAACAGATGCAAATAATTTTTTTTTTCAAAATGCAGTTGAAATGGTTGGAATGACAATAAAACTCCAGGGGTTGTGCCATAAATACGAGTTTAAATGTTAGACCGGAGTTTAAAACCTGTGGTTTTAATTATATCTAATTATAAAGGTTCCAAAACCAGGAGAAATGAGAAAAACAAAAAAATATTAATAATAAATTAAAACAATTTTGCAATAAGTTGTCAGGATTTGGCTTCATAATAACAAACCATACAGCAATATACACAGACACATACAATGTTCCAATGACTCATTAAAGGAACAAATCAAAACTTCATTAAATTTTATTTTTAAAAGGTGACAGCAGAACTTGCCTAATTTACCCCATTCAAAGTCAAAGCCATTCTCACCAGCAATACACTCACAGAGATGGTCAAATAAATCTCAGATGCAAATCTAATACTGATTTTGAATGTACCACAGGCTGAGAGCAATTCCTAAGTGTAATTTTACTTTGTTCTCCCAGAAGTAAAAATCCAATTCCTCAGACGTCAGTGTTACATGAGGCTTCTTAATCCATCCTCACAGGTGTTTAAAATAAAACAAACCATATCAGACAATATACTGTCACACAAACATGTTCATACACTCACCAATACCACCAAAAAAATGAGCTCACAAACTTATTTGTAGGCTTAAGTTTTCCACTCTGTCAAGATCAAAGGTATTGAAGAGCAGGAGGGAAAGCAGAAAGCACAGAAGAGGCCAGCACAGGAAGAATTAGAAACAATTCTTGAGCATTTGAACGAACAAGAGGCCCCTGACAGAGGCACTAGAATGATGCTGCCACAAGATAACCTTTATAGGCTTGGATGAAATTTTTCCTGAAGGAACCATCTGAGACAGATGTTCCTCTTCCTTTAGACAACCTTATATCAAACAACTTTCCTTCTTTCTCCTGCTTGACATCTAATAAGGTAGACAAACAGTGAAGAAATCCAGGCAAAAAACTGGTAAGTCCATCAGAAGCAGGCAAGAGCACAACTGCCACATAAGTGATAACAGCTTCAGCCTCTGAACTTCCATCTCTTTCACTTCCCTCCCCTTCCAAATTTACCCCTTTTCTAACATCTTCAGGACTGTAATGCTGGCTTGCTGGCAGGGAAGGAGAGGGGCAGCGGTATTTAAAATCCAAAGCTATTTCTTCTAATGAATGCAGTGAAAAACTGACCTCAACTGAGAAAAGAAAGAGCATTCACTGAGGGTGAAATGTATCCCTGTGTAGGGAGCCAGCATAGAGACTGCACCACTGAAGCCCTATTCCGATGACCTAAATAGGAATAAATTGGTGCATGGACTTCACCACAGTGAATGTTGTCCAAAAATGCCCATTTTCTTGTAGAGAATGAGGAAACACATGGCCCTCTCCTGTCAGAGCAAAAGGCATGGCACCTCCTTCCCATGCTGGGCGCAATCCTGACAACTGCTCTTCACTGTACCTTCCTGGTAGTTTTAAACAGAAGCCTTTCATGCTTTGCCCACTCTTCTTCTGACTGGAAAGGGAAAGGATGGCATGGCATTTGGTATTACTCTGGAAGTCAGCACGAGGGCATTGTGCCTGCAGATAAGGTGGCCCCTCTCCTCAAGGCAGGCACAATTAGCACACGCTACGATCCTTCCATTAAAAGAAATGGAGCCTCAGAAACAGCTCTGTAAGAGCCTGCCTTCCTGCCCACAGGAGAGGGTGCTTAACACTTGTGGGGCAGGAGGGCATGATTGCTGACTGAAAGGAGTGGCCTAATCCCCTTGTGGAAAGCAAGAGACATGGCTCAAGAATAGTCAATGAATCTCTGCATGAGAGAAGCCCAAGAGCTGGAATTGCAAGAATGAGGAGTATGGCAGGTCAGGAATGAGACACATGAGTAAAGTGTTAACAACAGAGCAAGTGTTGCCTCTTAGTTAAGGCTTTAAAAAAAATATCAGAAAGTAAACAGGTTTCACTTTGCTTTCTCCCAATTCTTTCTTGCCATAAAGCTTATGCAGAGTCTGAAAACTGTGAGAGGAAAGCCACCAACTCTGAAAAAACTGAAGTTCATCATTACTTGCATGGGCCCCTGACTCTGCTTTGCCTGACTCATGTTTATGGTCTTATTCCCCACTTTGACAAGAATCACATTCATTCAATCTAAAAATTAAAGAGAAGGAAAACCAGTGCAATTTGTTATTGGGAAACATTTCAGAAGATGCCAGCCTTCTGCAAACTCTCAGCAAAAAAAGAAGTTCCATATCTGTCAGGCTTTGATTTTCCTTGAGTACCTTAAGCCAGCTGGAGCAGGTCAGTTAGATACATACAGAGCTGATTAGTTACGAGGAGAAGGAAGACTAGAAGAGAATATGGCACAACACTGATCAGTATCTTTAGAAATTTCTACATATAGAAGTTATAACATCAGTCAACTGACCTTTTTCAAGTTCATTTCTTGAATTAGAAATCAACAATGAAGCCACTGCCAAAAGTAACTATTCAAAGAAGGTAAAATACCGATGTCCTTACTCAAGAAATAAAACCTCATTGATAATATAAAGGAACTCATCTCCAACAACCAGGGAATGAGGGAAGGGAGGACACTGGATGACAAATGGACACACACAAATTAAAAACCAAGTCCCATTACCTTTAAGAGAATATTCAAAAATACTCATGGGTCAGACAAGAGACCGCATTCCAACTTTGGAATCTAAATAATTACTTAGCACATGGCCCAGACTATTTTCTGGCATTTTCGGTTTGAAAACATAAGCAGGGCTATGGAGTAATTGTGTCACAAAAACGAAAAAGGAAATTCAGTTGTACAGGCTCCTTATCTAACAACAAATACAGAAACTTTGAAATTGGAACCAGGATAGACACACCAGCACAGTGATCTGTTCAGGTTCATCAGTAACTCAAAAGAACAAATCTTATTAACACAGACATAGCATTACATTACTGCTTTTTGAAGGTGAATGCACTTTAGCTGATATTAGTTCTCTATAAACAGCTTTATTTTTGTCACCGGTCTCTTGTCCTGAGTGACAAAATAAAAAAAAAAAAAAAAAA
>VXAC01009470.1:576876-682704 GCA_013399225.1 Rhipidura dahli
AATGTCAGTGCTTGAAAAATCTTCCCAAAAAGTTTAAATTGGAGCTCTTACTACACTTCAAAAAATATGCAAGAATTTTGGTTATTTCCAGTTCTGCCTTCAAACTCATAGCCATTTGTATTGGTTGTCAGAGTTGGTCTGGGCTTATTCCTAACACCACAGCACTGTGGCTCACAGCAGAGTCACAGGGCTGCCAATGGGAGAAACGTGGGGGTTTTGTAATTTAGCAGAATTGGAGCAGAGGACAACCTGTAGCATTGTGCTGGGGTCAAGGGATCCTCCCACCACAGGAAAGGACAACAGGACATCAAAGGTTTCTTTGTCCAAATGGCAAATCTCCATCTGTTACTGGTTCACTGCAAAGGTGAATGCCAACAGAGATTTTGTCTTCCTTATGGCATTCATCCTTTGAGTTTACTTTCCCAGTGAAGACTATATCCGTTACAAATTTTAATTTCCAAACCATGGCTGTTTCGGCTGGAAAAGCATTTTAATCAGGAAAAAGGTGTATTTTTGGCTACATTTCACACACACCCCACATCTCCCAATAGTATTTGAACTATTTTTGTTCAGGTATGATAAAACCTGCCTTTGGGCGAAGACTAACACTCCTTGAAATCTCACTCTCAGAAAGTTAGAGACAGTCAACTGTATAAAAGCTGCAATGTATAATCCACTCTAATGGTCACTTGGAAACAGGTACTGGATGCAATTTCACCACAAGGGCCCTCATACTTGTTAAATGTGTTGGATCCCTTATCAGAACAGTCCTCTCCCCTAATTTATTCCTACTGCTAACAGAGTAAGCAACAAGCACTTGAGAAGCCCAGCTGTGAAAGCATGTGAGAAGCTGAACTTCCCAACCCACAGAAGAGTTGGTCTCTATAACTGCACTTAAGATCTGACCTGGACTCCTAATATTTAGCAGTTAAAAGGTAGTTCTGTTATAATCAGGTGGGACCCAGCATCCTTCTAAATACCTCTTGAAGCTTTCCTCCTACGCAGGGGCGATGATGGTAATCAAGTTGGCTGCTGAAAACCATGATATTCCTTATTCCAACTGTTTTCTTGCACAAGCTGTCCCTAGATCCTGTTTATGTTCCCAAGGAACAGGAACAGTGACAGCATGCAGCTTTCACGAGGCCTTGCCCAAACAATTCTTTCTCTAAAGATACAGTTTTTTTGTGAAGCAGCTCTGAAGCTGATATTCACTGAGCATCTCTTGGAATACAGCTTGAAGAGTTTACTTATGCCCTTTACAAGCTATTGTAGCATATAAGCTTCTCCAACTTCTTTTCAGAGTTCATAATGCTTTGATCTTCACAGTCTCACTGCTCCTGCTGAATGGTATCATCTCCCATGGCTCATATTATCTTTAGTGCATAAAATGATAATACCTGTTAAGAAGCAGGCTCTATCACATAATCACAGCAGAACCTTCACATTTATTCTGGTTTAACAGAGAAACTTACATCAATAAATGTTTCATTGTGATGGGTATTTCAGTGCAGTGACAAACTGGGCGGATAAAGGAAATGTGGTGGATATAATTTGTTTGGATTTTAGCAAGGCCTTTGACACACTACCACACAGGAAGCTCATAGAGGCACTAGAGAATTATGGTCTGAATGCTATTACAATAAGGTGGATAAAAACTGTCTGACAGGAAGCAATGAGTTATTAATCAACGGTATTAGAAAAGAATAGAAAGAAGAATCTACTCTGATGCGGAGCAATAGGTGCTAGGATTATTATCACTGCACAGATTCATTAAGGATGAGAAAAAGAATGTAAATATTGACAGCATCCAAAACTGATGATTCAGAAAAAATAAAATTTTCAAATGTGAAAGGTATCAAAATCGTTAAGATCCCAATAATGGAGATGTGCATGGGCCAAAACAATGGTGTATTTAAAATATCTTAAAAAGCAAAAAGCATTATCAAAAAGCAATACAGACTTTTGTTTTCAAACTCAGAAATAGAAGGTTTTCACTGTGTTAGCTTGACTTCATCGTGTTACTATGAACTGGTATGGTCTAGTTGTGAAACTGGCTCCCTTAGAAAGCAAAATAAAACTATATATTTCAGTCACTGTGGTAAAGGCTGATTGTCTGGCCTATTTTCTTAGAATATTAGTACTAATGATTAAAATTTTAAAGTTTAGAGTAATCACATATGGCATCCTTAAATTCTTCAGAAACAGGGTACTCTTTTTGTTGGTTTCTGAATTTCCACTGCCCAGCACAGCTAAAGCCATTTTGTTGCTGATTTCTGGTACAGGAGATGACATTGAGCCATCCCCACAGAGACACAGGGTACACTCAAAGTTTAATGGCTGCCACCTCTCCACTTCTTCACAGATCTGTCCCAAAGAAATTCAGCCATACCCTCTCCTGTGAAAGGGCAAGACCCTGGATGAAAAGCAGTGTATGTGGGTGAAATGAAAAACCCTGGGGTAATGCACGTAAATCTCATGGGACATATGGCAGAGAAGATCAAAGTGATGAACCTTTGTTTGTAAGTCTACATATCCCTAAGTGCTGAGCAATTAAATGTAGAGGTTGAACACTTTCAGGATAAACTATTCAATACCAGCAAGACATGAAGTTCACTATGTCCCACTTCTTTATCTTTCCTTGCATAGAGAACACTCCCCCAGCACCACAGCCTCTGCCTACTTGTGCTACTCCCAGAATAAGGCCAAAATAACTTTTAATGCCCTCTGTCTTGAGACAGCAAAACTGAATTGAGTGAGTGAGTGAGGGAGTGAGTGAATGAGTGAAAGTTACATGTTTTCAACAGTGAGAAATTTGGGAAAGTTTTCACAACTCCTCCTCTTGACTTACTGCTCATGGTCATTGTCTTGACACGTGACATCAGGGGACTGTACCTGGTAACTCATCTTCATCACCTATGAAATCCATCATCTATGCTTTTGGGTCCTTTGATCTTCTCCCAAGATCCCCAGTATTTCTTCTGCCCTCACAGAGCAGCCTAAGCCCATCTCCTCTCCCTGACAAGCACCTGCTTCCCTCCATCTTCACTGGGAGAATCTCACACTGCAAAGCTTCCATTTTCCCTTCTTGCTGCACACAGAGAAGGGAATAGGATGAAGCTCTGACACTTCTCTCACAGGAGAAGGAGACAGTGAGGGAAGTGGTATCAGCAGAGAGACATGGATTTGTGGTTCTGATGTCAGAGAAGTGGGAAAAATGAGAGGTGGAAATAGCCACCTCACGTCTCCAGAGCAGCAGGGGCAAGTGTGGCTTCTGTGGCCCTGACAGACTTTAGATGGACAGCAGGTCCATCACTGTTATGCAACCCTAAGCAGATGCCTTATCTCTGCAGCCTTCCAAGGACCTTGGGAGGAACATGGGACTCTGACATGTAAAAAAGGGCATGTGACCTTTTAAGAGTAAATAAAATTAATGAAAAGCTAATTCAGGACTACAGGCTAAGTTTGGACTTCATATAAGCAGGTGCATCAAAATGGTGTCAGGACACTTTCAGATTGTACATGGACAGATTTTATTCCACCACGTGCAGAAGCACAAATCAATGCAGTCCTTTACTTCAGTACTCTGTTAATGCTTTTGCCAGAAGGCCATTAACCTGGAGCTCAAAACCAGCTCCATCTTGCACAAACCCATGCACAAACCAATGCACAAACCATGCCCAGAAGTTTCACATTATTTCAGTTTATGTAACTGCCATATTAAGCTCAAGGCCCAAGGAGGATACTGAACAATATCTTATTGTACAGGCTATTGAGATTCAATATTACAGGGACAATGCTACCAACCCCCTCCAATTTCATTCATCTCAGAAATCTTTGCAAATTTAATACCAGAGGACTTTGAGACCTTTGGACTGTACTGCAAATCTGCTGCTTAAACTTTTAATGTAACAGTGATGCAAGCTCTCAAATATCTCCCAATAAAGCCCATATATGTAATTCTTGTTTAATTAGACATCATCCTACAAGATGAGAAATTCAAACCCAGCTGGAACTATATAAAAGTTCAAGGAGGTTCAGTTCCTGCACTGTGATTTGGCAAAGCTCTATTGTATTTTTTCCCCCAGAAACAATGCAGAAAATAAAAAAGAGAATATACCAGCAATGATTTGAACTGATCACTGTGTCAGGACAGGAAATAATATTTGGAAGAAAAAAAAAGAGAAAACAATCTTCCATTTACTTTCAATATTAGTAAAACAAGAAAAACATTTTTATACTGTCAGCCACATCCTGCAAAATCTAGGTAATAAAGCAGAAGCATAATGAGTAGATAAGTTTAAAATGGATTTTTATAAAGCATGGCTACTATTTTCTGAAGACAAAGTGTATCTAAATACATTGCAGGACTGGATTCAGAGACCTCAGCATCCTGTCGGTCTGGTCCAATACAAATTATATTTATTCCAGGGACCTTGAGCTATGAGTGTACACATTTAAATCTATGTAATGTTTATCTTTGCTTCAAATACTTAAGATGAAGAGTACATGGTATGAGCTCGGGCTCATGGGGCCTCTGCAACAATTGAGTTGTTCAAAATTCCAAGACTAAAATTCACTCTGGCTCCACTTGCACTACGAAGAACCAAAACACCCCTAACATACAACAGAATGTTACTATTAGGGAAAAAAAAAAAAAAAGGGTATTCAACCTGTTCCATAATCTGTGTTTAAATAGATAAGATCAAATGTATCCTCTTGGTGGTCAACCAAACTACAGAATTAAAACTGGTATATAATTTTCTAACAGTAAAAAAAAATTCTAACAAAACCCCATGTACAGAAAAAAACAAAATTAAGTTCCATCATGTTAACACTAACACTGGGCAAAGACTACAAGACCATATGCTAATTATATTCCAGGTAAAGAAGATGTGAGTTCAGATATGCAAATGGTAACTAAATTTCTAATAAAATAACAACTTCAATCTTTTTCAAGTCTTTTCCAAAATACCAGAAGTGATTAGAACACATTATGGACCAGTCACTTGCCAAGTTTCATGTTTGAAATCAAAGCTGTTTTAAAATTCTCTGAACAACAAAAAAAGCATTTTAAAACTGGTAACATTCAGTCATGGTGATATAAGCAAATACCAGCCAATCTGAATTTTGGAACATTCTTGATCTAATGCCTTTATGTTGCAACGAAGCCCAAGAAAAATATTTCAGGCCCAATTGCTGAGACAGTGAAAATAATATCCATAAATAAAAAAGGATCATTTACATATTATACAATTAAATTTTTTATTTCCTCAGTATACCTTGAAAGAATTAAAAGGATAGATCCTTCAACGCTTCTGTTGTCATAACTGAGATGCATCTTCATTTACCACATTTACCAAAGATGAACCCACCTGTAATTTGTATGGAAGAGCTAAAACTCTTCTTCTTCCCTCCTCTGCACCTCCCACAGAAAGAACTCAGCACTCTTTGAGTTTTTTCTCTACAAATAACTATAAAAAGAAAGTGGGTCTGTCATGGAGGAGCTCCGTAGTTTCTTTGCTCGTGCTGAGGAACTCTTTCTGAGTTAATGCAGGCCAGCACCATCTCATGCTCCACTGCCCCCCTGCCCCACTAAACAATGCATAAGGAACAAAATTTGAACCTGTACCTTCCACAGTAAAGGAACTGGGGAAATACATGTAGCCTGTCAGGTACAAAACACCAACTGCTTATTCCACTCTGTGCTACCTTTTTAAAGATTGTTTGCCACTTATTCTAATGTATGCAAGCAAAAGAATGAAATACAATAAGAAGCCAAAATTTAGGGCAACAGTTCACTATAAAAAGAACAATATTCTAGGAGTCACATGTGCCTATAAATTCTCATTGTACATCTGTGTGTACTAATAGAGACTATTACATAAAATACCATATCATTTAACATCAATTGAATGGAGGTTTGGTTTCAATTACATGTAGTGAACTGTCCCTTTAATCAGTTGGTATAGTAACAGGGCTAAAATTTCCAAGCAAATTCAGGCTTTCCTCCTCGAATCTCAGAATTCTTTAGAAACAGGCTTTCTTTTCCATTAAGAGATACAGTGATGCCAACAACAGCTACATTATTCCCCCAGCAGACCTGGAGATGCTCGAGCAGAGCTCTGAAGTACAGCTGCCAGATCTTCTGCTGTAGCCATCTGACACAAAACTCTCCCTCATGCATTTCTCTTTTTTAGCTGAAGTTTTTACTCTTTAACAATGCACTATGACATTAATGTCTTTTTATTTTCTGACTGACTGAGCCTCATATTTGGGCAAGAAAGAATCTTTCCATTTCCTGAGCTATAACTGAAACCAGCCTAGGGTTTTATGTAGTCAGCCATCTCCTTTCTGTCCTCACTGACTGGAAGTCTGCATTAAGAAAAAAATAACCAGTACAGTAGGGCCCTGATGGTCACAGAAACAAATATATCTCAAATGTGAATTACAGGAGAAAGGTTGTTTCTTCTTAGTTCTAAGCTACATTAAGTCCAAAAGGAGGAAGCACTACACAGTAAATGTGTATAGAATTATTTCCTAGCTCTGCAGGCTGCAGAAAATTCCACTGTGTTAAACAAGATGGTACCAAGGCCACTTAAACATATTAGCCTATTAAATTGGCATCCCCTTATTGTTCTTAAAATCCTGATGAAATGTTCCAGACCACTATGTGTAGGACTTCTGAAGAAGTCATGCATTACCACAATTTCTCTGAAAGCAGGATGACAGTCCACATACCATTGGTGAGACTCTTGCTGATGGCCTGCAGTAAACTCGTTAGTCACATTGCTCTGGCTCACCTAATTTCCAGCTCCTAAACCTCATCTGAAAACAACTTCACCAGCACCATCCCACAAATAAAAAGCAACACATTCCCCACAAAACCAGCTAAAAGCTCATTCAAGATCTAACTTTGCACTGGAAGCAACCCCAGTTAGCTCCTGAATGGAACACCACACAAGCTAACTCGGAGGGGAGAGAAGCCTCGCATCTGTGAATACGAGGAGGATTGTCTCTCACTTCCTAGGATGTCTCCCACAGTAAGATGTGTCTGTGTCAGGAAAAAAATAAAGAACCCTATCTTTAAGTTCCTACAAGTACTGTTTCTATTAGGAAGGGTTCTTAGCTTTGAGCTGTCACCATGCTAAAAATAGAAATGTTCAGGAAACACATTACTCTTGAAAGTGATTTCACATACAATCTGTAAACATGTTGCCCTTTTAGGTAAAATGGCAATTGTTTGAAAGCCAGAAGCCAGAAACAATAAAGTGGAGGGGATCTTTAAAGACAGTTTGCAACCCCAAAATTTGAAATCTGTGCCTTTTTTTGTTTTCTGTAAGAAAGAGTCTGAAATGACTATGCAAAGTTGGGATAGGGGAAGAAGGAGATTGAAAAGAAACTTCTGCACTTTTGCTTTGTAAGTTTTTGTTTATACGCACGTGTATATATAAATATATATATATATATGTATACACACATATAAAAGAAATGCAGGTGTTCTTTTCTTTTCATAACCTTGTAGGCATCTCTGAGGGACATGATTTGTAGCAATCCCAAATTTTGTCAAGTTTTATGCAAATTTCATGTTTCCTTTTTATCAGATATGGCTTATAAAAGAAAACTTAAAATTCACACAGTTCAGGTTAAAAGTATAATGCTGTCATAGTTTCCTTTACTACTCTGTATTTTTGAGAAATCCTTTTTTTTTCTTTTCTCGTATCCATTCTCAATGCAGTTTGAATGCTACAATACTATTTTATTGGAAGGTATTGTGGACACCTTCTGGTCTGGTGGGTGCAGAACATTGGATGATTGTATCTAATATCAAATTTGAAGGTATTAAGAAACAGAGTGATTTTTATTCTTCCAGCTGGTCAAAATACTGTTTATTAAGTTTCTTGATGCAAATTCTTGAGCAATGCTTGGAAAAATAATGGATTGTTAAGAAGTAACTGCTTGAATATGCAGTGGTAATAGCTAATAATGATTAAGAACTATTTGCTATATGTATTGTTAATGAATGCCAGTCTAGTCAAGGTTCTCTTTTAAGCTTTAAGCTGGCTTGACTTACCAGTCTTCCAAATACTTGTTTGCTGTAATTGATGCCAACACCCAGCTTCTCACTGCATGGCTTATGTGTTGCATCCCATGATCAAATAAAAAAAGAAGGGAAGGACTGGCTCCAGCGTACATTACAGACAGGTAACAGGAATGAAAAAACCTTCACGCTTTACTTTCCACAAATTTGCCAGTCTATGACTGAAAAAAAAAAAACCCTAAGCAAGTAAACTTATATAATCTGTTCCTCTTACAGCAAATTTCAGTAAGTCACACATAGCACAGGAAGAGTTAAACAAATCTCTCCTAATTTTCAGGTTATTTTATTAATGGGAAGGTAATGTCCAGGTAAACCTTTCAAACCTGCAAATGATCTTAGGTCTCCTTTCTTCGAGCTGCATAGTCCATAGCCAAACTGTCCTTGAATCAGAAAAACATTTTCACCTGCATTATTCAAACAGCAGAACCTGCCTAAATCCTTCAGCATGAATCATTATCAAGGCAAATGACAGCATATCTTCAGAAAATATTGACAGCCTGTTTACCACTACCTTCTACCTTCTCCCTACTTGGCAATAAAGAACCCCGAGATCCTCAGTCAGGAATCTGAAAATTACTCTCATCCCACGCAGAGATCAATTCAATCAATCAGTATTTTCTTACTGCATAAAGAGACAAGTGGTTTGCCAAAGGTCATAGAGCAAATCATTGGTTGAGCCTGGAATAACTAAAGATATCCTGTCACTGGACAGCAGCTTTTTCTCTTGGTTTCCTTAAGGCTAGAATTGCACTGCCTGAATACATCCTCTCACTAATACTCTTAATTTACCAATTTCAAGCAGATTTGCTAGAAGCTTATCACCCTTAATAAAAAGGCTGATTCCCATAAACTTCATAAAAATTAAAAAAAAGAAATAAATAAGCAGGGGTAGAGAGAGAAAATATTAATTTCTCCCAGACAGAACCAACAGTACAAGTTCATGCCTTAAGCACCACAGAACTGGATTTATAAACACCTCAGAACCCAGGAAATACTTCAGTGAGTGGTCACATCTTCCTAATCAAGAAGTCAATGAACCATAACACTAATCTGTAGAAAGTCTAAATTCCAGTGCTCACTGAACTAATTGTTTCTTGAAAATTATTGGAAGTGTATTCTCCTCTCCTACTATGACCTTCAGCAGTCCTGATAAAAATGAAGCCTATGAGAAGTAGTCTTCTCATTAACTTCTTGAGGTGGAACAAAGATTATGTATCACCAAGAAACATCATTAAGCATAAAAAGTACATTGTTAGAGGAACTTCCTAATATTCTGGCTACCTAGTCACTTTACCTACTAATGTCCTAAGATATCCAGAACATCCTTCTGATTCCAAAGTAAAGGGAAAAGTTAATGTCTACATTATTTCTTTTCCAGCAACTTCAAAGCAGTCTGCTTCTGGCTTCAGAAATATGCAACTGTGTCAATAGATGCAAGGCACATTCAGATGCAGCCATCACATGTGAAAGGTGAAATAAAAGACTTCAAGACTATATATGCAATCTGAAGTTGCTAACCAGCCATTCATTAGCACTTCCTTCAATTGCTTGAGGTCAGAGAAGGATCCACCATAATCTGAAAGCATTAATCAATTGGTTAGCAATGGGCTGGATATGGGCTCAATCAGAAAATAACTTTTCCCATGGAAAAGGCAGCAGAGAGGAGAGATTCTCTTAGAAACATCACAGATGGTCACAAAAACCTCGGCTACAGCTTCTGCATCAAAGAGTAATTGGTGCCGAGCAGTGGAGGAGGAATGATGCAGCCACTGCAAGAGAATGGACAGCATACAACACAGCATGGTCTGCAAGAAAGGAGGTGCCCCAGGATTGAAATGCAGCCCTGGAAGCTACTACGTTTGGGGTGGGAGTCTAAAACAGTAGACTGGGAGTGAATCTGTAGTGTCCTTTCCACATTTCATGAGATTTTTGCTTATTTCTGTTTGAAGAGCAGGCCATGTGAAATAACAGTTTGACTTCTGTGTTGCCTCTTTTAGGCATCATCAACCATTTCAGGGTGCTGCTTTAAAAGACAAGTCTAAAAATAGTTTTTCTTCTCTGACAAGCAGTATGATTGCTCCACTAGCCAATACCATCACTTTTCCAGAAGCTGTCAGTAAAATGGCAACTGATACCTACATAGGAAATAACTGCAATACCTCAGGTCACGCAGTGGGATGTGCACAGTGACTATGGTGCACACCAAACTTCACTTTCCACTTCCATATTTCTTTTCTTTTCCTTCCCAATCATGTGACTCAAAGTATTGTAATGTAGCAACCCCTAACCCCACAACACATTTATACCTTTACTCAAACCTACGCCATGTGCTTCAAGCTGCTTAAAGAACCGGAAATTAAAAAGGAAGAACTGGTCCCTTTCAGGGCTTCTGCCTTTTCCACTTACACTCTGAACAGTACTGTGTGGTCATCCCTTATGACTGAAGTATCTGCAGACAGTTTTCCTCTCTGTTTATTTCATTACTGAGGCCAAAATTCTGGTACATAATCCCATAGCTCCTGTTTACACCCAATACTGCAGAGGTTAAGCACTTCATTACAGAAAAAACTGGTGGCCCTCCATGCAACCTTCATGCAGGGAAGTGGTGCACAGGTTCTGAAAAGTGTAAGCACAGACAGAGCAATGTACTCCAACCATGCTGGAGAACACCCTTCATTACCTGAGCAGTTTCTTTTGGCCTTTTCTGAGTCAGAACACAACCACCACCTGTGGATTAACTCTCTACAACATCTTTTTCTGGGAAGCAGTGTTTCTGAAAAGCATCTTGCTGTGCTACAAATCTCAACAGGCTCATCACACAGGTAGTCATGACACACACTCTTAACTGTGATTGTGGTTTCCCATAATTAAGCTCTGTAATAATAATTTGGGTAGCACTGGTAAAAGGGTAAAGAAAAAAAAATAATAAACTACCTTCTGCACTACCAGGACAACATCAATTTAAAACCCAGGCCAAATGAAAAAAAAAAAGCATCTGAATATTCTCACCTAGAACACAAATTTGGTATTTTATTTGAGCATGAAGTTGGTGGTTCAGTTTTCATTTTCTCCTGTGCTCTACTTTACATCCCAACTGTGACTGCATTCAGCAGCACACATTAGTGATTTCCAAATCATCAGCTCATATTTAGTCCCTATTTTCAACTGCACACTAGAGACCTGCACCTATTCCACAAATAGAAAGAATCCAAACTCTTTCCCCTAGGCTCCTGCTTAGGATTTCATTATTAATTATATTTGAAGGTTATACAGTTAAAATACTAACTTTTTTTATTTGAACATTTATATTAAGCTGCTGAGATTTCTAGCAGCTTAGCAGCATTATTTCTGTATAAGAAAATAAGCCTCTTAAATTCTGCACGCAGGCCTCTCGTCTAAAATGAAGATTTTAGAAAGGCACTGAAAGGTAACACTGAGTTAATGATGCTTTTTAGAATGAGACCTCCAAGACTGATCACACAGAACTCTATCACTTATGCACCCCCTTGACCTCAAGCTCTTTCACCTGCTCTGCCAACAGTGTCTGAATACAGATAAAGTTTAGCAAAAAGTTACTTCCAGAAGATGCCTCTCATATTCATTGCTAGTTACAATTCATTACATGGATTTACTATTTCCAATGCAATAAGAAGTTTAAATATTTGGTAGCAAATCCCAGAAGACTGCATTTAACTATTTTCTCCAGAGATAATAAAGGTTAGGCACAAGAGTCATCCTTCAGGAATGGTGCATGTAATGGTTAATGAAAATTTTTTGCAACGTGGATTTTGGCGGACAGACCAGATGACCTGAGCAAAAGGAGGTCAACGCCAACCAACTCCTATTTCACAACACAAACTGAAACTTTCAAATTTTTGATAATGGAACAAATTTTGATTTTAGATATAAGCTACAGTAAATCCAGAGCACTGACATTTGTACAGTAATCTAGGATTATTTCTTAGTTATGACTATGTAAGAGAAGAGAATTTGTTTCACTGAGCCAATTTAATTCCCAGTCTTCTTCTTTAATCAATGGTTATAAGACAAGAATTAGATACCTAATGGGTTAAATGCTGAAAAAAATATAAACAAAATTGTATGTGCAAAGAATGGACACTTTTTTTTCAGATACATATTTTATATTTATTAGTGACAAAAGGACAAGCACCATCTTTCCATATATGTCAGAGATTGAATTTTAACCCACCAATTTATTTTTTTTCTTTACCCTTTGCCCCTTGGTGCACCTCAAATAGATCTTCGCTCTTGGAACTTTTTGCCCATACTCTTGATTGTGATGTACAAAAAGGCTCATTTTCCTAGGTCAGCTTCAGGTTCCACAGCTGGACCCATCTGCTTACAGATCTGCACAATTCCATGAAGAATTCCCACCATTCACTTCCTCTCTTAAAAGGATTCTTGCTGGTCTGCAGCACTGAAGGTGCTCCCTGATCGCCATGACCATTTACAAAACCAAAAGTATCCCAATGGCATTGCTTTCAAGATGACAACACCATAAAAGTATCCAACCACTTCGAAAAATGAAAGCCCCTTCAAAAAAAGAGCTGACCCTCACACCTTGATAAATTAGAGTATACAAATAGGCCAAACCATGCTCTCTTCACAAGATCACAGCATGCCTTGTATCAGATGATGGAGTCAAAGCAAAGGTTGCATCATTATAACTGCTCAGCAGTTACAAATGTATTCTAGTCTTGAAATTCACCTCTTGGAAAATAATACTGGAAGCATTAAATAAAACACACTTCATATACCTATACCTAGGGCTTCTTATAATCACCCAAACTCTATAAAAATACCAACTGACAGCTACTTAGATGGAAATATTCAGTGTTTAAACCTTAAAGCACAGCAAAACAACACTCCATTTAAATCCCATTAAAGGAAATGTGTACAAAAGGTTTGATCAATTTTTACTCCATGTAAAAATAACGAGGAAGAGAACAGATAAGTTAAATAAAAAATTAAATAAAAGTCTTGCCAAATTTAAGACATGTGCAAGAACACCGAGGGGCATCAGGGTGCTCCTTCTAAGCAAGCCAGAATCCAACAAAGTGATTTTTAATCAAAGGCACAAAATGGTGGGACTTGTCCTTGCTCTCTCTTGTCTTTTGAAAGGAGCTGTACACACCCCTTGTGTCTTTTAACACTGTCAGGGAGCTGCCTGAGGACAACCTAAGTTTCATCATAACTTGCAAAGGCTCCATCTCGTGTGCCAAGTTCCAGCCTGGAGTGAATTTTTAACAGTAGAGTTATAAACCCGTGAAAATGGGGGCTTACAGCTGAACTGCCGAGAAACCCTTCGCTGCGTGGTGCACACGGCGCCAATAATAGACAAAACTGCCCCATTTTATAGCATGAGAAAAGGCTGGAATTCAGCTGTTATCAGGCATAATAATAAACTTCTGCTAGGGACTCGGGCTCTCAGCCTCAGATTTACATTCCCTCTGTCACTAAGAGTTTTTAAGTTAAACAATTTTACATGAAAATGCAGTACACAACATTTATATTACTGATGGCGTTTGTTCCAAGTGCTCTTGTGCTAAAACGCGGTGCAACTTTCCTCGGGCTCTCCATCTCCTCCTCCCTAATCCTGAGACACCAGAACTGGGTACTGACCCGCTCACTCCTTCTACTCTTGGGCAGGGCCTTCTCAAAAAAAAAAAAGAAATATCCCTCCAGATTGCCCTCTTGCTGCACTCATCAAGCCACTCCAAGAAGGAGGGAAAGAAAAAAAAAAACCAACCCAGCAGCAAAAAAGCTGTAAGTTTAAAGTTTCCTCCTGCTAAAGAGCTGGGGTCAGATATGGAAAAAGCAGACCGAAGAAAAAAAAAAAGGAGGCTTGCTTCTCACGCAACAGACATGAGGGAAAAAACCCCATCTGGTCTAGAGGATGTAAAAGATCTTAAGAAGTTGTCACCCAAGTTGCCCCCAGTCACCAGCACACAGATCAGCTATTCAGACAAGCTCTTAAGCACAAGTCTGCACTCCTTTGAAGTTTCCTTTTCTCCAGAAAACTATCCTTCACTCCCCCTAAGGAACAGAATTACATCAGTGACCACCAAGTTTAAATTTATCTGTCCAACATCTATATTTTAGTTTTTAATCCATCTCTCAGGAACAGCTTTTAACGCATTTGGATTTTTTTTTTTCTGTCATAAAATATTCTATTTATTTCCCAGCAGCTGGTGTCAAAAAAGTTGTTGTTTTCTTTAAATATTACTCTTAAATAAATAAAATCTGTTTTCATATCATGTAAAATTAGTTTTGCCTGCTGTGAGTTTGTGGCATTACGAAGTGATCATTTTCCCTATGAATTATTCAAAATTAGGATAAAAAAAAGGAGAATAAAAAGATGACGGACAATAGCATGCCATTCAATTTGTCTAAATGCTGCAGTCATACTAATAGTTCACTGTGTGCAGCACAGATGAAACACTTTTTCTTTGTCAAATGTAGCCACTAACCTTAATTTAGTATTTCAGAGAGAGGTAGTGAAAGAGATTTATTTCGTTCCTGTGTCCCCCTGTGACTTATCTAGTGGGGCAAATAACAGATATGTCTCTTTGTGCCAGCAAGATATCAGTATTTTAGACAAGAAGTTTTTCTTGCTTATCATCTGTTCCACAGCTCAACTAGTCCTTGATGACCTTTAAGTCTTTTTAAATTTTTTTTTTATTTTATTTTAACCTATTCTTTGTTTAAACCTCTGGTTTGACAGTGTCTCTCTGTCTTTTGCGAAAAACTATTAGAATTGTTAACATTTCCTCTGGAGTCTTCATATTACCCTGTCTTTCAGAACTGCTGTAACTGCACAGCTGTAATTATTCTCACTTTGAATTCTGACTGTCATATTTGGAAGGGGATGAAGGGTGGGATTTTAATAAATCATTCAGGCTCCCCAAGGCATATAGTATCTCACCAAACCTACTGAGAACTTTTAAGGGAAGGGCTTATGGACTGAATGTATAGATAAACTAAGACATAAAATGCCTTTTTCATGAAGAAGAATGAGGAAATGATAATAAATTTGTGGGTAAAAAAACTCTTAGTAAGTTATAAAATGCTATTTCCAATGCTTTATCACTAAGATCTGCTTGTAAAGGCTTGAAAACAAAAAGATTTTATGAAGCTTCGGAGTATGGCTACTGAGAAAAATAAGTCTAGTGCTAAAAGAGTAGGTTTGAGACTCATGAATTTTATCTATCATTATAATACAGAAATCAATCACTTAAATTCCATTTCAATTTCTACAATCCATACATTATGGCAATTAAAATATTTCTATCACAATAATGCCAAGAGTCAGATTAGAAACAATTCCTTGTACTGTACAGGAAGAGGGATTCCCTACTAAGTATTTTTAACACGAGTAACATTAACCTGCCCCACAAGGTTTTTCAGAAACATCAGCCATCCTTGGTAATTCCTTTAAGCAGGAAGAAGTTTCAGTGTTCAGAAAGAAAGTGAGGATTTTTTGAGGGAGAAGGAGACTGGGTGGGGTTTGTTTTTCAATAAGTGGAGTGAATTTCCCTCAGCACACAATGCAAATGGATTTAAATGAAAATCCTGGACCTGGAGACTGGAATCCTGGACTGTTTTCTCTGACCAGTATCATAAAAAGTGGAGTGTTTCATGCAGCAATGGTATGTTGATCACAAAGTCCTTCCACAATAAAGCACAAACATGCCTGTTGTCAATTAAAAGCAAGATTACGATAAAGTGTCCCAAATTCCATTATCCCATAGCTACAAGCCATTACTCTTTTTTCCAATTTAATTTTTTTAAGTAGGTCATTCTGGTATACCCTAATTCTCTTTTATTTTTTTTTTTTTTTTTGCCATCCTTGCCAGCCCAATTTTGGCCAAGTCTCCATACCCTCAAGACAAAATAAAATCCAGTTGGTTTTTTTTTTAATACAAAATTCAAATATTTTTATACACACAACTCTCACCCACATCTTGCAAATTTCTATACAGTAGACAGTCAAATGCAGCAGTCCATGAATCTTTCCTGCATAGCCTTTCAACATTTTTCTTTTGGAGGCTAATGTAAATGGTAAGTACTTCAGGCTTACTAGACACAGTAAGGTGTTTAAAGTACAAAGCATCTCAAGACTTAATAGGAAAGAAAATCATGTCTCAAGCTATCTGAAAGGAAAACCCATCTGTTTCCAGGAGTCATCAGCCTCCTGCCTCCACACCAACACAGCTGCTTCACAGTCATCTCAGCAGTACCTACAACTCTGTGGTGTTGGGAGAACCTCCCCACTAGATTCCCTTTGTGAACTTTAGGACCTGCTCAGGAAAATCAAGCTTTACCCTGAGCTTCAGGACAAACAGGAAAAGACTGTGGGAGTACTGTGTCGATGGCCACAGAGCATATACATGTGCTGTATGCAAGAGAAAAGAAGATTTCAGATCCAATTCTAATTTTTGTAAGAAATCCCAAAAACATTTTGATGGATTAAATTCCCAATTAGAGGCCTTCCCTACTGTCCACTTTGCCTATGGGGACAGCTGGGACTTAGCAGTGCATTCCATCCATAGCCACACAGAGAAGTTACAGATTGCTCCTCCAAATATTATTCAAGTACATTACGGTATCCTTAGCACTGAGTTTTGCTTTATTTTTTGCTTTCTTTAATACTACACACTCATTAGAAACACTGTAAGGGAGTAAAATGTACAAATCTACTGACACCAGTAAAGTTGCACTGATCTATGCTGACTGAACTTACTAATAAAGAACTGAAGGGCAGTAACGTAATTAATGCTAGTCAATGCAGTTTTATGGAAAATAGGTCTTGTCAAACAAACTTAATTTCATTCTTTGGTAAATATATGTATTTATAAGCCTAAGAGCTTATGCACTTACAGTTTTATAAGCATTCGACTTGGGACTACTGCAGAACATTCTAGTTCCATCACTGAAAGCATGTGTTGAACTGCTAACTAATGGAAGACCCTCAGAAATCTATTACCCCAAGGGCCTTCAAACACAGGTGGGTTTAAGAAGATGGAGGTAAAATTAGTAGTAACAACACTATTCAGCATTTTGATCAATGACTCCTAAGTTATAAAATCACTGCTGATAAAAATTTCCAGGTGATGCAAAGACTGATAAAATATCAGGAGAACAGGATACCAACAGATGGAAGGGAATCGGATTTTGCAAAAATTCTGTTCTTTCAAATAAAACTTTTTAGTAGAGCAAGCCTTCAAAAAAAAGGAACACATGCTGTATCTACAGGATGGAACATGGGTGCAGGTGGGGTGTGCTGCACCCTGAAAAACAGCAATTCTTAAGGCATTACAACAAAGAAACAACTGAACATGAACATGCAGTTTAATGTGCCAAAGATGGCCAAAGCAATCCCTGGAGGCATAAACAGGAGGTAGTGGGCAGGCTTGGGAAGGCATTTTTACTTTTCTCTATTGCATTGTTTTCTAAAAGGATCTTCAGTTGGGTGAAGAAAGGCATAACAAGAACCAAAGTCTGGAACGTGAAGCCAAGAATGAAAGAAAGAAAAGTCAAATCAAAGCAGAAACAAATCCCACATTTTTAAACAACAAGGGAATTGACCAGTGGAACAAAACTATCAATGGAAGGGAGGAGCTTTAACTTCCTGATGGGTTCAAGATGGAGAGAATCTTGTTTGTGCAAAACTGGGTTCAAAACACGAATGACCTTTCTAACTTCAAACCATACAAAAAGAAATTTCTGATATTATGTTTAATGTGACCTTCAGAGTCAAAAAGAACAGTCTTCCTTCTGAGTGACCATAACAAGCAGTCCTCCCACAAAGGATGAGTCCAGCACAGTTGAAAGGTTTCACTGCTTCTGAAAATTCCTGAGAAGAATTCAGAATCCTGGAGACAACCTGGAAAGACACTGCTCACATCCTCTGAAAAATATGTGTTGCTTTGTTTGTTGAGTGACTGTATTTCACCAGAGCATAGCTCAGAGGAGGGTTGTCACTAAGAGCTCACATTCAAGCAACTCCCAGAGCTGGAATGTTTGCAGTCCTCTCTAGGTCTGCTTCTGGATTCAACTTCACCTTGTTGTGGAAGCCAAGTCAGGTCTGCTATCCACAGAGTTAAAAAAAATCATAGAATCATAGAACTGAATCACAAGGGCCCCTAAAGTTCATGCAGTTCCAGCCCTCCTGCCATGGGCAGGGTCACCTTCCACTAAAGCAGGCTGCTCCAAGCCCCATCCAGCGTGGCCTTGGACACTTCCAGGGATGGGGCATCCACATCTTCTCTGGACAACTTTTGCCAGTGCCTCACCACCCTCATAGAAGAGTTTGTTCCTTATATCTCATCTAAAACTGCCCTCTTTCAGTTTAAAGCCATGTCCTATGTGCCCATTTGCTGCCATAGGGTTTTTGTTCCAATTATGACTCCTGGAATTCACAGATCCTGATATTTACTTCAAGCTTCAGGTTCAAGCATATATGAGATGACTCTGAAACCATTATGTTTTATCCCCTACTGTATTTCCCACCACCCGTGCTACTGAAAGTTCACATATGGTCTAAGAATGCTGCTACAGCTGGGAAAAAAAAAAAAAAATAAAGCATCAATGAGATCTTTTTATATGGCAGCAAATAGCTAATTTTCAAGTCCTACCTAAAAGCTAGAGCTGCAGAAATAAGCAACCCCCTAAATATCCTGCTGGGCACAGCATCAGAGCTGGCTTCAAGGGAACAGCACCACCTACTGAATTGCTCCCAAGGATCCCTCCAGTTATTCCTGGAGATTCTCTTGACCAAGTACTGACTGGCAACTGTAAATAAGTCACACCCCAAGATGGCACAGCTGCAGGCACTCAAAGTGATAAGAGATGTTTTCCATTCCTAACTCTAGCTTTGAATTTTTCTTCTACCTGCTGTAAATGGTTCAGCTTATAAATGCAATCATTTTTTGATGTCACTAAAACTACGTTTTAGTTACAGTTACAAGCAAATGTCACTCATCTACACACTCTACCTACTGCCTGAAAACAATATGATTTAAGGAGTATGTCAGCAGTAAGAAAAGACTCTTCCCACTGGATTAAAAATGTGCATTTTAAGAAAGGAAACACTTTTAGAAAGAAGAAGAGGGAGTCTTCTGTTTCTGTAGTTTATTTTTCTGCTTAATGAAACAAGGTTTCCAGCTTCTACAATAGCAGCTGCAAAGGCACTTCATTAATCTCCTGAGTGCACTGCCTCTCCCTGCATACCTGTAGCTGCCCTGCTCAAGACTCCTGAAAATTATCTGCTGGCATTGTTTCAACATTCTTATGAAACAAACAGAAAAGTTTTAAAAAAGGTATAAAACAACGTCAATTCTACAACTTTCGGAAAGAAGGCATTAACCAAGAATTTCATTGTCTGTACTTCTCCCTTATTGTGCAGACATCCAGCAGCACTGAACTCCAACTTGCTCCCATTGAGAATAAATCAAGAGACCGTCTGCAGAGATCTACTCAAGTAAATGACAAACGGGAAGAAGTCATCACTGCAATCTCAACACAGGCTGCGTCAAATGCCAGATGCTTGTTCAGGCCAAAGCCTTCAGGGATGATTAAAAAAACACACAAGAATTTTCAGAAGTGCTCAAGTATGCTAGGAAAACAAATGGCATGGGAAGCAAAGGCTGCTCATGCTTTTGAACATCATCTAGGTGATCTGAAAAACTCCACATGATGAGATTTGGCCCAAGGATTTAGCCAAACTCAAGTTTTCCCACCTTGTTCTGGGGTATTTGACTTGACTCACCTATTGAAAATGGATGGATATACTCACATTAATACCCTCTATTTTAAGAGGAAACAGCATCAGTGAGCCTCAGACCTCACCATCTGGGGCTTCTTGGTTTAAAAACTAAACATTAATTATGCAAGGGCTTTACAGGGTTCTCAGATATGTAATGGCAAAGCTTCATAGAGGAAATAAAAAGCTGGCGACAGGGCAGTACTCCCAGGTCTGATTACTAATTACATTTGCTTCCTTATACTTGCACCTGCCATAATTATGATAAAGGGTGGAGTTTCAAGTAGAGTTGATAGGGAATTTTATGGCAGAATTCCCTCCAGAACATTGGAAGACACCACACATTTTACAGCACAATATTTGTTGAAAACACAAAGATCTTTTGTGTCATCCATGCCATGGCTAACCCACAGCTCAGGGATTTCCCTCACAGACGACCAAAGTAGTCTGTACTGTGCAAAGTTTAGCTGACTCTAAACACAGAACTCTGTAGCAGCATGGAATGGAAAAAAAAAAAAAAATCTTTGCTTACAATTCATTTCATATATGGATTTTAAAAAATAAAATCATTATCCTACCAAGTGAAAATTCTGGCTTGTGTTCCACTCAAGGTTTGGAGAACGAAAGGGAAATTAATATGTATGCTTGAGTCTATTCATGCAGTTACATTTTAACTCTGCAGTATAATCTCTTCTTCTTCACAATATCAAAATATTTTTCCTAACTGATCTCCAAGCTGGAGCTTCACTTCCACATAAACCAGGACATACTGTTTTTCACATGCATACAGTGTACACAGTAATAAGAAAATCAAACAAAAACTACAAAAGTGGTCAAAATGGAGGTAAGAGTGGAGGCTTATTTGCTGCAGTATTTTTTCCCCACTGGTAGAGTGACTTGCATTATGAAGTCCCTTCATTCACTAAAAAATTGCTCTCCATTTCAGCATCCATTCTAACAACAAACTACTGGGAAAATGCTTGTTGATACTTATTAATGCAATAAAACAATAAATACCATTCTGCCACCAGGAGAACAAGCTAGTTAAGCCCATTACTTTATTTTTTAATTCACAGGAAACTATTCCCTCCCACCACCTACCTCACCCTTCCAAAAAAAAAAAAAAAGAAAAAAAGAAAAAAAAGGAAAAGAAAATAAGGCCTTGGAGAATGGGCAGTTGAGCAGAGAACTAAAATACCCCATGCATCAGGCAAAAGTCTGCCATATTATCTAGAACGACAGCACAGCCATTGTTAGTGCTGCCAAAGCACTGCATGTTTGCTGTATCACCCCAGGTCCCTGGAGAATAATAAACCAGGCAGATTAGACAGAGACTGATGTCTGTGCACTGCTTCCCCCTGCGCCGAGCACGGCGCTGCCCCGCGCTCCAGAGCACGGGCGGGCAGGTGAACCCACGGAACGGGCACTCCGTGCTGGCAGGGGCGGGGGGCCGGGAGCTGCTGCCAGCAACCAGGGCCTGTTTATTATTTAACAGTTGGTATTGCTACAGGCCTGGCACTGCAATAGAGCAATCTCTGTTTCAGCAAGAGTAAGCCTGATTACAAGAGCGCGGGAGCCAAATCGTGTTTACCATCATCGGCGAGGAACTCGGTGCCCCCCACGGGCACTTACAGCAGCGTCTGTCCGTCCATCCGCCCTCAGGCTGCCCCTGGGGCACAGCAAAGAAGAGATGGTGGTCCTCATGTGGCACAGGGAAGTAAAGTTTTTGACAGGGTGGTCCTCAAAACTGTAGGGTACTCCCTGTACTGGCACTGGCCAGTTCATGTCCTCCTCTCCCTTTTGTGAGCCCATACGCAGCCTCAACTCTGATGTCACCCAGGGCTAAAATAAACTTCCATCTCTGGGCAGGGCAGGAGACAGCAATGCTCTTGTGCACAGAGTCTGCTTCACCTCCCAGCAAGGACAGTGTGCCACAGAGAAAGGACTGGAACAGGTTGCCCAGGGAGGTCATGGATTCCCCTGCTCTGGCAGTGTTCAAAGTCAGGTTGGATCGATAAGGCCTTGAGCAACCTGGTCCAATGGGAGGTGTCCCTGCCCATGGGACTAGATGATCTTTAAGTCTTTAATTCCAACCCCTTACCATTCTATGATTCCATGACTTCAGTGGAACTCCTGTGATTCACAGAAAGGCAACACTGGCAAATAACTTGGCATTAAAAGTTTTCTTCACTTGATGCTGGAAGTCATCCCTGTGCACAAGAAAAATCTGGAACGCCTCCCTACGCACACATACGAATTTCAACTAATCCAATGTAAAAAAATTATTTACAGGAATGCACAAAGATTCAGTCACACTCTATAACAGAAATGGTGAAGTACAGAATCTATTGAGTAAATGCAATTATCAAGTGGCATGAATAAATAATACTGGGTCAACCCTCAACAATCTGTTGCAATCATAACAAAGGAAGATCACACCATGTTGGTGATACAAAGCCTTCAGTTTTGGCATGTTTGTTTAAATGCTACCTCCTTTTGGTAGCCACAAAAAGCTAATTGCATCTGATGGCTGCTTCTCAGTCTGCACAAAACAAGCTCAATGATTGTCTACTTCCTGACAAACAGGCGTTTCTCCAGTTTTGGTGAGGTTCACTGCAAGGGTGGGCTGCTGGGAGACACGTAGCCACGTGAATCATCACCACTGGTTTGCTATGTGACACTGAGACCTGGTGGAAAGTGACTTTTCTCACATCCTCCCTTCATGAAATGGGGAAAATGAAAAGCTATGCATGTAAAAACCAACAAGTGACTCTTTAATATTGATGAAGAGCTTAGCAGTACCGCTGTGGTACGTGTGCTTAGAAACACAAGGTTTGATTTTATTCTGCATCACCACAACAGACCCTGACTGGTCTCATCAGCAGAGGGAAACAAATGCAAAAGCCTGTGGAAACTGAGATACAATTTTAAGTTGAGGTCACTCCCAAGTTAGGACAGCCAAGAGCACAGTAAAGCAGGATCCTTCAATGAACTTGTTATGGTCTCACCATGAGGAAAGCATCATGAGGGATCCCATATGCAGGGAGAACTGGAGCCTGCCATAGCTTCTGGGCAGCACAGGAAAGCGTTACTCAGACAGGTGGTTAGAAGCACAAGCCACCACCTGCTCCTGGATCTCTTGTCACTGTTTTCCCCAGCTGACTCTGGCCCAGGCTGCTTTCAGCTGGCCAAGGCAGCTGCCCCGTGCTGCTGGAGGGAGATGGCTGCAGGCTGCTTGCAGGAGCAGCGGGAGCAGCAGCTGTGCACCCCTTCCCTGCCGCCTTCTGCGCAGCCCTCCCATCCCCACGGAGGGGCACCGGGCTGGGGCTTCTATTCTAGTTTAGCCAAAAACCCTTGGCTGCAGCACACGACCTGCACAAGCCATGGTCTCACCTGCAAATTGCAAAACCAAGAGAGTCTGAAGTAGACCCTCCAAGGCTGGCAGGAGTGATGGCTGTGCACAACACCGAGGTGCAAGGAAGGGTGGGCAGAGCACACTCAGCCATAGGACCTGCCCTATGGATGGGTACAGCAGACTTCAGTCCCCAGAGCTGCCAGTTTGGCACTAACACGTAATTTGTACTAAATAACCTTTCAAGAATTCAAACACAAATAGTGTAATAATAGCAATTAGAGCCTTTGCTAAGCATAGCTGTGTCAGACGTGCAGTCCAGTCATTTCACAGAAGGTAAAAAGCACTTGACAAAGGAATCTGCATCTTCACAGGCACTAGAGGTGTGCAGGTATATGTTATAATTGCATTCCTTGTGTATTAATGTTTGCATATAAGAAATGCATGCTGAGCTAGCATAACACCTCCTTCCTCAAATAATAACTAAGTTTCATACTGTGCCTGAAGTGCTCTTTATATAGTACACAGAAATGGGTTATGTAAAGATTAGAGCTGTGAGAGTTGTTCAAAACATAACCAAAAATCTAGCAACGAAATCCAGTTCTAACCTGGGTTTCCCCAGCACAAAACTCAGGCCAGTTTTACAGAAAGATCTGTGAATTTTTCACAGTTTTGACACTGAAATCATACCAAACTTACACCAATAAAGAGAAAGGAGAAAGAAAATTAAAAAAGCATAAAATGGCATGGAAAGAGGCTGGAAAAGACAAAAAACCCCCAGGAGCAGAGAGGTTTATTTCCTTCTTCCCATGCTACTGTCCCTTCTTTCCCATGGTGAAAAGGGGAAAAATAGGCCCCAGCTTTCAGTGAGTGGATCTTGTTATATTGGAGCCATGGTGAAATGTGTGGAGCTCAGGGTGTTCAGATGCTTTTGTATGTATGTGCATCGTTACTAGGAGATGACTAGATTTGGTACCAGGATAATATTCCACCATTGTGTGGTGTTTTCCCATCTGATGTTGCCTTTTCCCCAGTTTAAAAGAAGAGAAACTAATAAAAAAGAAAATTAAAAAAGATACAATAATTGTTACTGCACACTCTAATGAATTATTGTGTTCAAGGTTCCTACAAAAAAAGTAATATTATACTCGGCTTATGTTTTAATTGATTTATTAATATTTTATCACAGGAATGTAATTTAAGCTCCTCATGATTTAGATCTCATAAACCTTTAGCATTTTGCAAATTCAAATTCCAATTTAAAGCCAGGGCGAGCAATTAACTTTTCTATCATCTTGTCAGGGGAGAAGGTTCGTGTTTAATTTGAGACAAAGTGTCAGAAATATATATACACTGTATGTATTACCCCAATTTAATTTATGAGTCAGCACCATCCACCTTCCAAATGCAGATTTAATGGAAGGGGAGGAGGGAGTGGGGGGAAGACCCCCTGCTACTGTGGCACTTGCTGCAATATCTGCCCCAAATTCGCTATGAAATAGTGCCCCTGGCTTATTGAGCTACGAGGCTAGATTGATTACAGCTCTATTTTCAACCCTTTTGTTTTAATCTCCATTCACTCATCACTTTCTCATATAAAGTGTGCTCTCACAAATGTCAATTAGCATTTCCCAGCCAGCAATGGGCAGCTGAAGCCACAGCAGGTACTCCCATTGCCTGTCCCAACTGCGCCGCTTCCTGCCCCCAAGAGCCCTCCCAAAAGGCAGATACCACACAAAGAAAGCTCCCCATAGGACTGACACGAGTTAATACCTGTGGGGCCAAAGCCCGTAGTCCTCCCTGCTGCACCAGTCGCACTGAAGTTCTGCCTGGTTCTCGTTTGGTTAAGGAGGAAACAGAATAAAAAGTGGTGCCACTGAACTACCCCTGCTACTGTTTCCCACTCAGAAGGACATTCCAACCTCTTTACCAGCAATGAAGGAAACCAGCAGCGTAAATTTGCATGGGCAAAAGTTTGCATGAACAAAACAAACAGTTGGTTAGCATTTGCATGTGCTGTTTTAATAAAGCAAGGGAAGGGCTGTTCTGTGGCTGGCTACCTGCCAGAGGCTTCCCAGACCTGCTCTCCCCACAACACAGCACTGCACAGGAGTTGGCTCCTGAGCTGAAAGGGTGACTGAGAAGATGGCCCACATACCACCTACTGTTCTTTGCTGTGTCCCTGAATACTTACATAAAGCAAGTTGTGCTTCAGCTTTCCAGGGGAGGAGAGGCTTCATGGACACGTGAGAACTTTGCCATTACTGCCAGCAAGACTGACAGTCCTGCTGTAGCAGAGGGAATTGTTCCAGAAAGGAACCAGGGGCTCATTTCCAGCACTTCTATACACAACCAAGCTGAATCTCAAGAATCCCAAAATCTTGACGCTGCAGACTCAGGCCCAGTAGTCCAAGATACTGGAATAATCAGGTCTTATCCTAATTTACAGAGCTGTCACACACACTGTGTGTGCAAATCCAGCTCTACATCCAAACCTAAGTATGATTTTAAGTTTCAGTGTTCAACAAGCCCGTCAAATGGTGCCAAGTCAGAAACATTCTTCCTCCTCACGAAATGAAAATTTTGGCCTCCATCTTCAAAATATTTGAAAATCAAAACTTCTTTGAAATAAGCAAAAATATCTCCACCAGTTTAAATTAAATGAACTATTTTGTTTTGATCATTCCAACCTACTTCTCTGGAATTCTTAGGCATCTTTAATATTTTTTTCCTTTCCTTAGAGATAGAAAAAGAATGCTCTTTTATTGAAAAATCCTAATTCCTTTAAGCAAACGAACAAATCTGTATATGTACACAGATGAAAAGTTCATCCAAAGCTTTTCTCCAGAACTTCCTATGCAGCCTCAGACCAGCTTAGGGTCAAAATCTGTGTAGCAGAAAACAGACATGAGGTACAGCCATTACACAAAATCCAAGACGCAGAAGATCTGATACCCAGCCATATTTCACTCTCAATACACACTGGACTTAAAGCCAAGCTTGAAAATCTTGTTTCATGCCTGATTCATTTATGAAGCTTCACTCTAATTCAAAGCCTTATCACTCTCTAAACTCAGGTAAAAAAAGATCTCTGCTGTCATGCATATTTTTAGACAAATTATAACAGGGTCTTGCAATTTCCTTCGTTTTGTGGTTTCCGCACGGCTGATAGACACCATCCCACACTGGCATCACTACTGAGGTGTCCTAATACTTGTCTGAAAAATACTATTAACTGCACATCACAGGCATTTGAAGTGCATAAGAAAACCATAAACTTAATTACACTGAAGTACTGGTGTGATCTCACATGAAATTTGAGCTTCTGTTATTAAAAATAGGGAGACTGCATTTACTTAATGCTTCTTACAGTAAACCAGTCAATTCTAAACTTTCAAGATTGTATAATCAGACAAAACAATACTGGGGGGGGGGGAAGAGGCTGTCTGTGGAATTTACTAGCACAAACATTTCACATGTCAAGCAGCAAAAATTTGTTTATTCTGCTAAAAAGAATATTCCTTGAATTACTATTGTATATGAAATAGCATAGCTAGTCAGACTGCACAGCATAAAGACTCAAACTAGAAAAATTTGCAGAAAAGAGTGGTTGCCTTACCCCACCCCCAAAATATCCTAACATGTTGTGCATTTCAATCACTTTTAAATTCTTAGATATTGTCTTAATGCTCCGTAGCCATTACATCTACTCATCACAATGGCAACATTGTGTTCCTTTTCCATAAGTTATCCACTCCTAGGTCTAGAAGAATTTTGGTTTTGTCACTTCTCCTCTGTTATCCAAAATTTCCCTGTCTGAACCTATGAAGTTTAACTGGAAAAAAAACAAAAACAACCCAGTGAGAAACCTTCCACTTCCAAAACCACAGCCATGAAGAAAAATGGATTGTGCTTGAACTAAGAGCATGAATCCATGACATTTAGCAACACCCAGACTTCAGATACTGATCTGAACAATGCTTCTTGGAATGAATCACATCCAGAGATACTGACATCCCTATGGGTACCCCTGCACTTGCAGGTCTCCATTTAGAGGCAGTGGTAATGGCAGGGGAGGAGGGGGGAGGAATTAAATAACCTACCAATCGTTCCCTAGCCCTCAGAGTAGCAGAAGAGCTACATTACACCATGCCCTTAAACCACCCCTTTGCCTGGAGAAAAGTAAAACCACCCCCCTTCATTTCTCTTCCAGTGCCCACCAACCCTACTCCCACCTCTTCACTCCCTGGGCCTTTTATTAGGGAAGGTGTGTACAAAGCATAATGCTTTCCAGGCAAAGGCTTGCCAAGCATGCCTACCTCACAGAAATCCAGAAGTTTCCAGAAGGTAAAAAACTTTTCCAGGAGAAGAGTCTTAAACCTGCTCATGATATGAACCTGCCATGCGAACACACCAGCTGGACTCTGGAGACAAGGATGTTGAATCTTACTTCTGAACATTACCATTTGCATATTTAGATTAGAAAAAAAACTTAATTTTTTTATGTTTTATCATCAAAGATCTCTCCCAAGGGTTATAGCTCCAGCAGGTGTGTCAAATCTTAGAGTGTGCACTGTCAGAGCTTTTATGCAGCAATGCTTGCTGTTCGTGATGCATTACTTCAAACCATCACAACTGACTTTGACTTAGGCAAAAAAAAATATCCTGTGTTCCCCATTTTTTGAGAATTAACGATGCCTAAGGTAGCACAAGACAAAAAAAAAAAAATCAGATTAACCTGACTCACACCTGATTTTAATCACAGCTCCTCCTTCCAGCTCACAATGTGCAATCACTCCAATTGGACACTGGAGCTTGCAACACGCAAGGTAAAAGTAAAATTGTCTACTGAGGAGTACATTGCTGTAGTAGTATCCCACCTAGAACCAAGTTCCCCTGAGTTATACTCATTTGAAAAGGGGAGAAGAAACTTTAGGGTGGGCATAAATGGGGGAAAAAATAATCTCCTTCCAGACTTCTTGAAAACTGGCATTCGAAAATGATGTTACCACATAGTCTTGAAAATCAGTATGGTTTTGACTCACTCTCCCCCCACTACCAAATTATAAAAAACCCAAAAGATAACCCAGAATGGCACCTTAAGAGATTAAAAACAGAAGTAGCAGAATAAGCTGAGAGGCAGGGCCACTCTTTGTGAAAGGGCACTCTTCAAAAAGTAGCTTCTGAAGCACACCTACACAATTCATACACTACGTGATTTAACATTCCTTTTCATGTTTGCCCAGGTTCACGTCAAGGGTACTGCAACCCAAGGTGTTTCCACAGCAAACTTTCATGTCCGCTGCAATTTTCCCTTTCAAATTCAATACAGTAAAATGAAATGAAGCAAAATGAAACAATCTTTATATACCAGTTCAGCAAGCATTCCCTAGACCTCATTGTGCTGCATCTCTCATCAGCTCTCATTTACTCAGACAAGACAGAAAAGATTTGCAGTTCCTATTACATTTTCCCACCCTATTTCCCATTCTCCGTGTAATTTTTTTTTCTTCAAATAATACTGATTGTGTCAACTGGAGGGGGAAAAAAAAAAGAAAGAAAGAAAGAAACAAGCACTCTTTGTATTCTCTCTACAGTAATAAAATATGAAAAAAGAATTCACAAGAAAACAGCTGAATTCCCAGTGCTTAGAAAACGGACCTGGCTACAGACAGACACATTCTGCTTAGAGCAGCATCTCCCACTAAACTGTCAAAGTGTCAGGAAGAGTTGTGTGCACTTTTGTCAGTGAATAAGTGTAGAACATAGTGCATTTCCTACCAACTGAAAGTCAAAATCCTGGAAATTGCAATTTCATAGGGAAAGAAAAAAAAAAAAAAAAAAAAAAAAAAAGGAAAAAAAAAGTCTTTTGCATACCAGCAAAGTGATGCAAGACCAGGGTAGACTGTTACTACTGGTATTGACTTTATTTTTTTCCTTAAAGGAAATCAAACAGAATGTTTTAAAAGGCAGAAAGAGTGAAGAGTTAAAATGAGTAAGTGAATTGGTAGGAGAAAGCAGAAATACTGGCTTGCTTTGCAACCCACCTAAAGATGACTGACTTTACAAGCAACTCAGTTCAAGCCTAATTTTTGCTTTAAGCACATGCATGCTCTCACTGTAATCCTGAGAATAAAAACACCCTTTTGTTTTCTGCTGTGCTCTGCCTTGTATACTAAACAATTTCCAGTGTTTGCAGTAAATGAGGCAAGTAGTACTGAAGGAAACAGCCTCTTACTAAAGATTCTCTATTCCACCACAGACCAGGTCCATCAGGTGTACTATGAGAAGACTGGTTCCCACCAAAACCAGCGTGTGATCACATAAAAACTCAAAAAGCACAGGGAAGTTTAATTGTTTGCTCTGTCAACTTCAATTCTAGTGTTCACAAGTTTGACTTCAGGTAAATGAAATATTATTTCCCTGTTTTCTTTTTTCATGAATTTAATTCCCTGAATTTTCGAACAGCCAAGTGAAAAAGAGAATCTGCTACATACAAACATATCAGTGCTTCATGGCCATCAACAGTATGGCAACCTGCAGGACCACCAGACAGACCTCTGCCTCCTGAGTTCCTTAAGAAGCTGCTAACTGTAGTAGATCCTTCTTATTTTCATGGAACAGCTACTGTCAGGGTGGTGAGATGCACAAGAACAGAGTAGAATAAAAAAAATAAATATGTCCCTGCCACAAAGGTCATTCAGCTCATTTCATTCCAAACTATGAAGATGCAAGAACTCTTAGATGTTATCAGGATATTTTAGCATGGGCAAAACAAAATGTTTTCCTCTGGTACCAGATTTGTAAACAGCCCACCTGAGGCAGAAGCAGCTCTCCCAAAACTTCTGTTTAAAGCTAATAAAACTAATTAAAAATTATTACATGCCAATGAAGCTTATACTCAAATGAGAGTAAATTCTGTGATGGTAACTGCAAGGCAGCAAAACCTGTGTCTAATAAATGTAGATAAGGTGCATGAGAAAGTAGAGAGGAAAGTGCCAGGCAATTTGGAACATCAGAAATGTGTAACTTTAACTTGCACTAACACAACAGAAGCATGGGTTCAAGGAAAATTCCACCTAGTAGCAGGAATGGTGACTGATTAAGCTGAACTATTCCTACACATACATTATTTTCAGGCAGCTATGCTCATCCAGTTTAGTGGACAAAAGTTTTCATTCCCCAAATCTTGTGCACAATTACACTGCTCTGAGGATTAAGATGCTGATAATAACAATAAGGGGAAAAGAGAAGATTTTTTTCAAAGACATGAAACAGGAACTGAGGGGCAGGAGGGGCCTCAGCCAACAGGAATTTTGTCACCTGTAACAACTTCAGTCACTTCCTCCTGAGAGAAAACACACATCATCCTCATCACCACTGAATGAACTGACAGTGCAATAGAGTTATTAATTAGATGAAAAGCTAAAGTAACTTGATCCTACCAGACAAATCCTATATGGATTTTCTTGTGGACCTGAAGGTCCTGCTATACTAAAGTTCCTGCCACCACAGCCCTCTCTTTCACCAGGAGCACAAAGACAAATTCACTGCTTTGGAAGGAGGAGAAAATAAACCACCCACTATTCACCTGGTGGTGTCCATAAGAGGCACCACCCTGACTGTGCTCCCCAAACTGCACTGCTCCTGGAAATGTATACATTAGAAACACACAGGTCTGGCATTTACAGTCAACAAACAGCAACACAAACAACCACCAGAGAACGTATAAACATTTGTAGGAGGAAAAAAATACTCCGTCTGGCTGCACCACACACAGTGTTTATTTATCTCCCTAGAAGAAGATCAATGGGAGAAGACATTCGAAACAACTTTTTAAACAATGTGTCACTTTGTGTTAGTTTAGGTCAGTGGGGCTCCTTCCAAGTACTTGTGTCACAGTAAGATCTGGATATGTTTAGATAGTTTTCCTGTTCCTTTACTCCAGTCATGGCAGCTGGGCACAAGAGAACAGAGAGGAGAAGGGCTGCTAGTCTGATTGAGTTACTGATTTAACATTTACAATCTTTGCAGCTCAAGAGAAAATTGCTGTGTATTTGTAACCTGAATGCAGGTCAGTTAACTTCAAAAAGTCAGGCAGAACGTTTATAATCCTGTTGTTCTTAATTCCCCACCAGGTCCCAGTTGTGTGAATGCCAATGAGCAGACTCAGCTCCTACTGGGCTGAACAGCAGTTAGCCTGCACCTCTGAACACCACGTCCTCAAGAAAATGCAAAAAGAGTTTTGAAGCAATGCCTTTATGCCATACAAGCAAATGACTTCCCTGTTCACTCAGGGCACACTTCTTCAAGCACTGGAGGCACAGATTTCTTTATTGGGGCTTCCTCATTTCTTGCTAGCCCATTAGCTTCGTGTCAAGGCAACTGAGTTTTCTCCATCCACTTATTTCACTCCTTAGGAATACACAAACTATTTTGGTGCCATCTTGCAGTAATTTACACAATGTCAAGATTTGGTGATGCTTCTTAATAATACAACTCCCCATAGTACACAGCACTTCTATTACCTCTTTGGTTCAGAAATATCAAGGTACTTTGCAAACAATACACTTGCCTCACAAACCACCTCCACTGCATTAGGTCCGTGTCATTAACCATACTTTGCCATCAAGATAAAACTAAAGCAAGCAAGGTAATGGGATTTAGCAGGGTTACAAAGAAAGCAGTAGGATTAGGAGCAGAATGAGAGTTTTGCCTTTCTAGCTCCCCAGTTCATCAGAAGGCCAGCCGTCTGAGACAATGAAATTCAATGATTATGTTTCAGGTAAATTTATATTTCTAAGATGCAAATACTACGGTGGGGGATTTATGCTATTGGCCTTCCAAGGGTCTTTTGACTCTACAGAAGCTTTTAGATACTAGGGGGGAATACCCATAGGAAAATGAAGACTTCTGAGTTTTCTTTTCTCAGGATTTGGCTTCCACTTGAAAAGATGTGGATTCTCAGACAGGAAAGCATTTAGTCTCAGGACGCTGGTGGTTTTCCCCTCTCACTTGAGTTTATTTCCATCGCATACTCCCCTCCTCCAGATCTAAGGCACTAGATTTGGTGCTGGACCATTGGTTTGTCTAGATTTCTATCACCAGAATGAATTTCTAAGCATAGATGAACATCTGTGACCACATATTTGGTAGTAAACTTGTTTGAAGGATCAATGTCTTGTGAAGTAGTTACAAAGCCATGAAAGTAACATTATTAATTTTCAGGCTCTGGTTTAAGCTATACATTAGTGATGCTTTGCTTTACTTCCTACCTTAAATATACTTGAAAATTTGTCATGATTCCCCATAAGTTAGTACCTTCAGTGTTTAATTTTTCAAGGAAAATATTTCTTGCACTGCTGGTGCAGTAACCTTCTTGTGCTGATGGCCCTACATGAAGCAGTCTTTTGTTTTAATGACTTCAAAAATCTCTTAAGATCTTTTACCGAGGACTTTTATGAGCAAGTAGCTGTCTGCTCTGGGAATGTCATCTCCATTACTAACTGAAAAAAGTAATGCTTATGTATCCCACACCAATACTGAAACATAATCAAATAAGGAATACTGGTTAGATATTAGACACTGAGCATAGTAAGAGAGACACACCGAATCTTCAGTAACTGTCGGGAGAACACAGCTTACTGAAAACAGATCTTGTTTCACAGCAATACAAAATTCTAGTTTACAATTTAGTGCTAAAGGGGAAGAAGCAGCATGCCACCCAGGTTACATTATCAGTATCCCACTTAGCAGTGCTTGAAAGGTGACTCTGTCAGATTGACCAAAATCCCTTTGATGCCATGATGATATTTTGCCTTTTCTTTTATACCCCTTAATACCTTTTTACAACTTCTGTATTCTTGGTGCTTTTTGCCTACATTCTTGGGCTTGTTTGTTAAGCCAGGAGACTGAACATTTTAGAAGCTTTGCAGTGAGGGATCATTGTGCTCAGACCCCAAGGTCCTCTCCAGAACACATTTTGTAAACTAAGATAGAACCAGCCAGGGGAAGGTTCCTTGGGGAGGGAGCTGCCTCACTCGAGCCTCTCAATGGGGAATTTTGGATAGATGTGCTCATTAGTAACACCTATAATGCAATACCAGATCTTTGGTGGGTGTGCATTGGGGTGCGCATGGAGGTGCATTCCACCTGGACATGATGCACCTAAGGATCCTTAAAATAAATACCAAGGTAAAATCCCTTCTTCCCTTCTAACCGTGTTTGACTCTTGATTTTAAGATCAGGAAAAGGCAACACCTTAACTTGTGAATTTTCTAGTTTCGCACCCCGACCTATTAAGTGGGCCCACCTCGTACCCTTCCCATTAAAAGACTCTCCTGCAATACATTTGCCCAAATCAGTGCACTCAAACTCCTACAGAAATTATCCAACAGCATGAGCTGACTTGGAAAAAAAGTCCACCTTGCTGTGAAAGAAGAATTACCCCAGCAGAACTATCCCCCTCACATCTTTCTTTTTTTTTTAATTTACTTTTTAATGGAAGCAAAAACCCCTATCATCTCACCTACTCCTCTTTTAATAAGGAATGACTGCCGTGACTACCCCCATCTAGAACCACCATTCACTGCCAGTACCTCTGCTCTCCTCGTGTGCTTAGAGAATAACTGATTAGCACTTTGCATAATTAACCTGATTAGCACTGTGCATAATCAAACTGATTAGCACTTTGCATAATTAAAAAGAAATAATAATAATAACAATAATAAGCAGTAGGTAATAGCAAAAGCTGCTAGTCCCAATGCCTGTTCGTTAGCTCTAGGATTAGTTTAGTGTGGCATATTTTATTTCTTAAAACTATTTCTTTAAAGATGCACAGGCTCCTGAGAGATACAGGTTTAAAAATTCTCATTTACTCTCAAGATCACTAGTGAAAAAAACTAGTTGTTCCACTATTACAACTTAGGATTTCTTGTGCCTCCCGCTGCTGAAGCTGGAGACATTAACAGGATGGATGCCTGATCTGATGGACCAGGGGTCTGGTAATCCTATCTGTGGACACTACTGCTTTTGGATTCATCATTACAGGATACAGAAGTCTCACATCTTCTAGTGCATATATATGCTTGCAATGTACTTCAAGAGTAGGAAAGCTGTATTGTTTTTGTCGAGATGGATAAGGTAGTAAGATGCATATCCTCAAAAGTAGGTAGGCACTGAATTCTCTCCTGCCCTGAACAATTACGCCAGACCACAGGAAGCATCGGAAGGAATATGGAATTAATCAGATCCCAGCCCCTAAGCCTGCCTCACTCTTCCCCCATTTGAGTATCACTCATCTGTATGCATTTTCTGCAGCCTGATCAAGAATGTGAGAGACAGAAGGTACTTTTCTTGCTAGCCTGTCCCATGCCCGGTGTAAATCTCCCATTTAGGGTTTCAGCTTTAACCACAACCTCCCAAAATCTGAAGAATGTGCATAACTACACCTAGCTAGATTGCAAACTCTGTGTAAACATCCATGTTAAATGCCTGCATCACTAATAACTCAGTTCTCCCAGACATTCAATGTCAGAATGCCTGGAAGAGTGGTGCCCCAAGTGAGTCAGTAAACCACCAACATTTTCTGCTTGCTAACGTGGCCTCATCCCTCCTAGTCACCAGCACATCCCATGTTACTCCTCACTTTAACCTCACTCCTCTCTGGCACCTTTATGCTACAGCTCAGATTTTCATTGCATTCCTCTCAATCTTCCCCTTACATATTCTATGATGCCTTCAAGAGTACCTGAAATATTCATTGCCAAACCTCCACCATATCCTTACAATCCCCCTGCCTACATTTCCCACTGGGTAGCAGACATGTTATGGGTTCCCTGCTGACTGCTCAGACAGTGGATGGGACACTGAGCAGCTGGGGGGCTCAGCTTGTTCTGAGTGATCAGTCTGGCTGCTCTTTAGCTGTCCAGAAAGGAATGCAGTGCCCAGACTGCACACACTGCTCAGATGCAGCACACTGCATGGACCTGCCCAAGAACCGTGGCAAAATTTCTCCCACTCTGTCCAAGCTTCCCTCGCAAGCTCTCTCTCATGAAATCAGCCAATGAGAAACTGAGGGGTGAAAATGGCAATAAAAGATAATCTTATCATAATTAGCTGGAAGTGAACTACCCATGCACAGAGGTCTCACCATCAGCCCAAGCTAAAGAACCCATATGAACAACAAAGGGTGCAGAGCTAGTTACTCACTTCACAAGTTGTTTAGTTTCAGTAAAAAAGTGTTGCTGTAGAGATTTCTCAAGTCCAAATGTTCCTGGGGAAGGTAGTTCCAGTAATTCTGGGAAAGAAGCCAATCCCTTGGCTTTATATGTAAATATTTAAACAACATTATTTTTATATACATATATTTTATACACATATACATATATGTCTTTAGACTTCCAGGCTTGCAAAACAGCAACAGAAAAAAAAGGCAACTTGACATAGAGCTGTTGTCTCTGCCTGAAACCATAACTGACCATTAGAAACAAAATACAACAAAAACTTCAAGATAATTGTGCCATGTCACCTTTGTATACGAGTCCACCCAAACAGAATTGCTGAAAGAGCTGGAGTAGAAATTCAAAAGATGGAGAGAGAAAATTCTCAATTTTCATCTCCTTAGAGGTGGCAAGAAAATAAGGTTCATCTGTTTTAAATCTTTCAGAGCCTAGACAGATACAAGTGCTCCATCCACAGGTGTGGAATCTCCAGCTTTGGATGACACAAAGCTTCACATTCTGAGCATTTTAGTGTTATGACACCTGACAGTAAAGCTGCAACTTCATGTTTAGAAAGGTCACTGCTGCTTCAGGCTTAAATCAAGTCCATATCTCAAAAGGGGTAACTTGGCAGAAAATGCAAGTGAAAGAATGGAAATGCATCTGGCACTAAGATTTGGTGAATAAATAAAATGGGAAAAAAAAATAAAGCTTTAAAATTGTTGAGGAGGAGGTTAATAAAATGGAGGAAGAGGATGTAGTGAGAAAAGGTATACAGTCAGAGCATAAGATGAATAAATCAATCTATGAAAATAAAATTTACCACGTGAATTTCACCTCTATCTACTCAGTAAGCAGAAAACACACCCTAGGACAAGATACATGTGTGCAAATTCACAGCTACATGATTTAAAGAAATAAAATACTTATGAATACAATACTTACATGTCTGTATTTATAGCACAGCCAGTGAGTTTTGAGAACACAGAAGTGCACATACATAAAAAAACACACAGAAAATAGGACCAAGAGTAGGGCAAGCCTTTTAGAAAATATTTTAATGGCTTTATAAAAAGCCTTCACCCAAAGTTTGAGGGGCTTTTGCAATCTTACATTTTTCTATTGCAAAATACACCTGCTTTCTTCTCTTTTTTCCCCCTAAACTAAATATTTCTTCCATCTAATGACTCTCTTTATTAGACAGCATCTAATTTGCATACATTTACATACAATTTAACTGCTAGCTTGTGAGAACAAAGAAATGGCTCTTTATTGCACTGAAGGACAATACTCAGAAAGGAAGGTATAAAAACCAGCTAGCTCGGTGGCTGTATATTCTCTTTGTTTCAGAAATACTAGGAGTTTTAAACACACTACTTAAAGGGTGAAAAAGATTATTTCATCAAACAATGAAAAAAGATACAGTGCAGCTTCCTTTTAACGCATTCTCTCTCTGGCCTGGTTAATGGGATTTAAGGGTCCAATATTTCTTTGCTTTATTCTGTTTCTTTTATTAGAACTGATGGATTTAATTCTGTCACATATTTTACTTCATATTTTATTCCTATAACAATCTATGCTGAAGTTCAGCTCCAATGCTAATTCAATACTATCTTCCTTTCCTTACAGTCAGCCTGGAATACAACTGAGCGATCTCTGATGGGCATGAAGCACTCTGCCCTCAGTGCCCAGTGCTAATGGATTTTAGAGAGAGCCTGCCAGAGTTTTACCTCGTGGCAACAAGTCTAGAGATAATGAAAACTTACCATGTAGCTGACTGGGAATCAACAGGAAGGGAAGCAGGGCTGAGCTCCGCTTGTGAGAACAGGGAGGGACTGTGGTCGGAGTAAATGGAGGATGTAAAGGATGCGTCAAGCCCTCTAGTTCCCTGAGGAGAGAGGAAAAAAAAGAGAAGAAAATTACCTTTTAAGACCTTGCATGAAGATAAACCCTTTAGAAACAGTTGCCAGGAACTCCAACACATGCCCTACCAAAAGCACGATACAATCAGCAAAGCGTTTTTCTCCAAAGGCTTTGCAGTTGGGGTACCAATTGCTCAGGACAGCTACACATCTAATCCGTGTAGATTTGACATAAAAACCTTTCAGGAAAAAAACCATTTCAGGCTGCATGCTGCAGATATCTACATCCTCTGAGATGTGCAAAACCTAGGGATACAGAGCAGTCTTCCCATTTGTCCTGCCTGCACAGCAGAGCTGCTAGCTTCACTTCTCCCAACATCAAACTCAAGGATTTGTGCTCAGCGGGGCAGAAAAATTAAAGTATCACCACTCAGTGGCACAGGGATGGGTGAAAGATAACCCAATCACACCGGTGGCATGTTCTAAGGGCCTGTCCTACAGACCTATTGCAATGGAATGGAATAGGACTGTTCTTGGAAAAAAGGACGAGGCCAAGTCAGCCTGCACACAAAGCAGGTGTAGAATTCAGGACCCAGCAGTCATTCTGCTCTGTTCAGTTTGTCCCAGCCAGCCATGGGGCCCAGGGCACACTGGCTTTGTATGATCAGCACAAGGCCAAGTGTTAATTCCATGGGCATTCTTACACCAGCATGAGTGGCACAGTAACACTGTGACTGACGGTGCCGGAGCCACATCACAAGCTGTGCACACAAGAAACTTGTGCTGACACTGCCCTGATGTGACCTGCTGGCACTCAAAACACATTATAGATTATTTTCAGATGCAAATTTTAATTTAAAGCTGGCTGAAATGTTAATGAAGTTTTAGCTCTTTTTCAAAGGGGAAAATTCCCTATTCCTTACAAAAATGTTTTCTGTTTTTCTGCCCTCTGCCTGATCTACTTCAAGTGACATAGAGCAACGAAACCTCATAAAAGAAATTAATCAAGCCTTCATATCATTTTCCCTTTTCAAGGGTGGAAAGGTTGAGGTGTGTGATCTTCAGTGTTTCTGATGTGCACCAAAATGATGTCTTAGAAAACAGCAGAGGAAGGAAATTCCAAAGCCACAGTTCCTCTGATTATCATATCCTATGCTCACAGCTGTATCTTGCTGAAACCACAGGGTTATCATTTCCAAAACCTTACAAGCATGGCTGTGTTATGATGTAAGCTGATTTTAATTGGAGCTGTCACAATCCCACCCTTCCTTCACCTCCTTCCTCTCCTTGCCACACACATCCCCAGGTCCATCCTTGAGCCAGGACTGCGTAAGTGCCTGGTTCAGGGAGGGAGCTTTCAGCTGAATGAAGGCTTCTTTTCCATGTGTTTTCAGCCACATCAAACCCTCCTTGCAGCTCGAGATCCAGGCAGGAAATTTAGGGGTTAGAGCTAGGGAGGCAGCAGAACTGTTCAAGTGGAGGAACAGCAACAGAGCAGCGTCAACACTGATTAGTTTAAGCTGCTGTGGACCTACATCTTGTGATGTCTAGGGCTGCTTTGGTAGGACAAGGGAGAAAGGCTCTTATCACACAGCTGGAAGCCAAACCAATCACAGCTTTATAGGTAAAAAAGACCCCACCTCACATGCTAACTTAAAATAAACTGTCGGGCTACTCAGACCATACAGAACAGATGCAGTCTGCTTCTGATGAAAAATAGCTTGAGATAATGGTGCAGGTCTCCAATCTGCACCAGGGGCATTTTCCAAGTGGCAGGTTGAATTAGCCTCAAGTGACATGCATTACAGTAACACTTCCCTGAGGCAATAAGGCAAGGTCCCACATTCAAATGGAAAGAATTGAGCATTCTTGCCAAAGGCAAATGATAAAGTGTATGATTAAGAACCACTGCTACCAGAACATGGTGAAAATCCTGAAAAATGTTTCGAGGACTTCAGAAAATACACCTGGAAATACAGAGCAGGAATTTTCCTTTACATCTCTGCAATTACTATACTACACATGTCTTTTGCTACTTTCCAGAGCAGAAGCATCAATTCTGTCCTGACTAAAAATAACTTTGGAACCCTCAGTAGTTCTAAAGCCACTTTGTCCAAACAGTTGTGCAGGATGGGCCCCTGGATTTCAGCTGAATACAGAAGGTACTGAAGTTCCCTTCCTTTCATTTCCCTGCTCTAGGGAATTGGAACATTTTACATCCCACAAGAGAGATCCTCTCATGGTAAGGAATCACCTGGCACCACTGTCTACAATGTTTTCAGGAGAAGGATTCACTAAGGAAGAGCTTCACTAAGCAGTTAGCATCCACAGGTGATACATCATCTTTGGAAAGTACAGTAACTGAGAAGAAGAATCAGTGCTGACACCTGATCTTCATCTGCTTTCATCAGCTCAACAGCCAATGCCCCCACCAGGCCTCAAGGGCAGGACAGCAGACCAGGCATAAGAATTGGTGACTGTTTTTGTCCAGCAATACCAAAACAATGCTTTTCAGCATGAGTCTGAAGCAATAGCATCCACACAACAATTATTTTTCATCCCATTCTTCTGCACACTCTTAAGATGGCTGCAGTTATTCTGTCAACCACGGGCAGCTGGACAGCTTGTTACACAAACCTATACATTACTCAAGTTATGCAACCCCCAGACACAAGGCTTGGCTGGTTTCCCCAAAAGGAGATTCCCATTTTCCTTCAACTGCATTTTGAGACACAGGTACCAGTACAACCCATTTGTGCATATATTGTTCCTGTGCTGTCAATGAATAGCTTTCTCTGTAAAATAACTGTCCATTGGAAAGCATGCATACTTAAATATCCACATAATAACACATATACATATGCACATATCAAATGCCTTGGTCAATACCCATTTGATTGAATTAATTTTACTCTTTCCACGTTACAACAGGTGCCCACAAAGAGATATCTTATTTCCAAACCAATTACAGGAGTCTAAAATTCTTAATTATGCCAATCTTCAAATGCTTTCTATTCAAGACTTCTTGATCAGTTTAGAAGTGTATTACCACAACACCAGCCTCAAATTTTATCTTCTTTTTAACAATTCTTCTTGGAGCTTAAGGTAGGTTAAGCAAATTGTTAATCAGATTTTTCCCTTTCTTTTGTTGTTATATACTCTACTGAAGCTGATAGATGCAAATGTAAAAGCTGGTTTAAGCAGAAGAATAATTCAGTGGAAGGAAACTCCTATTGAACGTAATCAAATTTTGGCATTTATCAAGATACCCTTTTTGTACCTATGGGTGGGATTGTCCAAAGAAACAAGGGTGTGATTCTTTTTCCACTCAAATCATGGAGAAGTCCGAGTTAAATCCATCAGCAGCATATTCAGACCAGTTTCAAGCATTTTTGAAAATCCTCCCCCTTCCCAACCTGCCCAGAAATTGGGCATAAATAAATAAACTTCTACCACTTTGTGTCCTGGAAGCAACATCCACAAGCTGCAGTTTGTGCAGCTCTGTCAAGTAAAAGATGCTGCAAATTTCTTATTTAAATACAAACAATATTTCTGAAGTTAGTTCTTTCTAACATTCACTTTGATTTGATAAATTATATTAAATACAATTTGCCTCAGCAGCATTTTAAAGCACGACAGCTAGAGCAGGAGCAGGCCATTTTTACACAGAGAGCAGGGTCTCCTCAGCTGTGTAGACAGCCCAGATTATGTATGCAGACCCACACTCCCTGAGATAACAAAATTAGCCAGCTTGCACTCCAAGCCAGTCAGAAACTGTGCAGTGGCAGATAGCAAAGTCAAGCCCAAGCCAATCAGTCCTGCTAAGCAGCTGCTATCTCAGTTGCTTATTAGTTCACCAGCACACTGGCCACGACCAAAGGCTTCAGATGGGCTTACAGTATGCACAGAACAAAATTCTCTGCTTTCAAATACCATAGAAAAGCAACCATGAATGAATACTATCAAAGGGTGGAGGTAGGAGAGAAATATCTTTTAAATTTACTCAAAACATTATTTTTTGAACACCGAAGAGAAAATCCTTACTCCTGAATACGGTATAATAACAGAACCATGCTGTTTGCTGGCAGAATGCTAAGTTTCATTTTCAGCAGAAAAAAAATTGTATAATAATTTTTCCTGATTTAGATGGGGTTTAGGTCAACCTTAGCTACATACAAATGAATGCTTTGTTCAAATTACAGGGTAATTTTAATTAGGACACCCTGCTAGACATCCTGTTGTTCTATTTAATGGACTTTCTCAATTATGAGAAGAAACACCTCCCCACCCGCCTGCGACTTGAAGTAAAAATTATGCTGAATAAATATACAAAGAGAAAAATTATTATTCTGTATTAGATCTTTTTATTTCTGTTAATCTTTATTTGGCAACTGCTGTATCAAAAGGGCAGAGTTCAGAATCCCACACCCATTAAACACCTGTTTAAAAACCACTTGAAGCACCGGAACCAGCCAAATATGTCCCAATTAAGCAGAAACATTGGCACTGCTGTCTCGGGTAAGGAACACCCATTGCCATTTGCTCTCATTAGGTTAAACGGGTTTCTTGGGACATAGCTGAATTCCTGATTATGTGCATTGCGAATGGATGGAGAACACCAGAACAATAAAATTTAATTCAGCGTAGCCTTCTGTCCAGTTGTCGAGCAGGGAATCCTGGGAAAAGCAAAAACTGGAGCTTTGGGAAGTGGACAAGAGTTATTTGTTGTAGGAATGTATGAGATAGCTCATACTTCTTTCAAGAAACTGCCTGGTCAATATAACAGAAATAATTGGGTTTGGATTTCTTCTTGAAAATGTTTTGAGATTTAGAGTCCATTTAATTTTTGTCAGCAACTCCTCCTCTGTACTTTCCATCAGTTTGATTCGCTTACAGTTTTAATTGCTAGTTAGAAGTACAATACGGTGCCTTTTCATATTCACTTTAGTGTTAAATTGGTCACTGCTTTCTTGATTTTGTATGTTTATGGAACAGCAGTGGAACACAAAGCCCAGGCAATAAAAAACTTTTTTTGTAGATCAGACACTGTACTGCAAGTTTTCCAAATATTTTTGTCAACTTAAATAAGTAAAGACTCTTCTAGAGAGGCCAACTGCATGGCAAACAGAAGAATCTTGCCTGTCACTCACTTAACCTCTTGACCCCTGTCAAGGATGGGGACATGCTTGCCAATAAGCGACAAGTCAAGTGGTCTTTTACCAAATACCCAACATTACATTTCAGGGTGGTGCCACTAGACAGAATCAGAGCAGAGTGGTAGTGATTAGAAAGTATGCTTGAAATGGTTCTAATATCCATGCTCAATCCTCTCTAATCCCACTTCATTATCAATTTATTAACTTCCTTTGTTGTCCTTTCTGTCACCCTCCTGTGCTAGTTACTAATACATCTTAGTTTGAAAAGCTCTGTACTCTGTGGGCACAAACAGCTAGCATGCTTCACATAAAATCGATCAGTTATCTGTATCCAAGTAAGAGATGTACAGTCTCTGAACAGATACCTTCAAATTAAATGTATAAGAAGCATGGTTCAGCACAATAAACACCACTTAATTCACAACTCATAGTCAGGATGTTAGCAGACTGAAAAGAACATCTATATATTTTTCTCTTCTCTGGCTTATGCCAGATAGAGTTCTTGAGAACATAAATCCCACTGGTTTTCTACTACCTCTTGTACTTAGTGTAGAATTCACAATTATTTAGTGCCTGCATTTCTAAAGTAAACTTTAGTACATGGGGAAAAAAAAAAAAAAAAGGCATTCTAGAAATAAAATATATCAGCCAGCACTTGCTGCTGACCTAAAACTATATTTATCTTCAAGGCAACCATAAGAGTGGCAGATGCTTTCTTGTTCTAGCTGGCTACAAATGGCACTAAGAAATCCTAAGATAGACACCTGCATACTAACTCTTTGCTTGCTCCCCCCCCAAGTATTTTTGCATACAAAAAACATTTTCTAATTTGCTATTGCTATTTACTTAGATATCCATGGATGCTATATTCCTTGTGGTCTCAAGAACAGTTTCCCTTCCATAACCCTACTGATCTCATCAAAGGATGCTGGGTACTCAAAACACAACTGAAAAAGGTAAAATATTCCATATTTGCTCTGCATTATTTAATTCACAGAAAGTGAATTTTGCTTATAGAAAAAATGTTTTTAAATAGTATCTCTAAAAATTGAGAGCCACAGTCCTCAGCCATTTCTTCACTTAAGCCTTAGTAGCTTTCTCTCTTAGAAATGGTGGCTGACATTTAATTCAGTAGATGATATCTGTAGCTGAAACACTTGCAGACTACAAAGAGTAGCAAAAGCTATCATTACAAATGGATGTTTTTATTGGTGGACATTTTGAGACTAGGCTAAAGGGAGTAGGAAAGAAGGAGTGTGGGTGGGAAGAAAACAAAGTAAGTCCACAAACAAACAAAACACTAGAAATCACAACAGGATGAGAAAAATCAAGCAGTGACATAACCCTACTGGACTAGTAAAAACAATTCTGTCTTGATTAGAATTCCATTTTTCTTTTTTTTCCTTTGCAGTTCCATCAGACAACTATTAAAATGTTTAGCTGCATCACTTTCACAGATAAAAGTTATACAAAGTAGTTTACCAGGGTATGTAAGCACACAGTGCAAATTAAAAGGTAAAACCAGGAGTATTTTGTACTGTAAAAACAAATAAATAAAGGGAAACGTCTCCTGTACACTGAAAAAAAAAAAAAAAAAAAAACCCAACCAACCAACCAAAAAAAACCCAACAAAAAACACAACAAAACAAAACAAATTGATTCTATATGTTTAAACTGGCATTTAACTTCCACTTAATTGAAATCATATTTTGAACCCCAGAGAACTTGCTGTCAGTAATACCCTTCAAATGCCTGAGCTCAACAGAGAGCTGTGCATTAGTACATGTGCTGGAGAAGAGATGGAATATTCCATGTGAGGAGAGACTTTGCCTACATCCCAAAAAACCTTTCACAATGTGATATAAATGCAAGATACTGATTAAAAGGAGAGAAAGAAAGAAACAGCTTCAGAACTTGGAACATTCTGTGGAACTGACTTTTAATTGCCCAAACCAGCAATTTTTAAAGCTACTGCAGGAAGCAACCAAGTCCCATACATCAGCTGAGGACAAGACCCTCTCAACTCCAGAAATATGTGGTAATACCCAAAAAATGAGAGGGTGGGCAGGGAGACAGACAAAGAAAAAGAGAGAGAGAGAGAGTGTGTGAGAGACAAAGAGGGAAAAAGAGCAAGAAGTGAGGTGTGGGGCTAATACCAAAGATGAAACCGGCTGGAATTAAAAGTCCAGATACATCCTTTATCTCTGAGGCACGGAGGGACAAAATAAAAGGGAGGCACATAAACTTTATGCACAAACTAAGGGGAAGTCAGTGGAGGGATATATTAAAAAAATTAATGTTGCAATATGCCATCTTGTAATATTACATTGAAAACCACACCACTGTGTGTTGTTACTGTATTTGGCCAAGTGCACTACTGTGTTTAATTTGAACTTTGATTACAATAAATCACACAATACAGACACACAACCAAGTGACTCACAGTCCCCTCTGAAACGTTACCATATTAAAACTTTGACTGTAGGAGGAACACAGTAACCAAAATCTGTGTTCATGACACCAGAGGAAGGGAGCAGAAGTGTTGAACAGAACCTCCCAGCACTCCTGGGCCATTTGTTACACACGAACAGCAACTGTGCCGTGCCAGCAGTCAGACTGTTGGAGCAGCAGATAAATTTGGTGCTGCCTGCATCACACACAACAAACCACGGGCTGCCCAATTTTCTAAGGAAGGCACAGACGCTCTGCACACCTGAGCACGATTAAGTCTTACTGCTCATGAAGAAGAGAGTCAGTGTTGGCAGTGCAGTGGCTTGAAGGGGAGGGAGGCAGTTGGAGGGGAAGCACAAACCTGTTCCTGCTCACTACCAACAACATTATTGCAGGCACCAGTAATGAGGTGGCTGGGCTAGAAGGGGAAAGGGATATAGGAGCTGGAGCGCTTTATCAGCTCCAAGACCAATGCTGGTTTTGGCACTATTTTCACTCTAGTGAGTTACAAACAACAAAAAAACCCAACCAAGCAGGTGCTAGCAATCTGAGAGACCACATGCCAGCTACAGCTGCTTCAAACTGATTCAATTACATCTGCCTGAATAGTCCCAGGACATTGAATCCACTGAAGGGAACTGCAGGTCGAAGGGAGACCCAGTGCTTGTGGGATCTTAACACTCCACTAATTTAAAGTAGAAGCACTCCCAGCTGAAATTGGAGGAGGGTATTCAGACAGGATCTGAACCATATGATCACACTCAGACTAGGACAACATGGAAGACAGCATATGCATGACACTTGGGTACACAGTAAATGCCCATTGGAAATAATGCCTTCAAAATTTTCCCGAAGCAGTCCGACAGCACTGCCTCGTTTCCCAAAACACTGGGTGCAGTACATTTGCTTGAACATGCTCTTGGGATTGGGACTTCACTCCAAACCTTGTTTGTACAAAAAGGGGCCAAGCAGCTGGGAAATTCTGGAGTGTAGTGTGTCCTCATTAGCTTCCATCTGCCATCAGAACTCAGCTCATGGCAAGTTTGGCTAAGTCCTGGTGTTCTCAGGTCCAAATCTGGGTCAGTTTTAATTACACTATACAGAATTCAGTGTGCAGTTTTTAAATCCTTATTATACAGCGCAGAAGAACGGGCAGCTCTCCAACTAATCAATTTTTTAAAAGTACATATATAAAAATTTTAAACCAGGCTAGACAGACAGTGGGTGGAAGAGAAAAAAATGTATAAGCGAGTACAGGGGTTAGTTAAGAGAACTGTTAGCAAAAGTGGGTCACCAGCAAGTTCTGCTTTAAAACTTCAAAGGAAGGGGAAAAAGGAAAAAAACCTCTTCATTTTTTAAGGCACTGAAACTGATGTGCAAGATGTATACAATTCATAATGCTTTTAGAATCAGCTTGGGTTACACACAATAATACTGCAGCCACATATTTATGACAGGGAAGATGGATTGTCTTGTGGCTACAAGACCATAACAGGCACTGGCTGACCTATTCCCATACCTTTAACTGCATTATTGCCAGGATTGGGAAAGTCTTTTTCCCGAAGGGCAAAGCCTTTAGCCTACAGGTACAGAAAAGGTGTGGTGGTCAGAAGTACAGTTCAATGGCATTCTTGAAGGTGACAGGGAAATGCAGGATGCTAGTCTAAATCCTTACCTAATTAATGTGTTTTGGACTACTTCAACTGCTATTTATTTCCTCTTTTTCTATGCCATCAAATAGCCATCAGCCAGGTCAGGACTTGAAAGGAGTTTTGCTTGCCAGGTTGCTGGCAAACAAAATGATAGAGGCGCAGATAGCTGCATGTTTTTCACTGAACAGACTCCTGGGATAGGATAGCAAGCCAAATCTTATCTATGTAAATTGGGCTAAAATCTACTCTCAAAGTCAACAACCAGAATCTGCCCTGTTTAGAATCTTTGTCAGATGCAAGGGAGCAAGCAGAAGTCTTCAGTGACAGCTACCGACATAAAGGTAGCTCAGATATGGAGAGGGATGATCAAGGAGCAGAGTAAATAGCAATGAAATGATAGATGCTTGTTAGATGAGCATAGTATTTTGCCTTCTCCTACACAAAAACTACACCTTCAAAGATTTCCAAGTTTGCTTTAACCATTTCTACGAAAAACTCCTGTTAAAAAAAGACTCCCCTTCATGCACCTTGTTAGCATTGTCATAGTTTTCATCTCAGAATCACAGCACAGCAGAAACACGACACGATCCTGCACTCTCCCTTGTACTCCTTCACTTGGTGGCTAATCCATACACCTCCAGCTGCTGGTTGAACCTAGCACATTCTAACACAGCAGAAAACACACTACTGACTACTTCAAGATCAACAAAAGCTATCAGTAACCACTCAGTGCTCTTTATTTGAAAGGAAGCTTTGTCTTTAAGTTAACCTCCCTCTCTCAGATATGGCCCCTCATATACAAAAATCCATAAATTCAACATATTACACAACAACCCACACAGAAATTAAAAAAACCCAACAAAACAACCCAACAAAAACAAGCCAAAAAACCCCACAACCTTACCACAGGAGCACTGCATTTCTTCATTTCAGTACCTAGTTCTCAAATGGAGGAGTTTTTTTTCCCCATACCACCTGACTGGCCTCAAGTTCTACCCACCCACTTTTATTAATTAGGACAATTAGCTTCACCCTTTTCAAATATATAACTCTCAATTTAGTTGAGCTTGGATAAACAAAAAGCAGCTGAAGTCACAAACAGACTGGGTAAGATGTTCTTCAGCTGCTGAAGAAGAAAATTACCCCATGTGTATCTGTTTTCTGAGGGCCTGGTTTCTTAGTAGAACTTTTTGCTATGAAGTTTCAATGCAGATCTGTAAGGGAACAAAAGGGAGCAAGAGAATGATACACAGCAAACACGAGTAAATTTAGCCTGAATAGTATCATTGCAACAGAATGATCACATTCTGTAGCAGAAGTGAAATTTCAGTGCCCAGAGGTGGAGTGTTCTCTCTTTTAAGGCACTGTTGCTGCAGTCAGGCGTGTCTGATGGACAGTTTGAAGACATGACCCACTGGTGACAAGGCAGAATTGCCAGGCTATGAACTATACACAAAGAAGAGTGGAGTAACAATGTGTCGTGCTGCACATCCTCTGAAACACGGACAAGGAAACTCAGTGATGGAACAGGGTGGCTACAAAAAAAACCACCACCACTAACAACAACAGAACCCAACAAGAGGAGAGAACACTGGGTGAATGGAGAGGCTCTGCCCATGCTCACAACTCTAGAGGCAGACTATTTTCTTTCCCTTCCTCTCTCTACAGTTGTGTTTGGATGTGACCCAAGTTAAGGTCGCTGTAACTCTTCTGTCTTCAGCTCATAACGCAGCCACTTCTGAGCCATCTATTGTCACACTGGCTGGCTCAAGGTGTATCTGCCAGCCCCAGATTTTGACCAGGGAGCCTATGGAAGAGGACACTGACTGGCATTTCCTGAACAATCCACACTGTTCTTGCGTAACAAGGGTCCCTGCAAAGCATGTCATCTTTCTAGAACTCTTTTCACGAGGAAGCAGTGAAAGATGTGTCATGGCACATGAATGCAGATTTAATCCACAGCAACAGAGCAAAGATGCCATTCTGAGACAGAGGACATTTATTGCAGACTGTTAGTACCTGGGGATGTTAAAAACATAGGAGTATTTTACAGACTGAATTAAAACATGGTGGTCACAAGTTAGAAATTGAAGAGAGAATCGTGTCAGATGTATTTCACTAGAATTTCATGCTACTGTATTCATCTTACTGTACTTACTGTACCTACATGTACCATCTCACATAATCCTCTTTTTGTGGGTCTGTCCTTTCCACTGCATCAGCTGGAACACCTGAGACAATAGTATGATTTATAAACAGAATAAATCTCTCAACTTAGTTGTATTTGGCTGCAAGAGCTTTAAGTCATACCCTTAACATTTGAATGCCATTTTTCTATTGCACTTTATTTTTGAGTGGGTGTTTTTGGCGCTATACAGTTTATGTAAAATGAGGCAGTACATAAGAAAATGCAACACCTATTCTCATGTGTTTCATAAACATCCAGCCCCTGACCTGTGAGTGCTGTGCAGCACAGCTGTTATTGCCAGCTAACAACATGTTCTAAACTGACAGAATAAGTCCTACAGATCTCATTTTTTTGAATTTTAAAAACAGCAGAGCCATATTAAGAGGAATTTGCCAAATTACCTGCAGAGAAGGAGGAAACCTGGAGTTTTCTCACTGCAGTGATGAGATGGTATCAAGGACAGTGCTAAGCAAGGCCAACCAAAGGGACCAAATACTTTCCTAAAGAATCATACTCTTGTATATTGTTCCTGAATAAAAAAAAGAGAGACACCCCTCTGAAGTGATGTCAATTGCAAGTTTTATGGTCCTGTCTGCATGACAGAAGACAGCAAAAACAGCACACTGACCTAGACACATATCTCAGGTTATTCTTTTCTAGGATTTAATAGCCAAACTAATGTCAGAAGATGAATTCAGAAGGCTTTTTATGGCAAGACAGATTATAATCCAAGTTTAAGACAGAAAAGGAAATGACAACAGAAAAACACAGGGACAACCATGAAAAGAGAGTTTACAGCATAACTGCTTTTGTAGAGCAATATGAGATAAACACCAATTATCACAATTTTCTAGATGAGGAAACAAAAAGCTCTGATCACAAAATAAATCAAGGGGCTCATGCTGAATGTACATGATTATGTCATACTCTGGTTTCTATTAATTTTATCACATTTACCCTCAGGACCTGACAACCACTGCTTTCTTTATTCCGATAAAGAAGACAACAACGATGGATAAGCACTGAAGCATGCATTTGGTTCAAATGAAAACCTACCATGTCCACATCACATCCCTTTGCAGACAAGACAGACAGGCTCAAGAGCACATCCCTGACTCTAGCCAGGGCAATTTCTCATGGTACCTGTGGGCAGGACAAATGAGAAGTCTTGCTGTCTTGCACTAAATCTTTCCAGTTGCTGGCAAACCACTGGGCAGGCATTTTCTGAGCAAGTGGTTATATATGTTATACATACATATATGTATACATATTTTTTACATTGTCTTTTCATTAAGTGGTACTTGATAGGCTTTTTTTCCATGAGTGTATCTAATTTACTTAGTAGGCAGACTTCCTTCTGCTTTTTCTTCATCTTGGGTTAATGACTTCAATTGTCAATATTAGCACTGTGTGTCTAGAGGAGATTTTCTGGAGGTGCAGAAAAGAGATCAGTCTATAGATCACCCCTTCTTGGTTAAAGCTGCACAGAGCATAAACAGATCTCAGACAATGGCAGATCTGTTCCCATCTCATGGTGTAGATTTCAACAGATTGTAAGGATGCTGCAGCTTTGTGGTTTGTTTAACTAGATTTATCACATACTAACTCCTTTTACAAGAGCAAAGAGATGCTTTATTGAGCCAAGAGGCACAAATTGAGTAGATATGAAGATGAAATGGTCTGAATTTGCCAGTCAAACAGTGTGACTGCATCTGCTGCTTGGATGCTGCCTAAATAGGCCAAGATCAAGGTTGTAAGGATTGATATGATCCTGATCCCTCAAAGTAAACAAGACCCAGAAATCAAAGCTTATAATAAAATTACCCAAACAAGTAATCTTGTATTTGCCCACTTTAATGCACATATAATGTATGCATGTGTCTGTGTGCACAGTTTCACACTCAAATTCAACTTATCCCCTGCATTTCTATGCCCTACCATTGCAAACACACTCTGAAGGAACAAAATTGCTGGAGGAAGATAGCACACATTGGAGCAGAGAACCCTTGTGCCACCGTTCTCCTTTTCTAATCAGCAAGCATCGATTCACACCACATTGCCTCACCTCCCTGCGTCACCTCCCTGCCCCTTCACCAAGGATGAACTCACCTGACATCCCTACAATGCTTTCCTTGGCCAAGTCTGCAACCCCAGGTAAGCCAGCCTCGGCTGCAGGCAGCAAAGGCAGCGAGCTCAGCTCAGGGTTTGACATGCTTGGTGCATGTCACATAACACTAGCAACCTGCTAACGAGCTGCTGTGTGCTCTCTCAAAGTCACAGCTGCCAGCAACAATTGAGCAAGTGCAGCCTAGCTTTTCAGGATTCCTGCCTGTTGCCCAGGAACCACACAAAGCACTGGAGATTTGAAACAGGTGCAAACAGCGGTTTTCTCCCATGCCTTGTCCTCCAGCACATCAGACTGCGCAGCGTCTGCAACAGCAACGCAAGAAGAACCAGAAAGCAGGAAATGAACTTCCAAAAGGCGATCAGAGTTCCTACTGATAATGCAACACTTGGATGACATGAGAAAAACAGATTGTAAAGAGCCCTATAAGCAGAGGCAGGAAGGCTTGGTCAGGCTTGCCTTCATGAAACTTGCTTTTCCCAGAAATATGACTCTATGTAATAATTCTGGTTACATATTTTTCTAAATTTGTCAGTGTTTCTCACCTGCAAAATATTTTGTTAATGTAAGAGGTAATGTTTCTGAACAAGCAATGATTCAGAACACATAATGAGCACCAAAAATAAATGAAAAGGGTGTATTTTAAAGCTTACTTTTATAATAATTTGATAGCACAAAACTGTCTTTCAAATAAGCATCTCAAAAAGCATAACACAAACCACGTACATTATCTAATTGTGTGTATGTACAGAAATTCTACATGTACCATCTGTTTACAGCTCGCTGCTTAACATTATAACCTTGTACATACACAGCTCAGTGCATAGGTGGTACCGTAGGTAAACACAAATTGTATCTCCTGAACTGAAAATCTGTGAGTCAACTTCTAACAGGCTCGTTAGGAAAGACTGCACCAACTCCAGAATGGTTTGTTTTGTCAATATTGCCTACGCTGTGTTAAGGTCATCAGTACAAGTTTGCTATTAGCCACATTCCCACACTGGCAATCAGGCAAATTCCCATTAATTTCAGGCAGAATCTTGCCTGGATTGGAAGGGAGCAGGAACTGGTTAAGGCCATTAACCAGCTGGCCACTGAGATCTGGTGTCCTCACCTTGTGATCAGCTGCTCTACCTGTTACTCACAAGCCCACTCACTAGCCCAGGCACAGGTCAAGCCTTGAGCAAGGCTCTTCTGCTGTTTGTTCAGAAATGTAATGTTACAATGCTGACACACATGCTAAGGGTTTCTGTCTAAAATGAAAGCACTCAGATGGGTTTTACTTTCCCTTTTGGATCCAGCTTTTTAGTTGGATGTGAGGCTGAAAAGGCTAAAGGGTTCTCTTGTACAGACGCCAACAAAAACAAAGGTAAACTTAGAATTTTCATTAACTGTAAATTACAAGAGCAAACAGAAATAAGGATTGATGTGAGCAACAGGGAATGCTAAAGCTTCACCAAATGTAATGTGTAATGCTTCAACCCAAACATATTTTGGGATCACTGCCAAGAAGATGGGTATAAATGTGGGAGGCTTAGTAGAGTACAGTTTGAGCTAAAATGTGTAAAGTTTTCACTTGTGCTAAGGAAACATTCGTAGCTAGGTAAAAACAAGGGCTTATGAAAAATCCAATTTTACATCTAATCTAAATTTCCCTGGGCAAAGCAACTGCTCTCTTCCTAAACTGATCCTCGAGATAGCTGGCAGTAGGATATAATTATTGTGGATAGTATTGCCATGGGCTAGGCACTAGTTGAATACTGTAAATTCTAAAGGTGTCTTATCCAGCTTCATGTGGTTTGATGTATTCATCTACACCTGAACTGGAATTAATCATCGCAATGCTTTTGTTATTTGGTGGTCCAATGACATCTGTACAACCAGGAGACAGAAATGTTTGCTCTGAAAAGTTTTCTTGCGCTATCTTAGCTTGCAGTGTTACATGTTAGCTCTTCTGACCTAGAAGCTCCTAGTGGTGAAGGATAAAGTATCCCTAATCATCAGAGTTTCTCCAGTGAAGAATAGTTACAGTGTCCTACATGGTTTGGGGCTGTAGGGGAAAGGGCAATAAATAACCCAAATAATCTCAATTTGCTGCTAAACATCCCCCAGCAGAAAAAGGCCTACATGGTTGAGGTTTGGTTATCTACTGTCAGAGCTGTGCCTCAGAAGTAAGAGGTTCTTTTAGCTCTACTGGAAGATTAGTTTATTAACTAGGATTTAAGTTTACTTTCAGTCAGATAAACAATGAATAATTCTAGTAAGGGCAAGAGGCTGGAGAGTAAAAGGCTACTATAAATGCTATAGAATTTTTCAACACAGGCTCATTTCTCACCTTTTCTAAAGCTACTTTTGTCTTGAGTTGATAGACCAATTATTTCAGGAAAAAAAGAAAAATCAATGTCAGTAAAGTTTCTTACCTGCTTTATCTGCATAGACTTCAGCTTACATAGTAATGAAAGTCCAAGAAGGCCACTCCACCTTTATTCATGTAACTGGTTCCAAAATATTTAGACAGTAACACAAGTTACTTCATGTTTCTCCATGTTAAGTTCAGGGTACATCCTTCCTCTCCCTGAGATGATGCATTTCTTAGATTTTGCAGATCTGCAGCTAACAGATACTGACCAGCTTTGGATTCCCCTTTTTGCACCTCCAGTTCCACAGATGTGGAATTAAGAAGTTCCTACTGAAACACAGTACAGGAATTATTCTAACAATACTCAATGCATCCCAAAACTTAGCAAATATACATGACCCTTTGATAAAGAGGTGGTGACAACAGGAACTTATCCTGTCTAAGAGAGAAAAACCTGAAAAGATACCACCTATTCATTCCATTGTTCCACATGCAGATCTATTCAGCTGGGAGGGCCAAAGGTCATAATGCTACTTGTCACCACATGTAATAACACAGCCTCCAGTGGGAACTGTGTGTTTCCATTCACTGGAGAATGTCTTCCTAAAGGCTAACGTTGGCATGAGAATGATGAGACCATTTAGGAAGGACTCCAATGTAAATGCGGCTCAGATTTGTTCCTAATGGCTTTATAGCATTTCTAAGGGTGTCCAAGAACAGAAAGCACCCTACAGAAGTGTGCAATAGAGCTTAATGACAACGGGGATTCAAGAAACACTCTTTAAGCAAGGATCCTTGACATTATGGAACAGGCCAGGATTCGCTGTTTAGCCAATGACTGTAGGATGAAGTTATGCTTTCTGCAAATTGAAACTTTCCTTCAAATTACATCAAGTGTGTGCACCTCAGCAAAGCTTTGAGAAGTCTGACAGAAGAATGTATCCTTTTTAGCAGTGACTTCTGTAAAGTAAGAAACTGGATTAACCACAATCTTCACTGGTGCCAGCCAGACCACAAAGTGAACCATCAACACTGTGCTTGTAAGGTAAAAGCTATTGTAATTTTAAAAGAGTATCAATTATACATCGTGCCCCAGAAGTACTGTAATCTGACTTCAAATTTCTTATAAACTATGTCTTCTTGCACTCCTATATAATACCAGAATAAGGAACATTAGATTACTTTCTAGGAGATATTTGGAAAACTCTAGGATCTTCTAAGCAGATACAAGCTAATATTATTATTCTGAATAGCAGCACAAGCTGCCCTCCATCCACAGCACCATGCAGGCTGTCATTTTTGTAGTTAGGATGTATTTTGCAGCAAGACTTAACTGTTCTTTCAAGTGCACTGTACTGTTAGTTGTTGTCACAATTATTTATAACTGGGGACATCTATCTCCTACTAACCTTCTGTTCTGGTCCAATATACAGGAAACAATTCTGAAGCATTAAAGTACATTTATAAGAATTTAAACTCAATATTTCTTAGCTAGATTCTGCCCTCTGGTTTTGACTCTAATCCCAGGCAAGTCAAAGATGGCATTCAGTCTTCCACTCTATTGTGGGGTTTGTGTGCATGAAAATCTAATTTTGATGAAAGGTCAGGATAGAAGATGAAGATGTTCAGCTAAAGAAAAGGGTTTTCAAAGAGACTTGTAAACATGAGACCACGAGTTGGGTTTCTTTTTAAAATGTATCATAAAGGTACCGTAGCATTCTTTAACACAGAGAAGCAGCAGAACAGTGCATGAAACACTCAATGCCAAGAAATTATTTTAGCCATGAATTATCCTACAACCTTGAGAAAATTACTTAACTGTTCCGTGTTTCAGTTTCCCCATCTATCAAATGGGGACAATGATACTTTGTAAAACCACTCTAAGATTCTTTAAAAAATATAAATCATTTGGAAACTTGTAAAGTACATGCAAGTTCTTAAAAACAACACCGAGAATATAAAAAAAAATTGCTTTAAACATTTATTGCAATATTTTAGTACAACTCATACCTTTCTTGTAAGTACTTTACAATAGTCTCAAGGGTTTATATGTACTGTTTACAATTACCAGCATATAGGATTTGAAGATACATACTTTAAGTTCAAACTTCCAACGGTTGTTTGAAACACAAATATTTTCAAGGACCTGAGTAAGAGATGGACTGGGTCCTATATTATTTTCCTTAGACAGGCAACACTCCTCCAGGAGAGGTAGCACTGGATTCTTTGAAACCCACAATAATCACCAAACTAAAAGAAAAAGAGGTTAACATTGTGTCCTGCCTCCCCAGCACTCTTTTCAACACCTACATGATACAGATGCCACAGAAGACTCATTTTTACTTTGAAGTACAGGAAAATATATCATGGTAAAAGACTGAGTGTCATTCAAAGCATCCTTTGAAACTTCTTTAAAAACTGCATCTGAGCTTTGTATCTGGAGAGGTTTTAATGATTAGTTTATTTTTCTGTACTTTTAGAGCACAGAAGAGAAAATTCATCACATGTTTAAGACTCAACAAACTTTGCAGGCTTTAGATATCCAAACACCTCTACTTCTGAAAGTTTATCCTGCTTAAATATAGGGTGTGATCCAAAAGTGGCTGGACATAATCTTGTAGGTCTAATCCCAAGTCATCAATCAGTTCATTGGTATTTCAGTGCAGAAGAGAAGTGTTTCCTCAACTTTGTATTACAAGAATGGAACAGTTTCTAGTACAGCCTGCCTTACAGAGGGGACCAAGCATGGAAACTGCCAGGCCCAAAAGATTATATTCTCTGGACATTGCTAAGACTATATTCTCTGGACATTGTTAGCAATCAAAAACAAGGTATCAGAACTGGGGACGGCTCACAAGTTTAGAGACAACACTCATTATAAACCAAATGCTACAGTACTTAGATTACTGAGGGAGAAAAAAGTTGGGGAGATTCTACAGCCATTTCATCTTTAATAAGTATTTCATTCACTAACTTTGAAGCACAGAGAATTTCTATCCCTCAAGTTATTCAATCATATTTATAAAAGATAAAAATTTACAGGCATTACATTAGGTATAGTCACCTTATCTCCGAGTAAAAAATGACATACATAGTTGAATACAAAGGCAGCAAACTGGATTTTCTTACTTATCAAGATTGACATAATACTTGAATGCAAACAGGACAGCTAGATAAGAATTACAAAAGACATGAAAATCCCCCCGGTTTTAGGCATGATTAAGAAAGCGACACCAGAAATATAGGCAAAAGGGAAAAAATACAGTCCTCCAAATAAAAATTATGTTAAAAACTATATATGGCCCAGAATCTGTGAAGACCTCTGAAGAGGCATTGCCAGCTAGAAGAACAGGAGTGAGGTGGGATGATCTCAGATATTTAAGAGCATAGAGCGTGGAACAGAGTGCAAGAATACAAATGTGCCCGCAGAGGCTGTGTTAGAGCTTCAAATATCTCCAGCTCAAGTGACTAATGCTAATGTGCGAAGAGACAACCACTTCAAGCAGAACTTTTTACTGATTAAGTCACTACCATAAATCTCAATATGTTCCCTGCCATATTGGCAGCCTGTCCCTTGTTTCCTTTTAACTGTGGGCCAGATCCTCAGCTGGTATAAGCTGGCATCGCATTTTGTTGCCTTTAGTGGAGCTAAGCCAACTGATGCCATCTGAGCATCTGATATTATATTTCTGTAGCAGCTAAAAAATTATACAGTGGCATTAATTGCTACATAGTCGTGTCTCATAACCTCATGGCAGGGGTGGAAAGACTTCTCATTTATAGTCACCAGTCAACATAAAGAGTGGAAGGGTCAATTGGTCATTCCATGCTCAGTTTGATGGCTGTAAAGCTACTAGTCATTCCAAACACAGGAGAAACCACTTTTCATTTTCTTATGTGATTTAAATACTTGAATTTTGTTAACTCACAGGCATGCAGTAGCTACTCTATGTCCTTAAAGCACCATACTCCGCTGCATCAAAAATGTAATGGATCTGACATGCAGAAGAACAGGCAACTGGAGCAGACAAAAATTCATTTAAATGAGAAACCCAAGTCCCATTGCCAAGAGTAGATGCTAAGGGGAAGAGGAGTATGAATACTTTTATCTGTAAGCATTCTGATATAGACTAACAGCCCATCAGAAATGTGGGCACAGAAAGTCTCCAGTTTTGATAGTAGAGAAAGTGGTGAGGGTTTTTTCTGGTCCAGCAAAGGGAGAAATGAAGTACAGGACTAATTATGGACAACTGCATTTAGTTTGGACTATCTCTTACAATGACCTGACACTTCTAAGTTTATACTTTTTCTGTAAAAGGCCCACATGTTCCATTTCACTGCAGAAGGAAATAATCGTAACAGAAAAGTGTAACACCCAGATAAAATCCTTCTTCTCCAATGAAAAAAAACCATTTCCTAATTTCCACCCAACACAAAAAAAGTCTAAGTTGGGATTTCAAAGAATGGGTGGGCTCAGACACCTGGATATCCAGTAGAAGTAATGATCACTTGCACCAACATTTTAGATGCAGCAAAATGTTCTCCAACTGACACAGGTTATTGAGGGTTATTGTCTGTGTATTTTAGGGAGGGATAAAAGGGGAGTTAGTCTGTAGCACTGAATCCATCTTGGCCTGCCTTCATTTGCATTCCTTCCCTTTCCCAGTATTTCATATATAAATATTTCCTCAGCTCCTAAGTTACTTTGTTTTAGCACATCATAGCCCCTGGACACTCAACACTGAGATCTTACTGAACATTAAACAAGCAGATTGCCATCTTTGTCTCTAAATGAGTAAAATCAAAGTAACTAACCTACCAGACAAAAAACTTACTTCTTCTCCACCTACTGATTAGAACTTGCATGTTGGAGCAGCATGCACATTCCTAACCAGCTTCCAGTTGGGGGATTGGAAGTAAGTAGATTCATTCTACAAGTAAATGTGAAGCCAACAGCCTTACATTGGCTGGAGCCTATGTCCTGAAATGCAGAGAGTTTGCTCTGGATATAATGTAATTACCCAGCAACAAGCAAAGGCCAAAACATGGGAAGATAAACCCATGACTGACCTCAAGAGGTGTTTTACTTGAGTAAGGACAGACAATGAAATTCAGGGCTTTAGCCACTTAAGAGCAGAGCTACTGTAAAACAGGAAACAGAGAAGGAGATATTAGAGAAAACGATTTATGGGGGAAGGAAAAGAAGGAACAGGAAAATTAATAGGGAACGGGAGAAGCAAGGAACTGAAGGTTTCAAAACACACTGGTATTTAACATGCCAAAAGACAAGTAACTGAATCTTCTGAGATCTACCAGGAAAATGCCAAGATGCTGGTGAGGTGTCCTCACAGCCACGCACTTCGGCTGTTAGGTTCTGATGTGAGGACAAAGACAGAAGCTCTACTGCTGTCATTCTAGAGAGAATTCCACCAGGAATAACTTCAGATGGAGAAATCATGGACCTTCTCTCAGACATGAGTGTATCTGAATGAAGGTTTGAAACCTATTACACACCCAGTAGAAAATTGAAGAGCATTTTAAACAGACACATCCTGCCTAACTCAAATAAATTTAAACCAGTTGATTAAGAATATGACTTAAATTCATATGAAAAGTATCATCCATCTTCTAAAGCTCAGTCTCCTATTTTTATACTGTTCTTGGCAGAAATATGTCCACATTCAGTCATTTTGTCTTAAGTCAGTCATGGGATCCTGCTGTCCCGATATTGATGACAGTGAAAATGATAATATTCAAATACTTCATTTAACTATTATTTGAGAAATATTACCACTTAAATGAGACACTACCTTCACAAAAGAATGCTCATAAAAATATATCTCTTAATTAAAAATAAAAGAAAATGGATTTTCTGTGTCTAAATTTTATAACAATCTATAAGTGTGTTCAGTCATTCTTACCACAGGGGAAGAAATTAAGTAGGAATTTCTGCCTGACAGAAATCCTGCAAGTGAGAAAGCTCCTAATTTTGACTTCAGTGTAAATTTTGCCTCAGTATGAATTCACAGGATTTGGACTATGCTTTGCAGAGATGACTGGGATTCAAGTTTATTATTACTTAGACAATTATTTCGCTAGACTCTTAGGAGCACTCTTAGAAGAACTGAAGGGAATGAGCTTGATGAGAGATCAAAGAGATTAATTAAGTGTCCAGTGGACACCAGCTGGCTGGGCAGAAGATGGGAATTAACACAGTTTAGTTTTAGAATACTAACATACAAAGTAGAATAATTTATTTCCTCCCAAAAAACATAGTTGGAGTTTATAGTGTCATTGCTTATGTCATGGAGTTTTCCTAATATTTACTGTTTATCAAAAATACTTGTTTTAGTTGTTTCCCTATAAACCTGATGTATCCAATTTCAATTTCTAATCAGAAAAAGCATGCAGGTGTTACTAACAGGCCAAATGCTGGAATCCTTGTCCAGGATTTAGGCTATCCACTGTTACAGACACAATGTGATTAAGACTCCCCATAACATTTAGCTGGTAAATCTGGAGAAATCTGGCCAGGCACCTTGATGATAAACAGAAACATAAAGGCCCTGCAGTCTCATAACATCCACCTCTCAAGTCTGCTTCTCTGTTTTCTATACACTGATCCTTTTTTCTTGTCTTTGAAAAGATGTTGAAGGGAACCAGGAAAAAAAGCAACAAGCCCACAACAGAGTTGTTCTAAGTTTCTCTGAAGAAGTAATCAGAACAAATAGCTCCTCAAACTGAACCCCGGGTGAAAGCTCATTGCTGCAGTTGTGTAGTCTCAAACAAGTGAAATGCAAATATTTTTTATGCTGGAACAAACTAGGCTCTAAATTTGTATTTACTCCAGTAAACTGTTCTTATTTTAACCTGTGATTTTGCTAGGTAGCAATAATTTTGGACTGTTGCTCAGAGGACATCTCTTTGCTAACTAGCTGCTATGATGTGTATGCCACTGCGGAATTAAGCCATGTAAATTGCGAAAGTAATTTGCAGCTCTGAAACAATTTTTAAATATTTCTTGAAATTCTCTGCTGTCAAAACTCAGTGAAACTGCAAAAAGCATATGAAGGTAACATCTATAAACACTGCAGCTGGCTACACAAAAAGGTGCAAAGAGCAAGGGTTACCAGAGCAGGAAAACACTGTTAATTACTAAGCATTGTTTCTTGAAGCATAATACCCATACCTGGGAAATACACATTCCTACCATCATGTCAATATTGCAGGGGTAAATCTCTCTAGAAAAAAAGAGACATCATAAAGAGAAACGAAACAAACTAACAAATAAATAAGGTACTCACTGGTTAGAACCTATCTGCAAATGTTCAACTAACAACTTCACTTTTCCCTCTCCTTCCTTCAGCAAAATCCAGTACTATGAGCATTACAAATATTGAATTCCTTTTGGCAAAAAATTAAAGGCTAATACTAAGTAGAAGCCAATAATAATTTTGTGTTAAAATATCCACATAATAAACACGTCACTGTGATGGTAAATTGCCACCTTGCACATTAAATAGCAGTGTACTCAAGCTTCTCCTATGCCTGTGGCTTGGGCAATGCTCTGCTCAGGAAGCTCGGGATAAATCTGTCCTTGGATTATTCCGGTGTGAGCTAGCCCAGAAAAAGGGACCTTTTATTCTGATATGGCTCAACCAAAAAAGTACTCTGGACAGATATACAAGGGAAACAGAAAATACCCCACAACAACAATCACATCATCATTATGTATTCAAATTTAAAGTGCTTACAGGATTAAGCAGTAACAGCACTGACATGATAACACATAGTATGGCCTCATCCTGCAAGCCTCTCATCTGAATAATCCTAAGGGTGTGCAGTCCTGTGCAGCAATTGTTAAGTGCAGGAAACTACGAAATTTGGGAGGAAACAGATCAAAAAACTGAAGCACAGAGCAGCGACATGACTCTCTTAAAATTCTACAGAAAACAAAGAGAAATTTATAAATTAAACTGATTCTGACTTTTCATCTTGTCTGTGGGACTCAAGATCTCTCCCGTGAGAATATGTGTAAGAAAGCAAAAGCAACCCCTCCCTTGACATTTTATGATATTTCTATAATTGTCTCAATATACCAGATCAATTGCATTTGGAAATGCAGCTATTAAACCATAAGTAGACCATCTTTGGAGCCTTTGTTTGTCAATTGCATCAAACAACAATTCTTCTGCAGACAAGAAATCAGACTGTATTTTTACAATAATTGCAAGTCATTTCTAGGAGAAAGAGGTAGCAACAATACCCAAGGAAATAAAATAGCACAGTTTTGTGCTTTCCCATCAAAGCCGAGAGCGGTATGGGTTTAAATCAGTCAGAGGCAGCCACGCATGAGAGATTGCACTCTGCAGGCTCTATCAGTCAGAAGTCAAGGATACACGTCCATGATTTATCATACTTTTCATGGTAATTAGCTAGAGTGCCATTTTGCTTCCAGTAGCATCACTCAACTTTCTTTTTTTAATTTGGTCTTTTTTTTCCTGCAAATGAATTTACATATTTCTTAGTCTCACATCCCCTACTATGTTTTATTTATGAATATAGGCCTTACTGATGGTAACTTTAGTGTGAAGAAGGTAGTAATTAGTGTACCTATCTGCTAAGTTAATCCCTTTCCCACAATGTCTGCAGAGAAGTTTAAGGTAAGTAACAGTTTACAGTCAATATTGGGTTTAATTATGCTTAATGAGGGGAACTATCTCTGTTTACTAACTGCACCTAGGTGTGTAGCTCCTATATGAGTTTTTCTCCCAGCCTCATTCCACACTGTTAATAGTGCCACTGTGCAGGGTACATGTGGTGCTTTAATCCATAAAACTTCTCCAGGCGAGCCAAGCAAGTGAGGCACCTGTTCCAATACAGGTTCAGAGGGAGCAGAATGGCCTTAAAACAATGACAGCCTTGTGTAAGGAAAAAGTTCTACTGTCTCAAATTTAGTGTATGCAGTACACTAGAGAAAAGAAGAAGAAACTCGAAGAAACCCCACAGACATTCCCCAAGACCTCCTCTTAAAAAATAAAATAAAATAAAATAAAATAAAATAAAATAAAATAAAATAAAATAAAATAAAATAAAATAAAATAAAATAAAATAAAATAAAATAAACCAAAATACTTGATCCTGGTTTTCAGGGATCACCCACATGAATATTTTCTGTAGGAGTTATTGTGATCTTTTAGCTCACTGAAAGCTGTGTTAAGAATTAATACCCTGAAGTTGTACAAATGAATGAAGACTTCTGGTCTCACTTCACGATCAGATATCCTCCATAACTAAAAAGATTCTAGAGGCAACTGAAGATGACACCATTGTTGCCCTGAACCTCCATACCAGCAAAAGGTCAAAAGCAAAGCCTCACACTGAAACCCAGTTCTGCCTCAATTGCTCTGTTTTTTAAGCGTCTGTACAATGTTTTTACTTCAGTTGGAGTCTTCCTAAAAAGAAGATCTAAATTTGAGTTTACTTCAGTACTTTTTGCCATAACATCTTCCTTTGTGATTTCGTGTATTATCCCCTTAAGAAATTCACGCAATGGGGATTTTTTAATACATATTTATAACTACCTATGAAAAATGTACCTTCCCAAATCTTTGATTCCCTAGGATGCATGGATTTAGGGGTTTTTGTGCGTGTGCACAAGGGACCAAGTTTGCAAGAGAAGTGCTGAAAAACAAAGCTGTTTGATTTCCAATGAGAAATGGAAGTGGAACACACAGCGAAATTGTTCTGTAAATGGAGAGGTTACTTCATTTGATTTTTTCAAAGCAGTAAGAAGAGAGTTCTGCATTTCATTCATATCAGAGAAATGTGACATTTCTTCAGACATAGCTTAGGGGTTGTATTTTTTATTTTTTTTTTTCTTTTGCCCTAGTGAGCACTCTGTGTGAGTCCATGCATTCCCTCCTTATTTTTGCCATTGGCAAGACTTCAAGAAAAAATATCTCTGGTTAGAAAATTGATCAAAAAAGCAGGAAAATCTTCTGCTAAATCATGCTTTTTGTTTTTTAAGAAACACCCATTTTACAATTACTTGACTGTCAAAATAGAAGTAAGTAAAGTAAGATTTTATTTAAAGGCCAAATGCTATAATTCTGCATGAGATATCCAGATCAACTGCATATAGCTTTGACTGTACAGGTTTCAAAATTAAAGCTCAAGGCTTATAGGTATTTTTCCTACAATATGCCAAACTAACCCTAACACCCATATTACCAGATGTTAAGGAAAAAGTTTTTAAGGAGAAGTGTGATTTTTTCACAGATGTTTTTCCCCCTCGGCACCACGTTCCAAAAAATGTGATCTGAAAATGTAAATACAAGTTTAACTACTACGTAGAACCGTTAATAGCTACATTAGAAGAAAGAAAATATACCTATTTTCAAAGTGATAATATATTCTTCCTTTTGCTGTTTAAGACATCAATATTCTGATAAATAGGGATCTCATTATGAGATGGAAATTATTTACAGATACATATATTCTACAGAAAATTGATGAGGTTTTTGTATCCAAGAAGAGAGCAGAAGAGGTCATGCCATGTCTTGAATACAAAGTCCAGCATCTAGCTTAATTTAATGACTTAAAACACTACAGAATGCCTCTGAGGATCTGGAAAATTTAAAGAACTCATAACTTCAAGGCTAGATTATGGAAATTCTAACTGGAGAATGAAAACGGAACTTAATACAACTGGTCAACACCAGGAGAGGGCATATTCAAGTTACTTCTCACCTGCTGCTGCCTTCCAGTAGTGCCATGGACAAATCTTGGGTAACTGAACATTAATCTGTTTTACTAAAGCACAGTCCTAGAATTAGAGATGACAGGATCACCTGCAGGCCACTGATGCTCAGTGTACGTACACGAGCAACTGTCTCCTCAAAAATCCACAGGCAGCTCCCCAAACTACAGGAAGCAGATCTCCCTGACACATAGATGGATGCTGTCATTTTACAAAAATCTGTGCAGCTCTCCTCCCCAGAAAACTGCTTGGGAAAGAGTTCCACATTTTTCTGAGGAGTCTGAGAAGAAGGTGGGCTTGCTTATTCGAATCAGTCTGGATAATAACTAGGTTTTTCACACTGCAATGTTGCCTCCACACATCTCTCTGCTCAGAGTCACCAATTATAATGAAGAATAGTGGGAGGATGAGGAGTTTTAAAACTAATTGCAAAATAACTAATTGCAAAGAAAAGCTGTTTCTCAAACATAAAGAGTTAGTTTAGGTAATAATATTTCTTTCCAAGATCTGGAGACATTCAGTCACCCCAAAATGAATTGAATCTCTGCTTCTGTATAATGTCTTGGCAAAGAGAAAGATACTTTCTATTGATGACCTCTGAAGTTATGACAAGAGTCTCCAGTCTTGGTGGAGGAGATAACCTGGGAGTGATTCAGTCTGGTGGCCTCTGGAGTCCCAAGGAGGCTTAAAGTTTATATGGAAATAGTTCATCTCCTATTTATAGCCCAGCTGAGCAGGTGGGATCAGAACATTGTGATTTAGCCATGTACCAATCAAACTGTTAAAACATAACTTAGAAGAGAACACTTAGACACAGATACTGAGATCTTGGGGTAGTCCCATCTCATAAAAAAACCCCAAACATTTAAATTTGCCCATAAACATTACTGTAAAGATATTTTAATTCAGAGGAAGGAATAAGTTTCAGATCAAAGTTCTGCAGCAAATGACTACAATTCAGGTTTATAAAAACTTATATAATTACAACACTCTGTGAGTAGCAACGTTTCTTCCTTCTTAATTTTTTTCTCAATATTGATTTCTTGCCAGAAAAAATACAAGTTTTCAGCTGTTTTTCCGTCAGAAGAGCCTCTGCCTGCTTTCATAAATTCCCTCTGCCATTCTAAAGATATGTCTTTGGAAGGCATAGAGACTTGTATAATCCCCAAAGTCCTATTAATATCAGTAAGAATGATACAAGTTTGATTCCAAAGAACCAAAGGGAATGAATGAAATGGCTTCAAAACCCTTTTTCAGAGTCAAAATAGTCTACCTCATCTTTCTTGGCACTAAAATGTACTGCTGCCACAGAAGTGGACCAGCTCCCACTGCCACTGACTTCTTGCTGTCTCTCATTTTGTTGTCTCTCATTTTATTTGTGGTACAGGAGGAATAGATCTTTCAATGACCCACACTGCTGAGAACAACAAGTTATGCAGGAATGCTGCTCTGCTCATCAAACTGTTGCATAACTTAGGGTCAGCTTTGACTGGAAGGTTTACAGAATGAACAACAAAAGCACACAGAAGGTTCAGGTTCAGCAGCAGCATCACAATGTCCCCGCACAAACGTCTGATTCTAGGTCTGACATGTAGATGTCCATCTACACAACGATGAGACAGGGAGAGAAAGAGGGAGATACTAACCCAGAGAAGCAGAGGGAAAGAAATAGAGAAAGAGAAAAGAAGAAAAACAAAGGGAAGAAATGAAGGAGAGAGGGAAGGAAGGAGAGAAGGAGGAAACAATTTCACTGTACTATTCAGTGGAAGATGTATCTCCTGAACTTCGCAAGACACAATAATGTTTGAAGTAAAAACCTTGAACCACCAGATGGAGGATTTAGCCCTCTCTTTCACAATTAATTCCTTGTCCACCCAAGTTCTACTTTTACTGAAAAAAAAGGGAACCCGAGTCTCTTTCAGGTTTTAAAAAGACAATGGAATACAAATCTGACCAGGAGAAGAAGCCGAAAGTCACTGTCCTGAGCTATCCACTGAAGAAAATTAACTTTCCCAAAACAGACACCAGAGATATTAAAGATCAGTACTTGTGATACCTGGACAGCAAAATTCTATTTATTGTTTACAATGAACGTAAATTGAGTCACTGGCACAGAACTAAGAATTTAAAACCAAATTATATTCCATGTGGCAAAAGTCACCTGTGCCACATCATCCAGATACTTCCAGATGATCTGCAGTTCAGATGAAGAAGAAAATGATAATGACTGAAAATGAGAATGAATGTGTTCCTTCTTGGCTTTGACCCTGACATCTGAGCAAAAACCATGTTGGTTAAATATCTTGTTCTGAATCTCAAGAAACTTCCCTGACATAGACTCCTTGCCCCTACTTTTTCACTCACTGTCTTTTTTATAGAGGAGGTATCAGGTCATACCCCTGGCAAATCAACATGAATCACAGGCCCCATGATTCAAACATGCTCTAAGAAAGAGAATTTTAGCATCTTGAAACTCCACACTTAAAGCACTGAACAAGGAAACCTGTTGTGCCAGTGTTTTGATTTAAGAGGCCAATCCTTTCACATTCATTAATCAAAAAAATAACCAGCAAAGGAGGGAGAGTAAAACACTACCCTTCCAACTTTTACCTTCTATGTAGAAAAATCAGGCACACTGGCCTGGCATGGTTAGTTTTATTGGAATATCTGCTGGATAATACACCAGGTATGCATGCAGGTAAACATAAACACATACACAATACTGAACTTTGGGTTGGCAGCCAGGCTGTGGTAACCCACGTCCCCTGGGCACAAATCAACTATGAAGGAACAGGAAAAAGTCAGTGTAATGGTTAACCAGCTCAGTGGGACATTATTCATCACAAGCAGAGGAACAGCAGTGTGGGCTGCAGTGCTGGTCACCTCTCCCTCTGGAATGATACTGAATGCCTGGAATTAAATTCAGCACTGAAAAAAAACCAGCAAATGTAGTGTCAGCATAAGAAAGAAGCTGAATTTCCCCTCCTGGAGTTGTAATAAGGAGAACTTCTGCATGAAAGCAGAGATATCCCGTGAAGCTTGATGCTGAAAGAATATGACAGATTCCAATATCAACATTTATCAAATATGAATGCATAGGTTTTGGTAAGATTAATAAGGTTATTGGTATCAGATCTAGGCAATCATTCCCTATACAGCAGCAAGTGACCAACTCTTTTGGCAACTGGCCAAGTTGGTAGCTGCAACCATGGCATCAGGACTGCAACAGATGCTTAAAGTGCACCCATTCAGGTGAAACACTAAACCAGGAGAATTCCTACAGCCTATCAGGGAAGTGCTCTCAAACACTTTCAAATCTTTCCAAGTCTTTTACAGCAGTGCACTAAAAATGAACATACCACAACATCCACTGTATTTCTTGCAGTGCTTCTTCAGTAAGCATTTTGCAGAGAGGCAATACACTACTGCCTGGACTTGAGCTTGAAAAGACAAATTCCATCTGCTTTTTTTCTAGTTTTCAATGATTTAACTTCAGCAGCCATGGCAGAAATGACAATAAAAAATTAAGGTTTATTTTTTATTTTTCAACAAAAGCATTGGCTTCTTTTTAAAGAAGACCTTGAAATAAATGGTTTAGCAAAGACAAACAAAAAAAAAAGCAAATTCTTGCTTTCAGTAAATTCACTTTCCCTCTGAAAGGGTTTGCTCTGTGTGTGGATTATTCACTTACTTTAATTATTTTGAAGTGCTTCTCTTTGAGTGGGTAGGAGCTAAGTATCCACAACACCAAAGTAGGTCCCAGAATTAGTTGTTGTAAACAAAATGTTCTGCTGCAGTGGCCCAAACTGGCACAAGCAGTAAGCCTTGAGTATTTTGGCTTTTTCAGAAAGAGTACTTCAGGGATATGGGACTGAGAGATATGGGACCCAGATCCATGAGAATGTATTATGAAACTTACATTTTATGAACAGGTCATATCTTTCTAATGAGGAACTTCAGTTCTTACCCTTTGTTGGTTGCTTTCAGTCCAGATAGCTCTCTGGTTAATTAGGTACACCCACTAAAAACAAGAAGAAAACAAGCCAAGAAAGTCCTAGAACATCTTCAGATGGAAGTATTTGGACACAGTTATGTGCACACATCCACAGAGAGAAGAGGAGGAACTGAATCTGGGGAAAATGCACAGGATTATCACATTATAGTCAGTGCACACTGACTTGAACAAGGATTCCAAAAATAAACACATCTAACATTTAAATCCCAAGCTGCATATTCAGTGACACCCTTTCTGTCATGACTGTATGTACACTGAAAACCAAAACCCCAGCAGCTAAACATCTACAGCTTTGAGGAATTTCAGTTCTTGATCTCATGGCAAAGCTATCATCCAAACGTTCCACTGTATCCACAGGTTTCTACTACCACATTCTGATTTAAAGACAAAAATGCAAGAGAACTAAAACCAAAGGCAGAAGAAGCAGTTGAAATGAAGAGTTTGTGCTACCCATGCCTTCACAGGATGGAAGATGTGATGTAGGCATCTGGAGGAACAGAAGACATCTCCTCTGGCACATCTCATTTCAGAAGTCTCCCCATTTTCAAACAGCATTCCTGTGCTTTGCACAAACTTCCACATACATTTATAGCTCCTCTGCACTGTTGCCCATAGTTACACCCAATATTTACAGGTAAGCCTGCAGCCTTGTTCCTCTGTGGAGGTAAACAAGAGAGGAAGGACAATAGTATGAAGGAAAGTAGGAAACAATTCTGCATTTACCTATCTGTAGCTGGTAGCTATAACTTATGAATAGTTGTTTTAAATCACAAATTGTTACTGAGGTTTGATTTAAAAATCTCTTCCAGTTTTGACATTCAGGTGAAAGTATTGCTGCTGGCTCCAGAATAATTTGCATATCTTATCACTAAATAAAATGTGTGAGGTGTGCACCAATCTGATGAAATTATAAACAAGAGTCCACACAAGCACACATGCCTTCCTGCTTGATTTCTGTCCTGTTCACTCCTCTACAATAAATTATATGATCATCCCCATCTAGCTGGAGGTTTAACTGTGCACGTAAAAAGGAAAATGATAGCAGCCTATTCTTTTCCATACTTTACAACTGAGAATCTGACAAAAATGTGATTTTGGGAAACAAGCAGAAAGATTATTTTACTACCATCTACCTTCTCTTCAGCTGCTACAAAATTAGTGGAAAATCCCAGGTATTTATGCATTTTTAAAAATAATTTCCCACCCTGAAAGTAAATAAATAAATGAAACAACACCTCTTTTACTACAAAGACAAATATACATGCCTAACTTTATGCCCTGCAATTAATCTCATGTATTTCAACAAGATTACTCATAATGCTGTAAGTGAAATACACCTGTAAATCCTTGCAGAATCATGGCCTGTACTGCCAACAGTTATATGGCACAATTAAATACCTAGGTCTAAATGCCTCTACAGAAAGATCAGAAGAAAAACCCTTTAGGCACAACAAATACCAAAATCTACTACAGGGAGTGACTGTGGGAGAAACGGCATTGAGGGTACCGCCTTCCCTTGGGAAATTCACCAAATTCTTTCATTAATGCATCTTCTTCCTCTACCAGTTACCACCTTTCCTTACCACTCTGTTCTCTATCATCAAACATCACTCTCCCTTTCCACACTTCCTCTGCTGCTGTCTGAGGAAGGAGGCAGGAGATGCACAGGAGATGCACCTTACTTGCTCCTTTGCACAGTGAAGCAGGATGAGAGCACAGTCTGGCTCTCACATCAACTAGCACAGTAATAAAGAGGCTCATGTGCTAATTAACAGGCCTGGGGTGCACAGCTTTGCTCCTTAGCCTGTTGCTGAACCTTTCACATGCCAGTGTCTCACTGAAAATTGTCTGGTAAATGCTGTGGGCAACTCTTAATCTGTTACTGAAGTGCATTACAACAAGCTGCTGATCAAAATGTATATATATTGGGATACCTAAACTGCCCAGCCCTGCCTCCTGAGGAGTAGCCTACCAACAGCTTTCTTCTGCAAATACTCATGGGTGGCATATGAGAAGTTACTCATGATCGAGTTTTTTTCCTAAAATCCACGGCTTAGGCAAAACCTTCTGCTTGTAAATTAACTCAGTAGGAAATATTAACTAAAATGCCAGGAAAACAAAGTCAATCCCTTAAAAGTTCAAATGACTATTTGTCACAAACATTTCACCTCTACTAATGAACTGCAAAACTGAATGATAGAAAATGCAAAACTGTATTATGTTTAGCAGTTAACATTTTAATAAGGAGGAGATTAGCAATTTTTAATACCTCCAGTGCTTTGTTATATACAGTAGCACAATAACTGAATATTTTAATTGCTAATTATTTAGACCTCATTCAGTTCTCACTCAGGCAAAACTCCCATTGAGGGACTCTTGCCTGAGAAAAGAGCTACAGGATTTGTTTTACTGTAATTTGAAAAAAATTTATATATCATAAAAACTATCAAGTTATAGTGAGACAAAAATCATTAAATCCTCAGCAATATTAAATCCTACTGAAAGTCCCACTGACTCTCAACGCCGATGTTTTCATATTAAGTAAAACAGATAATTGCAGTTTACCAGTTGTAACTTATCTGTATAATTTATGCCCAGATATGCTGGTGGCTCTTAAAGAGGTCTAATAATGTTTTGATTCCTCTTACCATATCCCTCCTGCTCTCCTGTGGGAAATCTCTCCACGTTCAGATGTGATAAGGAAACAGCATTTCCAAACAATTATGATATCAACACCTTCAGAAACACAAACATGAGCGTTTGCTTTTACCTGTAGACTTCGGCCTCCAAAAGGGTTAAGAGCAACTCTCAGCACTTCTTTCTTATGCTGCTGCAAAGAAAAGAAATGAGTATGTTTAGGGATTTGCACACAAGAAAACCTTGAGTTTCCACAACAGTCCAATAGCTGGTGTTCGGTGGGGGAAGTGGGTGGAATGCTGTACATATGTAAACATACAGCTATCTGAAGGAAGACAAAACAAAGTGCTGCACATTCACATGTAGTGCACAGGTGACAAACAAATAAACTAAGTGTATTAGCATTTCAAATGTCATGTTATGCACATGCTTCAGAGAGGAAAGTTATACAGCTGGACACAGAATAATTAGGGAGCGATTTCTAAGACTGCATGTTTCGAAAAAGTAAATCTCGTTTTTTTCCATTTAGTGTAGTTTCATTCCTCTTAGGGATAAAAGTAAATGTGTGCCACAACCAAAGTTTTGCCACTCATGTTTGTCATTCAAATGCATTTTGGAAAAAGTTACAGGTAAGTTCTCTAACAGGCCAAGAGCCTGAAGAATTTCTTTTTTATTTTTATTTTTTAAAGAAAAACATGTATAACATTTCCACATTTTCAAATATAAATGTCTTTAATGACTAAAATGTTCAGAAAACCTCTCCATAGGCTGCATTAAGAAAAAAAAAAAAGAACTAAAAGCAGATTTGGTATCATATACTATTAATTACCAAAATGTCCAGAAGTGGCTGTCACACAGCCGAGGAAACAGTAAGCATTTTGAAGACTAGAAGTAGGGGTTGGGCAATCCCTCTCACCAGTTCAGAATATGGTTGGGGGACCAGATTGGCATAGTATCTAATTCCTGTGGTAAGAGGTTCACTTAGATTACAGGGCTCAAATCCATTCCAGTCAGGCTTCCTGCTTCCTTGCAGGAGCAGTGAGATCCCTTTGCTCCCCTCAAGTGCTGACTTTCCACCTCAGAACCTGTGTCCAAAGATAGTGCCACCTTGAGTATGGCAGGATTAACTAAGATTAGTTGGTAATTAACAATATATTTTTAAAAATCCAAAAATATAACTTTAGATAAATTACTAAAATAACTTTAAAATCATTTAATAGTTTATCTATGATAAAAATAATCTATATGTTTTGCTAGTGGAGGTTCTTCATAGCTAGCCATGAAGACATTTTAACTACTGAGACTACAGGTAAGAACAGATTATTTATCAGAAAAAACCTGATCTCTGGAGAACCTTTACTTATTTAGAAAGAAAGCACACAAAGTGTTGCCTTCTCAAATAAAGACGATGTAATACCAGTAGACTTTCAGGTTTGGTGTTTTGTTTCCAAGCCTGACTTCCCACTAGTTCCTGGCTACTGCAGGAATACATCTTTTTCTTTCTCTGAGACATGCTTACAATTTCTTTTCAGATCTCATCTTTTTCCTCTTGTTTTCTGGGTGCTTTCTACCTCTGGTCATTACAATCAAACAGTGCCTCAGCAGCATTTGCAGAAATTTCCCTATGGCAATCCCCCAGCCCGGGTGGGTCGGTCCTGAGTGCACTCAGCACAGAGGGTTGGATGGCAGCTTCCCCTGTTTTCAGGGAAGAAGGCCTATTTTGCTTGATCTAAGGCTGTGCAACAAATGCTTCATCCTTCCTAAGGTCTGCAGTTGCCTGAATAGAGACAGACTCGCTGGACAGCAGCTGTTTGTGCTTTCCAGCACTACACAAGGATGGTCTGGAACAGTCTGTCAGTTCTGCACAGCCAATGAATAAAGCAAAGCAGAAGGCTTAGATATTGAGTAATGAGGATCGGATTTTGACCTTTAAATGCTGCTGGATGGATTGCACGAGGATATGTTTGATTCAAGCGATACCATTAGGTACAAAATTGCACTGTTTGCCTAATGTCTACTGCATCTACCAGCTGAACCAGCCTGTGCTTGCTGGCTCACTACGTGCTGCAGCAATAGATGGCTCTGCTGAGTGAGCCCAGTAAGACAGGGTGGTACTGGGGAGCCTGGGAGAGCTGAAGATCATGGAAAAAGCACAGGAATATCTGATCACAAGGTGCAAGAGAAAATTTTCTGGTTTAAAACCCATTGAGCAGTCAGCTCTTCGGCAGCGTTTAGACTCCTCAAGCTCTGCAACCAATTAAATCCCAGTCAAAAGTCTCAATTTCTCTTCTCTGGCCTACTGGCATTTGAAGTTTTGTGCAGCTTCTTGTGATGACAAGCTGCCCTCTCGTCAGCTGTTATTTTTGCCAAAAAGGGCTATACAAGAGTCTGTATAACTGTTACAGATATTTTATTTTTGCAATCATTAATGGATCCTTTCTAAACATTTGAATGCCTGAGTTTAATTAGTGGCAACATTTCTGCTAGAGTTTTTAAATCTATTTTTATACATGATTTATATTAATCAAGCCTTATACTTGAGATGGTAATTTGTTGGACCAAGACAGCTGTTTCCAGGCCATACACTTTGTTTTTAATTCCAACCTCCATGTTTAAACCTTGTGGTTTAACTTAGATCAACAGCTTATTGGTGATTCAAATTACATCACATCAAGTAATACCCTCCAAATATGATGCATTTGTGTGACATCAGTGGAGTGAAAAACTCTGCACACAACTCAGGAAACCACTTCGTTTTTTTCACTTTTACATGAAAGTTAACTCCATGTACTAAGCAAAGGTGAATATTTCACAGCATAGGCTCACGAGAGGCTTACTGGGCTCAAAGCTGTAAGTCTGCCTCAATCCTCAGAGAGGCTTGAGGTAGGTCATGGTGATTTCCTAGAAGAATGTGCTTTTCAGGAAGAAGTAAATGAGGTACATTTATTAACTCCGCTTTTCAAATATCTAACCAGAATGAGATCTACCGCAAAACTAAGTAATAAAGAAATGGGTAACTTAAACAGTCTGAAATGAAAAATGCCTCTTCCACTGTACAATTCCTTGTACAGTAACAAGAGCACCCTGCCCTGCTGAAAATGCAAACAACAAGAACTATATGCACTTCTTCATTTCCTTATGCTGATGCCTTATAGGCTGCATGGACTTCTGACATTTGCTATTAATGAAAAAAGCACTGTTCAGTGACCTAGCATCAGACCAAGAGAAACCAAGATAAACACATTCCATTCAAGAAAATGTAGAGAATGTGCTAAATTTATTTATATTTTCTTCAAGTTTATGGTGTGGGGGGGAAATATTGTAGGATGGTAACTCTTCTCTTTTTAAGATTCTACATTTAAGAACAAAATTAAAAGAGTAAGATAAATTATATTAGCATCACTCCAATTCAGTTCCTTCCAAACATAATCATGATACATACAAACGAAACTCCAGCAGCAAGTGAATGAAAGAAATCACTGTTTATTAAGGCTATGAATATAGGAGCCAAAAGGATTTCAGACATGATTCACTGTGAGAGTACACATTAATCTCTTGGTCTCTTTTGAGATTCACCCTGGCATAAAACTTGGGCAAAGTATACTCTCAGCAAAATGCACACTGCATCCCAACAACACTCTTAAAAAAAAAAAAAAAAAAGATTTGTGTGAGAATTTAATGTTTGTGGAAAAGTCTTATCTGGCAGACCTAGACCTTGAAATGCCCTCATCTTCAGGGCAGCATTTCTAGCAGGAGAACAGATTGTCCCACCCAGGCTCACCACTACCCCTCAGCTTTGAACTGAGGGACCACGTCCAGTGGTCAGGTTTTGTGGCTGGTTCAACCTTCCACTGGACTTACAACCACAGAGCAATTCTTACTGACTGTAGTAATGCTTTTTGTGAAACTGTTTTGGTCCACTGAAAACTAGAGTTGAGATCTCCAACTTTTCTCAAGAGTCAAGCTTGTCTGTCAGGATGGGGAAATGGAATAAATCAAGTGACTAGCATTAAATTCCATTTCAAAGACATTGAAGAATTTCTGAAGACAACTACCCACAGCAGACCACTTACCTGGTCTGCAAGTATAAGATAATGAACTGGACTGGACTTTTTTTGGGGGAAAAAAGCTTCATACACGTACAGAACAAAATTAAAGGAACAACAGTTTAAGTTTCCTGTGCACTACTAAAATCTATTTGAAAAATACTGCCTGCCCATATTTATCTCTGTGGAAGACTTGGATTAATTGTCTAGGCTCAGGACAAAATGATCTTTAAAGGCAACAGTCATGGGATGGAGAAAAGGCAGCATCTGTAACACTGTCTGAGAGGTTCATATGCCTTAACTACATGTACCATAAGTTTATTTAAACAGAAATCATCACCTGGAACATGAGAAGCAAATGGCATTTTTAATATCAGAGGTACTAGCAACAAGCCTGTGTATTTCTTCAGAAGGAAATACCAGTGCAGACAGTGAATTAAAACATGCCATGGTAACAGATGAAGACTTCAACTGTCAACAAAATCAGGCCACTAATTTTCACATAAACAGTCTTTCTAAATCTTTGATTTTTAATATACAGTCCAAAGATCACTCTCACATTTCAGCAGCTTTTGTCTTTTAATGCTGATCATTCCAACTGACTTTTCACACAGCCCTGTGCTTTGTCTCCCATTTGGAAAAGGTGAGTGGAAATACCAAATGATATCTTATTCTGCCAAGACCAAAGGAACAGTTCAAACATTCAAAAATATTAGGCAGTGGCTTTACTTAAGGTAGGAAGGGAATGTGATTAGCAGTGGGCAGGGGAGGCAGGGGGAACCAAACCCAAATCCAAACCTCTTCTAATTCTCTGTTTCAATCTATGCTTAGGTCTGGAATATGTAAAACAACAAGCAAAAATGACTGCACGGAAAACACGGAATTATGTTGCTTCTCATCACATTCTCTTCTCAAGTGACAGACACTGCGATTCAAGAGGAGCCTGGCAAGCTATTGGCCTGTTCATTACCACTGAAAGCAGAGGTGCCCAGACTGATCCACTTGGACCAAACTACTGCCTGCCACAGGATGCAGTCTCTCAGTGGATGGTTCTAAACGTGTCTGGGAGGGCAACTCACGCTGCTGTGGCCTCTTTGTTCCTCCTCAAAAGACAAGGATTTCAGACTGCACATCTGTCAGCTTACAACATCTCCCCAGACTGTAACTCACTCAAATAACAAGAAAACAGACACACGACGTGTCTGTTACTGAGGTTTTCCTTCACATTTCTGTGCTATTTCTGAAATGGAACAAGGCTGGAACTTTCCTTTGACTGAGATGAACCAAATGTCACCTCATACCAAAGAGAGACTTCTCTGTCTCTGGTCACTGGAAATACAAAGTAGGAATCAAAGGTGCTGCTTTTGTCTGAAAAATCATTATCACCTTTAAAATTTAATTCCCTTAAATCATTAGAGATTAGTCTGGAGGAATGCAGAAGGGAAGTGAGAGATGACAATACTCCATTCTCTCCAGAGATTATGTGTCCCTATAGGTTTTGTTTCCTGTGCAGTGCTTAACTCCTTGATGCCTTTTCTCTCATGATCTATTCCTTGGGAGAAACTTCTTCAAATTTAAAAATCAGAACCTGAGCCAAGTAAATAAAAATAAATAAATAAAGTTCAATGCCTATAAAAAGTACACAGACTAACCTGCTTAATTATTAACAAGTAAACATAACAAATTCTGAATTATTTACTTAATCTTTTTCAGCTACAAACCTCAGACTTTTAGAGCATGAAATACATGCTTTATTTTAGGACACAAACCAGGTATTTTATAAGGCCGTGGACTTTTTTTCTGGAGATGGAGTTGTTTTGAAGAATACGCATTTCTTATTAACCCCCAAATACTTTCCTCTCACCAAACCATGCTGAAATTTTAAATACAGAAATTAGAGTTTTAGTATAAAGATCCTGTATTCATGTGTTTGCTAGTGAATAGGATGGCTGTTTCTGAATGGCAGCTGAGCAAAAATAAGATTCCTGTGAGACAAATCCACCTTCCCCAGCTTCTGTACATCTGCTAGGAAGATGTGAGATTCAGAGGGAGAACCTGGTGAAAGTTCCAGACAGAAATTCTACAACAAAGGATAAAAAAGCCCCAGCACCATCACATTTTCTTTACTGAAAGAAGCTACCCTGCTGAAGCAAACCTCATCTGTGCCACAAACAAAAAAAGGTCATCACCACTGGTCCCTTAGGTTCCCACGAGATGCTGTTCTAGGCTGGACGTCCAGCTGGGCCCATCTTTATGTCGTCCCTTCTGACAGCCTGTTCTGCCTAATGCAGTGCTGGTGTGACACAGCCTTCCCAGGGGATGTGCTGCAAATGAGGCGGGTTCAAAGTTCCTCACTGGATAAAACAAGTGACATTTCTTTACCTGCTGAAGTTAGCACAGACCCTTTGAAGTCCCCCAGCATTCAGTAGTGCAAAACACCGCCATCTCCTCCTCAGTAACCTCAGGCCACCACACAGTCACAACATTTTGTCTGAATGGCAATATCATCATCATCATCACCACGGCAGAAACATGGTTGTGAATCTCAGAACTTTTCTTAACTAGCATTTCATAGAAATTATTCTGTAATATTGCTTTTGGAGCCCTGGATTAATGAAGACATATCGCAAAATCACAGAATGTGCTGGGTTGGAAGGGACACACAAGGATCACCAAAATGCAACTCCTGGCCCTGCACAGAACACCCCAAGACTCACACCCAGTGCCTGAGAGCATTGTCCAAATCCTTCCTGAACTCTGTCAGGTTTGGGGCTGTGACCACTTCCCTGGGGAGCCTGTTCCAGTGCCAATTCACACAGTAATATTCCCTCAGCCTCGATACAAATGTGTACAATGTCAAATCTGATAACATATTTATTAATCTACTCTTAATTGCTGTAATGGTCAAACATAAGATCTAAAACCAGGGAAAAAAACCAACCTAACAATTTTGTCAATATTTATGTACTATACTTTTTTTTTTCTCTACCAAAGCCTTGCAAAGGTGCAATTCAGGAGATGAGACAGTTAATCACAGAGTTGGCTTAGTCTCTAATTTAGGTGGCCTACTTATGTTAGCAACATTTTATTAGCACATTATGCTGTATATTTAATATTTAGTACACTGTGTGAGAATGGTTTACTATGTACTGCTCACATAAATGACTTACAAATTCTGTTTGACACATAGAGAAGAGTGTATAAGTAATACATGTATTTCTGAGTATACCTAATGCTACAGAAAATAAGGATAAGCAGAAGACATGTAGAGAAAACACTAAAATGTATCTTTGATGGACTTAAAGGCTAGCTTACAAATACTTCAGTAGACAAAAGATGCAGCATTAGGGATATATGCACAATGCCCATCCCTTCTTTAACTTTTGATTTCAAATCTTCCTCTGGAAACCTCAGCTGAAGGAAAAGGACTTTTCATTCAAAATTGCTGAAGTCTCACAATGCAAACAATTGCAACAAAACATAGAGCAAATCCTCCCAAAACCTTTTGTATTCTACTAGACCCAGAAGACAAAGTAGGATCTTTCTTTGAGTTCAGAAGTGCTTTCAGGACATTTTTCAAGAGATAAGTTAGCTGTGTCCTCATGAATTATGCAGCCTTTCCAGTGTGTACTTACACAATGCTAGCTGGAAGCCCCTGGGAAGGATGCCCAGTGCATATGAGCAGCAGGTGGTACCAAAGGAGAATCGCTCAGCCAAAGCAGATCCAAGTTTTCCTTGGAGAGCTGGAGAGCAGCTCTGAGCAGGGATCCCAGTTATCTGGCTACAGCTATAGCTATTTTGGTTATACTGGTGGTCAGAAATTACTGGAAAGGAGATTTTGACTTTAGTCCTCAGTCAGGAGGAAAAGTATACTGGTTTTCATGCTCCTTCCATTTACAAAGTGAATCAAAACTACACTGGCAGGCACCTGTAAGGGCCAGAAAGGGGATGCCAGAATCCTTTAGCCTGACATGGATCAGCCCTGTGTCAAAACACCCATAAGCAGTCCTGCTGCAATTCTTACACTTGATCTCCAACTAGTAAAGCATTCACATTTATCAGAAGTACATTTTTCTGGTGTCAATGGAGAGGTGAACGTAACGGAGTGAAGGAAGGATGATAACTCCCAAGACAAGTGGTCTCCAGTTAACTCTGAAGCTCACAATACCCCAGTTAAGAAACAAAAGGCCATCAAAAGGCAAGAAAACTTGTTTGTAATCAGTTTCAGCTATTTGTATTTCTTCTGCAGTGTAATTTGTCAATATATCTATCAATCCTTTCACAATAAGGTTGCTAAGACAGATGCCAAGACTTCAATAAATACCAAATTTCTTTTCTGCAGAAATAGATGATCACAGAAAAAGCTTTTTTTTTTTGTTCTGCTGGTGAAGTATTTGCAGTATTATTACAAAGGACTCTTACTGTTTATTAAAATCCCTGACAAAATATCAGTACCAGAGCTTTTCCCACTATCATCAGTGGATGTTTGTCAAGTGACATTCAAAACATTTTTATTTTTAAAAACAGAAACAAAACAAAATTGAGCCTATTTTCTATTCTTTTTATTCTCGTGCTTTACTGAATTTTTCAATATTACTCCAATACGTGTATAAAACTTACATGGCATACCTAAAATGCCTCACAACAGAAAAATTTAGTTCACATTTCCTCTAGGAAAAAACCCGCAAAACAAAACAAACTACAAAACCTCTTAGAAAATGTATCTTTCCCCAGTTATATTCAGTGGGGAACATTAAAAATTCAATATTTGCCACTTTGCAATGACTTCTGGACACAAAACAGTTCCTTCATGCTGCAATAGGTTTGTCTAGTCTAAATTTAAAGGGAATTAGAACAAAAAAATACACTTGAAACAGTACTAAATATGACACTCACAAAATATCTTCGATCCTGACAGTGCTCTTCCCCTTATTTTTTCCAGTCATTCCTATCATTCATTACAGATGGAGTATTTATTTTTTATAAAGATTAATGTATAAAAACCAGTACATAGAAACCAAGTAACAAGAATGGGTCTAATTAAAAATTAATAATATTACAAAAATAACTATTATATTAATCAATATGAAGACTGAGATGTTCAGATCAGTCGCACATTTTTAGTTCTAACATTCATTCTGCTTTAAGGACATGAGGACAGTTGATTTAGTAAAAGCCTTAGCTGAGATAACATCAGTATTCAGTATTTGGATTAAAACTTTGTTGGGAGCTATATTGCAAGCTAGCAGATGACTCCATTAAAAGAATGCATCGTATCTTACGGGACAAATATAAAGTTTGTACAGATTAAGATTGTAGGAAACAGTTCAAAAGGGTCTCCTCTTTTATCTGAAAATTCACCAGCAAAACTGAAGGGATAGTTGTGGATCAAATTTAACTATGGTTTAAGCTTATCAAAACCAGTAAGATTCAAGGATAAATTTAACTCACTGCTTATTACACAGCAGAGCTTTTAAATTAAGAAAGCTTTAGTTCAAATACCTTCCACAGTAAAATCTGTTTCTTGAAGTCATACCCCTCAAAACATGTGATTCACTTAGTATTATTTCAATAGGACCTACACATACAACTTCCACCTCTATTTTTCTCAAACATGCACTGTTCTTTCATTTAATACAGGTGAATGGATTATGCAGAGTTTTGTCCTGTGTTGTTAAAGGAGACTAACCAAAATTTCTGAAACATGCCATACGATACAACACTATGTTTTCTGATAATAAATGATGTGTATTGCAGCAGAGTTTTGAGAGCACACTGAGATTGATGCATTAAGCACTGCAGTGGCACAGACTGGAAGACAGTCGTCACTAGAAAAAAACTTTTCAGATGAGCCAGCCAAAGGGTGAAAGAGCAGGAACTACTTTTTCAGATGAGTTGAGGCACACAGACTGGGGTTATTCAGGAAATCTGTGACAGAGTACGGTGTTGAACTTTTATCTCAGGTTACACTCCACTGCTTTAACAACAAAGCCTTCCTTCCTCTCTATTAATTATATAGAGAAAAAAATCCCAGTATTACATCTCCCCCATTAACTGAGCAATTCCAAACATCATGCTACTTCACAGCTGCATAAATCCAGTATCAGGAATCTCAAAGCACTTTAAAGCAAAGCCAAATAGAACTAGGTTATCCTCAGTTTACAAGAAGTGAAATAAAACCAGAGGCATTAGGGGTAAAGTCATCTCACTAACTTTGGCCATCTAAAAGATACTGTGGCCTAGGCTGCTCCCTTCACCACTGGAACAAGGTGGGCATCTTGAGAGGGCAATTCTATCTCTTCTCAGACACCTGGCTAAGTCAATCACCAAAGAAGTGTCACCCTTTCTTCTGCCTATTTCTTCCACCTAGCCTAGATACCGAGACCAAATGCCTCATGTTTAGATCAGTGAGCTACAGATTCCTATTCCACCACAAAGTACTCCTATTCCCAATTCTCCTCCCTCTCTCCTATGAGGCCAAGGAGATGAGTGATGGGCCAAGGTCAGCATGTGCTGACTAGTGAGCACACACCTGTGGGAAGTTAGGTGCACAGTGCCAGACCTGTGAGTGTATTGACAAATTACACAAACAGTACTCACTGCTTCTTGGTGTCCAGGTATTCAGACATTTCCAGAGGTACTGGCAGCCAAACAAATGGCTGTAAGTCTCTAGGTCTAGCGGAGATTTGTGCTGCTCTAAACCCAGAGTGCAAGCCCAGAAGGAATATCCACAGTGCTGTCATAATATAAATAATGCTAATAAATAAAACTCACATCAAAATGAGATTTTTTTTTTTTTTACAAGAAAGGTGATAAAAGTCTGCTATCATACTTTGATCACAAGTCCTACTATTCAGAAATGGAAATACCTCTGAATCTCAGTGAAAATGAATCTGCCAGTGGCTGAAATAACTTTTAAAAAACAGAAATGATTGTATAGTTTTCTCTGTCAACTCAAAGATCAGATTTAGGGATCCAAAAATGTTTGACTTTTCTATTGCAGATCTGCACACATCAGAAAAATCTGGCACTACATTGCATGATAGGACCTTGAAGCTCTGAGTAACTGTGAAGTGGCAGTTCAAATAGCTCTTCCAAAACGAAAACTGGTTAACGCAAAATTAGAGTGAGGCCTCCTCCAACATTAAAACAGACACTGGGAATGAAAAATTCCTTGCCTTCCCTCTCCCACAAAAGAATGACTTTGACTAACAGCTTCCATTCTATGCATAGAAAGTTAAGTAACATATTTCAGTGCTTTTGCCAAATAAAGCCTGGGAAGGAGTTCTCTAAAGAAATCACAGGATACCAATGGAGTCGCATGAAAAAATACCAGCACTTTCACTCGATCACTTTCAAGGTTCTAAAGGGAATGAGAATCAGACTTTGCAAATTCAAGCTTCTTCTCCTTCTTCAGTTCCTGGCAAAAATCACCCCATCAGGTACATGGGAAAGCACTGAAGTCCTGCTTTTAAACAAAAACACCCGCACCTGGATCCTGCCTCCCTGCCTCGGCAGGTCCCTCTGCTGAAAATGAAAGCAAGCAGCTGACAGCAGTGGTTATCTCTTATCAGCAGAGAAGAGTCGGCGTTGAACGCAGCAGCTGAAGATGAAGCCTGGGTGTTTCACGGCTGAGGATGCGAAGGAGCCGGGCTCTGACCACAGATGCTGCCACTGAAAGCACAGCAGCCCCCGGTCAGCTCAGCTGTCAAAGAGCACAAGGATCTTCCACGACAAGAGCAGTGGAATGGCCTTTCCTAGGAATAAATTTGCATCACAGACCTTACCAGCTTCCTCCACACATGCAAAATTTATTTATTTGGCCTGCCCATTGCAAACGGAGCTGTGCTCAACAAAAAATCAAAAAACCACAATGCCCTTGAGTCTTTCTCCAGGTAATAGGATGAGAAAACAAATGGAAAAGCTCTCAGTGATGATATATATGATGAGTGTATCCATATGCTAATAGTGCTAACACTAATAATTCCTCCTGTAGGTATTACCCTGTCAATAACACTTTTGGACAATTTTTTTTTTAAGGCCGTGAAAGAAAGTAATCTTAATACTTTGCAGAGCAATATCTTCACATCCATCTACTATGGTTAACTTTCCAAGCCAACATTATGCATAGGAATTAGACTGATTGTTAATGTTTATTTTTACAGGGAGGAAGAAGAATATCTTAACTCTGAACTTTCCACTTTTGTTAATGATTAAAAAGTTAATTAAGTATTAACTTTATTAAATTAATAATTTATATGACACACCTAAAATTTACTTACAACACATACTAGCTGAATCTGTTTGTTGTTTTCGGGGCAGGTGGATTGAGTGGGTGAAGTATCCAGAAAAAAACAAAACAGTTTCCAATAGAACTGTATAGAACATCTTCTATTTCTCTGAGAACAACATCTATTATTTAGTGTGGAGCAAATATGTTCAGAGGCTAAATGGTCTCTTTCAAATGACAGAGGTATTTTTTTTCCTCTTTTCATTTAGTACAACATGCCTCTGATATACCAAAATAGCTTTTATTTAAAAGGCAATCTTTATTAGGTAATTTTTAAAATGGGAATTACAATATGTACCAGCAAAAATTGCTTGGCTGTTTACTTACTGATTCTTTACAGAGGCCAATTATTTTGCCAGTGGGCAAGATGAAATCGGTTACAAAAACTAAATAGGACTGATACTTTAAATCCTATTCATAGCAGAGAGTTATTTTGTTTTTAGGTCTGGTCACCTAAAAAAAATGGGACATTAAATTGAAGGCTGTGTCATACTTCAACAATAATAACTAGTGCCCCAAACACTTTCCACCACAAATCTCACTGGCAGGATTCCTACTTTACAAGAGAGCAAAAGCTATCAGAAAAACAAGTGGGGGTGAGATATAGAACAGAAGAAAATAAAAGGCTTCCTAACTTCCAGTCTTCTGTGAGAAATGATTAAATTTCTGTTTCTAACCCAGAGACATGACATCACCTCATTTTTCTGAAGAAAAAAATATCCATTTTTTTTAATACCTCTCTTGTATATCCACCTTTGCAACCACATCTGTGCAATCCACTACCGCGACCAAAATAACCCATCAAACAGGTATCATGGCCATTCAGAATGCGAATTCAAATCAGAATGTGAGCGTAAAACTTCAGTCCTTACAACTGTGTGAGCCCCTTAAAACACTGGGTATGCCTGTTGAGCAGAGTCCCTCCAGTGCCCGCACTGAAAGCAGCCTCCCCGTGACACCGCAGGCAGCGCTTCCCAGTTACGTAAAGCGCCGCCAATTAGCAAAAGTCAAGAGTTAGCAGCAGGATGCTGCAGAGGAAAAGCTGAACTTACGAACGTGTCCAGATTGCCACTGCCCAAAAATCTGAGTAATGTTCCAGATATGTTATGTTAATCTGTTACACAAGACTGTCTGTAATGGGAATATTTTTTTTAAAGAGTATTTGAGGGTGGTGTTGGGGGCTGGATGAAGGCACGTGGCCAAAGTTATTACGGAATTGAAGAGGATTATTTTAATTATTATTGGACTATTAACCCTCTGCGTGGTCCTATTTAACCAGTGCCATTGTGTTTACGACTCATATGATCTATATAACCACTGTACTTGAAATTACTGTTGATCAGTGAGCATTTTGGAATAAAAATAGATATGATTAGATGTGTAAAGCTCATTTGAATGCAGTTTTATGCATAGAATGGATTTCTATCCACTAAAAAACAGCCCTTAATAATAAGATATCAAGGAAAACACAGTGAGAAATGATATTTTCTGAATGTGTATTCTAGATACACCTCATAATGAACGTGACCAAACACTGAACACGAACTGAAGAACAAACCCTTTGTGTTGATGCAAAATTTGAGTGGCAGGAAAAAAACATTACAGAAGATAAGGGTTTTCAGTCACAATGCAATGTAAATTAAAAAACCATGGATACAAAAGAGTAGAAACAAGAAAGGTAATATAACAAACTTACATTTCACCCTTCATCTTTACAAGGATCAAAAGAGGGGCATACATCTTCATTCTAGTTGAATGGCCACTATAATAATAAATTACAGCAGCTCATACAAGAAATAAAATATGAAGAACTCCGTTATGTTTTAAATTGAAGGAACGCAAACCATAACAAAAAACCAGAAACAAAACAAACTGTAAAGTCTATGGGGTTTCATTTTTTTGTAAATAAGGGACAAAACATACATGCAAGTAAGGTATATCTATATTCATGCAATCACTTTGCTGTTGACTTCACTGGGAACAACATGAAGCACGGAGACTTCTCTTACCAAGCCTATTTTCACTCTAAATATGTCTTGACAGTGTTGTAGCTGCAAAGCCAAAAAAAAAAAAAAAAAAGGAAAAAAAAAGAGGCCAAATTTTATGTGGTCATGCTAACGTGGTGGAAAAGCTTTTGTGAGGATTTGATGCTGTAACTGCATTTGTACATCTGGCCCCCCACAGACCTTCAAAGACTTAGGCATCCACAGATACTGACATGGATTATTAAAGGCCTGTTAGTAAAAAGAGGTGGATTCAGGACACTGACACATTTGAAATTAGTATCTGCAACTGGACTCTGACATTTCATTTGAATACTTAAAGCATTAATGTTATTGCATCCTGAGGACCTATATTAACAAGTCTGATGTAACAGATGGAAGCTTTTTCAGAAAAAATGTAAACAGCTGAGCTGAGAGCCAGCACTTTCTATAGACAGAACTTACAGTGAAATATAGCACTCTGTTGTTTATTCCAAACACATCATGGCACTGTAAGTAGACCACTTTATGCAGTGGAGAAATACACAGTAAAATGTAAAAGGAACACACATCAAGAACAGAACATCCTCCCGCAAATTCTCTGCTTCTGACCTATCAAAAAATTTCCCGAAAATCAAGAAAATGATTGCCCTCTTTAAGCCAGAGCAGATAACTTGAACCAAATCTCACTGAATCTTCTTGCAGAGCTACTCATTGCTCATTCTCTACATCATCACATTTCTGAATTTTGCTAATTTAAATATTATGCTCATTTTAATATTACCTATTACACTAGACCTTACTGATTGTCTGTAATGTGAGTAGCTTTCTAAACACATACTTGCAGAACTGATCCTCAATAAAAATAAAAACTGCCTCATAAATAAGAGAAGCACAAAAATGCAAGTTTTTTAGTGTAAATGAGGTTTTAACTATTCTTCTTGGATTACCCTCTTTGGTCTTTAAGCTGCGTGATTGTTTTTGCACATCTATTTTAAGGGCATATTAATAATATAAATAATTACAAACACAGGACCATCTAGTTTCTGCATTTCTCCCACTATATTTATTTTTGCACAATGGAAATCAGTTAACAATGGCCACATCTGATTGCTGTTCCTTCTTGCATGATTTCTGTGATGCCTTAATAAAAGACACTGAAAGTTCAGTGCTCTGGAATGGTAACTCCAGTTACCATAATGTTTACCACAGGAAATTACCTATTGGACAATCCTGCCCAGAATCCTTAGTCAGAAATGGGATGAATTTCAGTTTGTGGAGAGAAAGAGCCAGCCCAGTGCATCATTAGCAGCAGTGCCTGAAAGCTGTCCTCCGTTACAAAGGATGAAAGACGGAAAACTGCAGATCCTACATGAATCAAGCATGCAACAGATTCCCACATCTGTATCTGAACATGGCTTTGGGTTTTTTTCAATTGGAAAATACGGAAATCAAATTGTTTAAGGCAGCATTCCAAAGTAATTGATAGGATTATCTTAATAACTAGGTTAAATAAGTAAACAACAAGAAAAAAAGTTCCACTTTCGCAACAGGCAGTGAAAGCAGCGCAGAGCTGCAGGATGGGAACTGCTCAGAAGTAGCACTAAGGCTCTGTGGTCAGAGTCCAACTTGCATACCCTTTTATTCAGAGGCTCTTCTCTTTCTGTGAGTCAATAACACAATATGGCCAGTATGCATCAGAGGAGAAATATCCACATTTATTAGGTTTATGACAGTGTAAACACCATTATAAGAGGTTCTGGTATGACAACCCTCATTTTGCACTTCTCTATTTCTAACTTCCTTTGTCAATGCTCACTCTCATCCTCTTAGCACTTCCATTTATTGTCTCAAGGCCAGATTTTCAGTACTTTCTGTTCAACTCTCTCTCTCTCTGCAGCTTTGTATGACAACCAAGCTGACTCCCCTGCTGTCATTTGGGATACTTTAACTGGGCAAAGTCCACATTTGGTTACTTTAAATATTACTTGAGTATCTATTCACTCTGTGCTTTAGTGATCTCCAGACTTTAGTTAACATTCTTTAAAATTTGATTTTTTGCCCCAAGTCCAGTGTTTTTACAATATAACCTTCATATAAAACAAATGTTCCAGTACATGCAGAAGATTAAAGGAATGAAGGAGGCACTCAGCTGTTCTTTAATTTTACATGTGTTTAATGTTTTCTTGAAGAAATGTACCTATTTTCATTTTGAATCTGATCTACAAGCTATGTTGGATGATTGTGCAAAGAGTCAGCATGAGAGCTTCTTAAAGAAATAAAATGCAGCCAGGAATAAGCACAGGATGTTCAGTGGCAAAATCCACTGGATAACATTTGCTTACTCTCTTGGTACTTTTGACTTTATTTATCACATCCAGAGGACTAGAATCCAGAGACAATCAGGCTGGTGGTTTTTGTCTGGCCTCTTACACACAGAAAGCAGCTAGACATTTCTGATCTGGGTTCAGCTACCCAACTCTTCTTCTGGTCCTGGGAATGGAGATGAAAGCAGGCTGTTTCAATTAGCCTGGCTACAGAGATGATCTGGAGCTGTTGAATTAATTGATTTGAAGACCAAGAGGGACAGCTCCTGCATAATAGAGGCCATGGAGTTTCACTCTGTAATTACAGTTAAGTTCAGCTACAAATCCAATAGAAATCAAAGGTGACCATATAAGGCCCATCTCTAATCAAAAGTGGCTTTTTTCCCTAACCACTAAGTGTAAAATATTCCATGTTTCTTTCTCTTCCAGAAAGCCATTTGGGCCTGAAGTGAACCTGTGTGAAAGATCTTTATTCCTGAACGGACAGGAACAAATTTTCCACTGCTGCATGAAAAGACCAGAACAATGAAAGTATTGGGAAGGGAACTGGCAGGGGATGGTGGGGTGGGAGGGGGACTGGGGGGAAGAAAGCTCTGCCTTTTTGGCAGTACTCACAGAACATTAGTTAGGGTAGGTGGAGTCCTGCTGGGTCTAACCAACTGCTCAGATCCCCTGTAACATTTTACTGGCCCCCAGCTTTACACGGTACATCTCGGGACATGGGGAAAAAGCTCATATATACATACATTTTAAAAGACACAAAACTCTAGAGCACGTATCCAAAGCAGATCACTTGCCTTTGCAATATTCTCAAAACAAAATGTTCCACCAGCAGAACTGATAAGAAGAGCCAAAAAATGGAAAACACTTGCTACCAATTTATTGCAGTCACCCATAAACTATTACTAGAACATTATGTATTGGGGTTCAAGCCAGAAAGCTATTAAAGCGGACTGCACTAGAGTTGTTCCACTATGCTACTGAAGCATTAATAAGTGTTCAGAGAATTGTGTTTATATTGAAAGAATAATCTTATAATCAAATTTTCACACACACAAAAAATGCAGTTCTTTCTAGAATTACTGTGTGCCTTTGCTCTCTCCCCCACATTGGCTGGTGTCTCCACAAATAACATCATTTTCTATATTTCTGTCTGGCCCAAACCCTGACGTACATACTTTGTGTTCCAAGCTGGACAAATTTCAAGATAAATGGTGCTAATTGACAGTGTTAATGGGCGCAGGATGTACCACATCCTTTCCCCCTGTTGTCTCTGTCTAAGCGTCTTTCACACTCCTTACAGCCATTCTTTGTACAAGATGAAAAAGAGTTAAACACAACACTTTCACTTAGACACACAAATAATGATATTCTGTGGGGCTGTGTTTCCATCCCTGTTACAGAAAAGCCTCTAATAAATCAGAAAACTCCTTTCCCATTTCAGTGACTGCGTAACACCCAGCAAGATGATTATTAACCCAAAGATTTACTGTTTTTACCTCAAGAATCGATGTTTTCCTCTGAAAAGGTGTTCGCTTTCTTTTCAGCCACTTTCCTCTGACAGCACCCAGGTGCAAACCATGTAACAGAGCAGGCCCAGAGCAGGCCAGGTGGAATTAAGGCAGCTCCTATATCCCTGGAAACTCCTTAAAATAGTACAACTTGAGTTCAAATATACTAGGCCATCACTCCACATAAGAGTGAAGATTCTACTCAAATTAAGTAGGAAAAAGACCTAAAATTCCAAGAAGGGAAACCAGTTCTCCTAAGCAGCTAGTTTAGTTAAGAGCTGAGAACTGTGGTATTTATTACTATCATCATCACTACAACAGTCACCAGATAACCACTTCAACTAATATTCTCACTTGGAGTCCTCAAGAGTGCAGGCCTGGAGAACAGTATTATGTTATGGCAGGTTTATGATAACACAACACCTTTCCTGATTTGCCTCTTCAATTCCTGGAATATGCTTAAGGTTTGAGAGATGACTGGTAAAGCACTCCTGGCTGCCAGCTTGCCTGTAGGCTGTTCTCACTGGGTAGGAAAAGTTAAATTTCCTTGCAAACAAGGAGAACCCTTTGGAATAGAATACCATTGTAATGGCTGTAAACACTAATTTTCTGTTTTCTGAACTTGTTGGCTAAATGTCCTTAAATTGGATCAGACAGTACTGATATACTTGACAGCAAGTAGTCTAACCTGAAAATATAATATGAGCTTGCAGCTCTCTCTGATGTCAATGGAAATTGTAGAAACTTGGTATTGTTCCTTGACTTGGGCCTTTAGAATAAACAGAATTGCGGGTCAAATGTATCCCTTAAGTAACTTCACTTGATCCCATGTGTTTTTTACCTCTTGATTAATGACTGTGGGATATATTTCTTGCTCAGGCAGCACATTCATGTGTGAAGCTTTCCTACTTGCCTGTGTAATTAGTTACATTTCAATCAAACTTACAAGAAAAATAATAAGAAATCATTTCTATCTGCAGTAATACACAGGACGCCAGAGAGTGATTTTGCAGTGGATAACCAGGACACATCTACAACTAAATCTCTCTCTGGAGTTTTGCCTCTTCGCAGCAGGACTGGGGCTCTGCTGCCATCATTCAGCTCAAGAGGTCCTTTTTGATTCTTCAAAGAAAACAGAGTCATGTGCCAGCACAACAACATGTCAGAGAGCCATTTTAGGTCAAGCCTTTAGCAAAATGCTTAAAAACTCTCTCTATGCCGGGAAGGCGAATGAAAACACTTCATCACAAAAATCAACACCCCAGAAAGACTTCGAAAAGTACTCAGGTCTCCGGAGGAGATTTCTTCTAGGACCTCTGCAGCAGCTGAGTTATTGCACCTTCTGCTCCAGCCCCATTAGTCCAAACGCTTGCAAAAAGTTGTCCACTGCTTCAGTGAAGGGTTTACATTAAGACAGGAGTCTGGTGCCCAGGAGAAATGTCCTAGATGTTTTCTATGCTTGAAAGGCAAGATGTGCCTAATATGATTTTTCTGTAAGGAGCATCTGAAGTATGGTATTAATAAAAAATAAACTGTGTTAACTTATGTTAAATCCTCCTCTCTTCTCCAAAAATACACAGCTGAAAAAAATCCTACCCCAGCAGTACTAATGCACAAGCAAGTCCTCTCCATCTGCCAAATATGTAGGTCATTTCAACGAGTGACAGAGACAAAGAGGCCTGATTTTAATTCATGAAATATTCCTGCTAATAGCAAAGTTATTGAGACATCTGTTAAAAGCCTGACCTGTTATAATGGGGGGATATCTAAAACGACTGAAATTTCTATTTAAATTAATGCTACAGTATTTTATTGGGCATTTTAAAGAGGTATTGGTATTAACAAAAACATTATATAAATTAGAAACAGGCCTACAGTAATCCTCCAGATAAAATCTGGTCCTGTCTTCTAATACTACGGTATGAGCTTTTATTTGTGCGTGCACTACGTGTGTATATAACAATATAGCAAATATGAAAAAAAAAAAAAAATTAAAATCTTAAGAGCCATGGCAGCCCAGTTTAAAGTTTGGCAGCGAACAGTTGGCAGACATGAGGAAAAAAAAAATGAAAAAGGAAAAAAAAGTAAGTATGTTTCATGGCCTGTATATAATTGAACATTCTTCAAATTCCTGTAATGGAAATGTCAATAGCATGGAAATCCTTGAAATGTGGACACAGACAGATAAATGTGGCTGGAGCCAAACACCTCCACCCAGAACGAACAGCAGACCTTCAGACAAAGGAAATCTACGTGATAATAAACTACCCACTCAGTAACAGTAACTAAACTAAGGTTTTGCCTTTGGGGGGGTTGTCGCTGTTGTAACGCGGACACGTAGAAAAACCACACGAGTCCAGGTCAGTAGAAAAGCAGCAAAGCTGGGTGTTTAATGTTTTTTTTCCCGAGGTTTTTATATGTTAGTTCACAAGAGTGAGCTAGATGGCATAAAGTAATTGGTTCTCTGGCCATCCACCCCTCAAGGGGGTTGGCCCAACTCTCCCACATCCGTTGGCAAGTGTTTTTCTAGTTGAAGCCATAACAATCTGGGAAAAACAAGTGCAGGTGTGGATATTGATAAAAACTGGTAACTTTGTTTTAGTTAGCTTGCATGGGAAAGACGGAGTTCTCACAAAATACTAGAGAGCTGAAGAAATTCATTGCTAAAGCTCTGTCAGCATCTGGAGGGTAGTGGTGAAGTGAGCAGAGGTGGGAGATAGGGGAGGAAAGCTGTCCCAAGGGCTGCCCTGAGGAGGCAAGGCATGCACAGGATCCCTCCATCAGCACTCAGAGGAAGGGAGCTGAGCACCAGGGAGGACCCTCTGACACTGTGCAGGGCTGGGAAATGGCTCACAAGGAACACAACAGCTCTTGGGTCGTTGGGTTCAGAAAACAGGACCATGACAGGCTTTCTTCTCTTTGTGTTAGGTGAGACAGGATGCATCACACACAGGGTGAGCATCTCAGAAGCTGAACCAGGAGCTCTTTGCTGAATGATCTTCTTCCTGCTGGCTCACTCCCAAATGCCAGATTTTCCTAGGCCACAAAGAAATGAGCTAGAATGAGGGGCACAAGTCCCAGGTCTTCAATACAATTCTGAACAAAACACTCAGAAGAGAATCTTAATCCCAAACCAAAGTGAACGTGCAGCCTTTCTTCTCTTTCTCACCCATACCCTGGTTTCTTCACAAGAGGCTCCATGCTCACACAGGTGGGTGTTGTAGGGCTTTCTCCAGTTCTGCCCTTGCTATGGATGCCTTGTGGACTGATGACATACTGAAGTGTAGCCAAAAAGTATGTAAATAACCAGATATAACTGAGGAATGAATCCTCAGAAAGCTGCTACAAGGCTTTGAATCATGTTGCAGGATAAAATACAGCTCAGAAAGTTTACCAGTACACCACTTATATGCATTTTATATTTAATTCAAGGTTTCCTTTTTCTGGATCTAAAAACCACTAGTAGCAGGTAAATATATTTTCATTAAAATGCCACTTTGTCTCCAAGAGAGAAAAAGCAAAGGTGCAACTCTTTTCAAAAGTGTGGGTCAGCCAAGGTAAGCCCAATCCTTATAAAACAATCTTCTAGCAGGTGCAGAAAATACAAAGTCTAATATATGCTCCTCCACTATTACAAGGTATCATGCATCCCACTGCAACATCCACATAAGTCATAGCATAAAGTCATTTGATGTACCATCCATGTGAAATCTATTCCTTTTTTATGAAATTAACTAGACAGGGGTCTGGTTTTAATGTTCCTCCTGAGATGCTCTAAGAATGTTCAGAGTTTTATGAGCATGTCTTTACTTTTTCCTTCCATGATCAATATTTTACCACTTTTCTTATTGCTTTTTCCTTCTACTGCCATATGAGACACCAATGTACCGTGCAAAATACATAAAACAAGGAGGCAAACTGCCACTACTGAAGGTCTACCAAACATACAAGACACACAGATTCTTTTCTTCAGCACTCAGCTAAAAAAGCCCTAATACACAATTAACAACAGCAAGAGGGAACAGTGATGAATTTAAGCTACCAGTCTCCCCTCAGCAATGAAATGTTCAGTCTCGATTTCACCACTCCCTAAATTCTAAATATTTCTCCTCTCTGTGCAATTCTAGTAATTTCTTAGCTGTATTTTTGAATGGATTATTAGCACACCTTAAAAAAGCAAATTATCTGCAAACAGTGCCTAGACAGGTTATATTCTACTTTGGTAAGATCAAGGGATTTTTTTGTATTATTTCATTCCTCTGTCTAAATTCATGCTCTTCTGGCACAGACAGTGGCTCTGAGAAAAATTCTTAAAATCCCTACTTAACTAGGATCAAATAAATGTCACTGAGGAAGCCTCACTGTGCCTTTGCTTGCAGTCATTATGGAAAAGAAAATGGAGTAAGAGTCAGATCTGTTGAGAAGCATGTAAATGTCCATCATTACTCAGGAATACTTTCCACCCTTTCAGCCTCATTCAGGGCCTTACTTGACAGACCTTTCTCTGAGATCACCCTTGCAAGCAAACAGAAAGTACAATCCTGCTGTGTGCTTTGGGTAGGACAGAATGTGGATGTGCACTACAGAAACTGAACTTTGGGTAAAATTCCCTATCAGAGAACAGCACTGCCACCTTCTCAGCATAAGGAATGATAACAATAAGAAGCAGATTATTAAAATCATTGAGAACCTCTTGGAAAAAAAGGTCTTCCACTTGGGGAAAAAAAAAAAAGAAATTTCTCTGCAAATTTTTGTACTTAATGTGGTTAAAAGTTACAGAATTGAAAGATGCTAGTGGGAGAAACCATTATCCAATTTTCAGTGCATGAGCACCTCAGAGCTTGTGTCATAAAAAGATTCACAGCTTGTGCATGAAGTCAAGGATGTCCCAGTCCTGTGAGCAGGTCTGTCTCCTCGCACCCTGCACTCTGCTGAATTCACTGCAGTTCTCTACAGTTTCCCCTCAAGAAATGTGTGTAAGCTCAAGGGCTTAGGTATTTTCTCTCTCTTTCATTAGGTCCTTCTAACTTAGCACTGCAGTAAACGAAAGTCCTTATTCACTACAGTCTTGCTTTTTAAAGAACGTTGACTCTGCTCCCCATGGGCAGCATAGTAGAAGTTGTGATTCTCTATCTTGTTCTAAAATACAGTCATTTTATGAAACCTTGTTTTCCTTTAATGCTGAAAGCATTGCCTCAGCATTTTCTAGACCAGAGCAGAACTCTCCCCTTGTTCTAAGAGACTTTGCTGTCTTACTCAAATAGAGGATTTGTGTATGGTTGGTCCCCATGTAATGTAAAGTGACTCAATCATAAGGTGACTGACCAGTCTCGTGCTTTTTTAGGGGTTCCTTTCTTTCTTCCTTTTTTTTTTTTTTTTTGGTTTGTTCAGGGGTTTTTTTGTTTGGTTTTGTTTTTGCCTTTTTTTTTTTTAGGGATGTTATAAAACCCAGGGATTCATTACTAAGATCTGATAGAATACTGAAACAAAAAAACAAAAACCCAACCAGAAAAACCCCAGTGAAACCAAATTCAGTCTCCACTAATGCAATACTACCATAAATAATCATTAAATATCAGTTTATCTGAGGTGATCATGCTTTATTTGCACACAGCTGTTTTCAAGCCCTTTTCCTGGCTACAAAGCTTCACTGGAAAGTTAAGGAGACTTTAAGGGAAGTAAACACAATTTTCTTTAAAACAGGAAAGGGACTCTAATAGGAGACAGAGGTCCAAACAGGCCTTCAGGTGGCCCAGCAGACCCCAGGCTTGGCCCAGCTTTCCTGAGCACCCTTGAAAACACAGGGAGGTTGAAGCAGGGGGAACATGACAGGAGCAGCTGGAGGACCAGCAGCCACAACAAATCATCATCAGAACTTTTAGCCATCTCAGAAGTACCACAGGTACGATAGGTTTTTACTGGGCCCAGAGCTACTAAAGCTAATTCAGAAATTCTCACATCTGCAATGAGAGCTGGAATGAGGCCTCAGTTCCAAACTCAGAAGGTACAGAGCCAACCCTCCACCAATTTACAATGGCTGCCCAAGCGAATTTCCACCAGATCTAATTCCTTCAGCACACATTCATTTCAGAGGGATAGAACGGAACAAATCTGAGATCAACTTTTCTGATTTAGTCTTTAAACAATACAGTTGAAATCTCAATTCCTTTTTGGCTTCTTGAAAAATAAAAGCCTTGGGATGCAAAGGGAAGGTGGAGAAAACCAAGCACTTAGGCATTAAATTCCTGTTTTGTCTCGCACCTTGCAGGATAATGACAATGCAGGGACTAGGGGCCTCCAGTGAACTGCATCCTGCTGTGACTTTTGCATCCGCAGCTGGCAAAATCTTTCTGATTTCCAGTATTTTTATTTCATAAAAGATAGTAAGAAGATAAGTTTCCCCTGTCCTTTCACAGACATAAGGTGCTTCAAAGAACAATGCCTGACCGTATCCGAACTTGCCCTCTAGGTGTCACCTGGGCAGGAAATTGCTGTTCTCAGTCTCGGTCTGTTCCCTTTTACAGTAAGTTCATGGTGCATTTTCACTCAAGAAGGTGTATGCTTGAAAGGAATTCTGTAAAGGTACCAAACAGACCTCTGAAGTTCAAGTCTTTGTAGAGATTAGAACTTTTCTGAAGTTCCACAACACAAACAGGTTGTGTTTTAATGTATAAACAGAGAAACCTCACTTCAAAGCAGACGAGACTTAAGATGTGGGTTTTTTTCTTCCCTAGGAGTGAGAGGACTGTATAAAAGATTTCCTAAGTGGCTGTGATAGATCTCTCCACAATGGCTTGGCACATGTTGTACGTACTAATAGTTTGTCACAAAAGGATGATCAATGCTCCCGAGCACCAGCCAAAGGCTGCAGAGCATCAGGTTCACCCAGAGGCTCTGAACAAGTGCTGTGGCAAGTGGCAACCTCACTGTGCTTCAACTCATCACATAAGAAATGGAAATAACAGCTCTGCCTCTCCGCCAGCGTCGCACAACCAACCACGTTAAAATTCTGTTGGTAAACATGAGGGTAAGAGGGGTATCACTCCCTGTCCCTGAACACCAAACAATTGTTTGTTTTCAGCCTAGCTGGTAGGGCTTTCCATGCTGAAAGCCAAGGGTGGGTTAGGATTAAATTCATGGTGTATCAGACAATACATGCACAGAAGCTCCTCTTCTCATCTGTGCCTCTCCCCCGCTTTTAGAGAACTGCAGTGAAGGGAGTACTGTAGTTTCAGTGCCACGAAAGTTGTGAGACCTTTGAATATTATGCTAGTCATAAAATAGGCATTTGAACAGTTTCTGAAACTGGTAGAGGCTTTTAGGGAATGGAATGCGAAGAGAAAACACAGGACGCTGGAAGGAAGTATGGAGAAAAACAGATTGAAAAGATTTAAACAGAAAATTTTCTTAATTTATTTTTTTATTTGCATTTTGAGCTCTAATATTCAACCAAAACCTTCCAGAAGTTTCAAATAGTACTTTAAGACATCTGGACTACAGCCTGTCAGCCTAAATTCAAAGCTTTTGTCCTTTCCACTTGTTTTCCAANGTGGGGTTTAATTTACACAGAAAAAAGAATTATATATTTCTCTGGACATAAGACATTTCTGTTTCCAAACTCTAAACCAAAATTTGAAGTTAGACCTTAATGTGGGCTTAATGTAGACTTAAAGCTAGCTGGTTTTGGTTAAAAGCAAATACAATGAAATGTAAGAAATAAGAAAAAGTTACATGAGAGAAACCACTGGGGGTTGGATTGTGTTGGATTTTTGTTCATGTTTATTAAACATTTCCCAAGAAAGAAAACATTTTTACCACTGAATGACTACCACAGGAACCCACTAAAGAACATTCCAACTAGTCTAAGAAACAGCAATATGTCAAAGAGGAAAGAAAGCAACCATATTCACAGGATCAGTCAAATTCTCTTTTCTCTTTCCCAGGCAAGACAAGTAGCCCAAATGCCTGTGAACAGAAGGGATGCATATGGGCCAGCACAGCAACATCACATTTCGATTATAACTCATTTTCTAAAGAGATTTTGGGTATTTCTGATCCCAAGACAAATCAAGCCTGAAAAAAAACCACAGAGGGCATTATTTCCTAATGGATGATCCACTACTGAAAACGGATTGTAAGAACTTCAGGCGTGATTGAATCTACTATTGAAATACTGAGCTGACATTTGAAAAAGACAAAATTAATGTGTACAAATGGAGAACAATTCTAGAGTAAAGCTTTTGTGAGAGACAATTTAAGGAGGTTCAAGGTATTTTTCATACAGAATAGGCAGATATAAGTGAGTAAGAACCAATGAGAAAACCCTTTCAAATGCAAACATCAACTACCTTGCATATAATTTTGTTCTTCTGGGACTACTGAAAAATCCTCCTTTTACTAAAGTGATAACAGTACTGAGCTTTCCATCTCAACTGACCAGTGGCATGCCATCCTCAATTTATCTCCCACACAGAAACCAGTTTCCAGTAAAGAACTACTACAAAAATGCTGTATTGAGTACTGTGGTTGTAAAATTCTGAAGGTGCCAGCAAACTCAAAGATTGACAAAGCTGTGATCAACACTGGCAAAGCAAGTTGGAAGACAAAGTTCAGCTCCTGTCCCAAATATAACTCTGCAGAAAAAAAATATTAACTAACCACAAGTAGAAGTTTCAAGTCTTTTGATCTGGAGTCATCATTCTGTATTTAATTCTGGTTTATGTAATGCCCCCTTCCCTCCACACNTTCTTGCTGATCAATACCATCTGTGGCAAAAGACTAGGGAGTTATACTGGACAGATTAGATGCTGAAAAGCTTTTAAAATTACCAAGAAATGAAGTGCAACATACCATTGTGTTGATTGGTCTGGATTAACTCCTAAAATTGGCTGATAGAAAGATGTGATAATCTTTCCAAAAAGTTAAAACCTGTAGCTAATAAAAGTAGCTGTAATATGAAAAATTAGGTTCTTCTCCCTTTAAATCACAACCCATAGAGGCAGTGAAATAAATCCCTTAATCTCTTTTTAAGTAGCTATTTTATCCCAACTTCCTCTGTGGTTTATACCCTCAAAGCATCTACACCACAATTCAAGAACAGCCTAGACAAGGAGCTTCAAGTTTCTTTTCTTCAAAAAGCATCAAAAATAAAAATTAAAAAAAAAATAGAAGAAACTCACAAAATCCACCATCAAAACCAAACACAAAAAACCCAATCTCTCAACAACAACTAAAAAAAATCTCAGCAACAAAATCTCACTAAACCACAAGAACCACTAACCTGAAGACTAACAGCCTTCCTGATCCTTTCACCCCTTGTCCAAGACCATGCATCAAAAATAAACATTCACAACTCTTAAAGCCACTTTATATAATCACTGAGGCATGAAAATGATTAAAACACTGTATAGATCATTAATCTCTTTTCACCCTTGTAACCAATTTACGGCCGAGAAAAGTGGAACAGCAATTTTAAGGCCTCAAGTTTGTGTCCATGGGCAAGTTTTCCTCTGTCTTCACCACAGTATTCAGTAGAGCACTGACAGATCTGTCAAGATTCAGTGCATGGCAGCCAAATTAACTCACTCAGGATTCCTAGCAAGCCAAGGGCGAATTGAGATGCAGACCCAGAAACCTACATCTCTTAATATCTTGCTGAAACTGAACAGCTGATGAAAAACCTTAGTAAAACATTTCAGAAGAAAGATTTGGTAATAATCTTTAAATGATGATGTTGTTTCTCGGGGAAAACCAGAAAAGGGCATTTCAGATGTTGGACCATGCCTTCCTCAAACAATAGGAATTCCACAGAGTCATAAATCTGTGCCTTACTCACTTAGCTCATAAAAGGTGCTGGTTATGAAGGTGAAAGTGGTCGATTAGACAGTCTTCAGTTTAATGGTGCCACATAAACTTCACCAGAAAGGCAGGTGAATTACCTACACACCACAGATGGGAAATGCCAGGCAGAACAGCTGGGTAACACCCCTCAGACCACAGGGGAGGTCCTATCAGTACCCAGGGGAGCAGACCCTTGCCCTCAGACCCACATTCACAACATGCCTCTCAAACTGCACACTAGACCAGTCTCCATTTGGTAACAAAGCCTAATCCTATCTTTCAGTTTTTAGGAAGAATAACACTGCAGATGCTGACAGCTTGTGGGATCTCGATGATCCCACTAGCTCAGCAAAGGAAACACCAGTGGAGCAGTGAAAGGTTACAGACTGAAGTGTAGGCTCACCAGATTTTAAGGAACATGCCAGAGGCAGATGGTTATACAGTTATGAAAGGAGAGCACTGTAAACTAAAACCACATTCTACAAACTCCTTCCTTGTTTAGACATATGCACCCGACTATTTACCAAACACATCTCACATCTTTACATTTCATCATCTGCATCAGCGCTGAAATATTCTGTGTTTGTTTTTGCTTAAATAAAAATAAACAGGAATCTTCACACCTGGTGCTCAAATTTAAAGTCACAACACAGATAAAGAACCACTCGTGAACTGGCAAAGGGACACTCGATATTTGAATTATGGGTTCCCATAACATTTCATTCCTTTGGTTAATGCATTTCTTTGAACTCTGTCCTAAGTGCACAGGCTATATGAACATATCAACACTTCTATGACAGCCCAAATCACCCACTTTCCATTGCAGCAGGTTGACATGTCATGGAGAGTGTGATTAGGAGGTCATCAGAGTACAAAAAGCACCAGATTAAAGCTCAAAACCAAGACATATTTGCTCCTTGGGTTATTAAAAAAAAGATCAGCAGAGTAAAAAAAGCCCTGCTGTAATTGAAAAATATGAGGCTTAATATATTGTTGAAAACCCTTCTGTGCAAGGCTGTTTGGGATTTTTTTAAGCCAACAGTATGTTATCTTTTGATAGTGAAAATATGCATTTATTATAATGTGGCTTCTACTTGGGCTGGCATCAGGTTGACAGGCCAGCACTACTTGTTGCTGCACTAAAAAAAAGGCAAGAGGGGGTGGGGATGGGAGGGGAGGAGGGCGGGATATAAGCGGGAGGATGAATGTTTTCCTAAGTCTCAGATCCTTTTGATTCTGCCTGTAGATCACACTGCTGATTATGTTACAAAACAGAAGATAATTCTCTGGATCGCCGTATTTCTCTCAACTCCAGCCCACTACGATCTGATTTCTAACACAGGAATCCGAGTCTGCCAGTTTGCTGTCCTTTCTGAGAAAATCCATCAGAAAGAAGGGAAGCAGGCAAGCTATCATCATATCCCACTGATGTCCAGGAAATGCCAGCCTAGCAGCTGTCACAACAAAGGAACTTCAAAGTCACAGCAGAAAAACTAACAGTGGCCCTTACTAACGCTGTGTCATTAATGAAAAACTTTATAACAACCAGAATCAGCTTAAGAAGGAAAAAGAATTAAAAATAAATAAATAAATAAATAAGGGTAAGCAGAGAGGTGTTTGGTTGTTGATTTTTCCCCCCCTTTTTGAAGGAGAGATCCAAACGCCCACATTCTTCATAATGTCCTTGATTAAATTCTTCAAGAAAGTTATCATTCATACCACCTCTAACCTTATGTCTTCTTACTGAAAAGTTTCAAGGAAAAATGCTTTCCATCACGTCCTTGGTGCAAGAACTCAAGGATGTGCCTTTCTCATGAGCTCAGAAAATCTTAAAACCCCTTGTCTCCTTGGAGGAAGTAAACAGATGTCTGCCAAACACTTAGGTTTACATAACATTTCTTCCCTGTTATTTATTGAAAAAAAGTCTTTTTAGAAAACACTCCATATTTTGAGAACACTGAATGCTTTCTCTCCTTTTTTTAGTATTTTTGGCAAAGTGTGTTTTTGATTATTTAAAGATAATATCTATTCTAAATTGCATCTGACTCACATAACCTCCATACTTTAGAAACCACAATAAAAGTGCCATATATTAGCTATAAATGAATAGGGAGTGAGTCAGTGAATAGTTAAGGACATTCCATGAAAACACATGAACTGCATACTAAGTTTTTAGAAAAATATTCTATTTCATTTTTAGAATTAACAGTGTTGATTCTCTGGAACAAAGAAAAGACTGGGTTTTTTAAAATCCCAGATGCAATGTGTTTTATTTCCCTTATGTTTCTTTGTCTACTGCACAAAGAAACCTGTAGTGAAGTGACAGAAACAGTGGTGTTTTCAGAGAAAAAATAGTCACAACTTGTACATACTAAAGGATTTCTGTAATTATAGGTGTTTTTTTAACTCTTTCACTGGGAATACCTCATTTTTTGGCCTTTGCAAGGCCATCTTACAATATCAACTTACAGACATTTCTCTAGGGAAATCACATGATTTCCTCTGCCTACTGAGTTCAAGTGTGCTTAAGTTCCCTGCTTTGAGTATTAAAAAAAAAAAGAGAGACAAAAAAGCTGATACTCCTACTTGTCATGGCTTGTATTCTCAGCAATGTCTTAACACTGAATGTATGAAGAAGTTCATTAAAAACTTACTGGAGTTTTCCCTGCACCATCATGTTTGCAGATCCAAACACTGGGGAGTCATGCCCCTTCCACATGGTATAAATAACCACATAAAAATCCTAAGTAGGGGACATGAGACAAACAGAATTCTTACAGCACAGGATTATGGCTATAAAGAGAGTCATAATAACTCCCATTCCATCAAACCCGTAGCTACTGTCTGAAAAACAAGTTTTTTCAAGATCAAAATCTGACAGAGGTAAAACATTTACTACAGATGAACCTAAGACAAAGGTTCTCCATTCCAACTTAAAAGCAACAAAAGCTGACTGGACCATAATCTGAGCATGAACTCTGAACATGATGTGGAAACATATCCAAGATAGGGCCTTAGCTATCCTGCCAGACATAATTCACATCCAGAAAAACCACTAAGCACATAGGTGTTGAGCATGCTGGAGCACAAAGCTTGGGAAAAACAACAACAAAACCCACCGTGGTAAAGAAGGAAATGCTCAGTGGGCCCAGGTGTACTTATCCCAAAGGCATAAAATATCCTTCCCTACTGCCTTTCTTGACTCAGGGTTCACTAAATGCTTGGATGGAGAATGCAGGTTGAGTTCCAACAAATTCATCCAGCGACATCTCAGCTGTCGCCCTGGAATGGACAAGTAGGCAGTCAGGGACACCCCAGAAATAACAGAAGATAGCAGTATTGATTAGTTATTGATCTCACACTGAAACATGGGGACTGAACAGACTTTTGTAGCCAGTATTCTTTCTGCAGCCATAAATTAAGGTCATGCAGAGCTCTGGGACAGACCACACGTTAACCCCAAAGCCCATGTTGGTGGAATCTCACCTTTTTTCAACCCCTGCTCATCTGTCACCACCACACAGGGCAACTTCAGGGTTCAAAAGACAGTCCACCCACCTATACCTTTGGCTCACAGCAATATTAAGCAATCCTCTCTGTTAAATGACAGCTTTGGCCAGCAGCTCTTTGAGCAGAGTAACTAAATAAAGAACCCCCAGGCAGGCTACTAGTAACAAATCTTAAATCAGTGGCTGTTTTCTAAACATGATAAAATAAGGATTTCCTTAAATGACACTGGTGTGGGAGATCCTAAACCACTTCCCACTTAGTCCCCATAGGAAAAAAAAATGGTGTTCACCCAGACAGCTACTGCAAATCTTCTCACCTCTTCTCTGATCGAGATGTACCCTCCCCTGACATCTCTGCCAATAAAACGAGAAGGAGGAGCGAAACTTAATGAGATATAAAAATATAACTGGATTCCTTTTTGTATCATTTGCTGGTTTTATTTTTGGACTGTTTACCCATTGAGGTGACATGATCTGTAGCAACACAGCATAACCCCAAAACCCAGCATCCCTCTCGGCAACACTTGCTCTGGTGCATCCAGGCTGAAGCTAAACAATGGCTGATGGTGTAGAAGAGAATCATCCACTCCTGGAAAGTGAAACAACTGACAGAAGGACAAAGTAATTCTTATTCTTATTCTTGAGGTTTTAAGTTGTAGGTGGCCACATGTGCCAGACAGCTAAGGATGGAAAGGCTCTTCCCAAGAGTATGACTGGGGCGGACAGCCCAGCATTTTCAGCTGTGAAGATGTCTGTTCTAGAGAGCCTAAGGAAAACAGCAACTGCTTTCTATCATGTAACTTTTTCAAAGACATTTTTCAATAGCAGAAGGACTAAATAGGTCACAGCAAAACCTCACGTGCTGTCAGCAAAGACTGTAGTGGTTTTGCCGAACTAATCTCTTCTGTAATTGAAAATGGCCTGTCCCTTCAGCCTTCCCTTGATAGCCTTCCTCTCTGGCCTCTGTCTGACCAAACAGCCTCCCATTTTGCCCAGACAGGTACTTTTACAAAGCAGGACAAGGTGCTTTTATTAAATCAAAATCCCCAGCCTAGCAAACTAAAGGACATTCCAAAACATATCTGGCTCACCTGGTGCAATTTCCCCCTCAGCTTCCAGACAATGTAGGATTACTGAGGTTGGGTGTGCTCCCAGCTTTGTGTCTGGAGTGCTATAAAGAATGGCATTTGGTTTGCTTTCTCCTGTACATACCTGTGAAGTAGGACCTCCTTACATTCAGCCACTCTAGAACCAAAATATTACACTAAGCTAATATCACGCACGCTTAAGAGCCTATCCCCAGATGTTTTTGCTCAGAGTGTCCAGTGAATTCAAAGCCACAAACATAAACATATTCTAGACACAGAAAACCCTTTAACAGAGCTATTGCTTCCCAGTGAGTTACAGAATGCATGCAACACTGGGTGCTGCTCTGAAGTTGGAAGCAAGCACTATTTATACTGCAACAGAGAGCAAGTTTGGTCTTAACAGGAGGGATGCCAGCTTCCCAAGCTGGCATGCAGGATGGTTTTGCACACAGGAAAATACAAATGAGGAACAGAGGGCAGAGGGGGGAGCAAGAACTGTAGTCCTCACTCCTTCTGTCTGTATCTGTTACGAGTGCAAAACCAGCTGTAAACAGTAAAAGAAGTCCCTATTTAGCAAAAATACCATCCCAATTATACAGCGGTCATGACAGCTTAATATTTTTAGACTTATATTAGTCCACTACAATTCACTAGAACCTCCTAACTAAACTAAACATACAGTCTAAGTCTGCAGCCTTTATCAGAATGAATAAGTACATGTTGATGACTCTTAAGTAGAGGGGGGAAGTCTACAAAAAAATTGTTTTTAATGTGATTGCACCAACTTACAGAGATGAAAGAAGAGGACAAAAGGAAAAAGAAAACACCTAACATGTCATGTTAATCCTTTGCCAGGATATTCCAAAATGCTACTCTTCATTACATTTCCTTGAGTCTTCTGCATATATTCTGTTAGTGACAGCTTGATTCTGCCTACGCTTATCAAGCGGATGGGTGCGTGCACAGCCATATGATGGAAAAAGGGCTTCTCCATAAAAACAGCAGCTGAGGGCAGCTTGCTGCCACCAGAATGAGCCCTCCACGCTGCAGCTCATCCTGCAGGAGCCCTTGGGAGAGCAGAACTTGGGACACAGGTGAACCTGCCTGCCCGGAGTCCAACAGCCACTGCTGAAGCATCACTTGGTCTCGGCAGCTCTGGGAAATGGGTGGCAGCAGACTGGAGAGCTTTTGTGTGCCCTCCTGTGTGCAGTCTCCGGGCCATGTGAGACTGTGGGCTTCTTACCACCTTTGTGCAGAGTATACTCCAGGACTTCAGCTCATGCAAGTCTCAGGAAGTTTCTTATGATTCATGCTGAAATTTTTCCTTGCTGAGTTTTACCCCTTTGAACATCTTAAAATAATTCCTTTTTTGTCTTAATATTTTACACCCTTCAAATACTTGTAGATTGTTATCATATGTCTTAGTCATCATTTAGTCCAAACTGTACATATTAAAATCTTGTAATCTTTGCTCATATTTCAATCTCTTCAGCCTCTTAACTTCTGTTGCTCTTCTCTGAATTTTCCACTGAATTCTTGACAAGTTTTTGGCAACAGAGTGGCCAGAATAATAGTGTCATGGACACCTTACGGCTGTACAGAGATGAAGAGGGAAACTTGTGCAACACCAAAATGACATTAGCTCTTCCCCAAAAAACAACAAATATGTCTAATCTGTTGTTCAGGATCACTTGTTTTTAGTGGCTGCATCATGAAATACTCTGAAATACAAGTAAATATTCACCTAAAAATACTAACTCAGAGACAAGAGTTTAGTACACTCAAACCTGTGTTTAATCAGTCTTCATATCATCTGTGAGGAAGGTGACATGGAACAGTGTTTACCTGCAAGACTGAAGAGCAAATGGCTGAAGGGAAGTCTCAAAAGACAGGACCCATAGAAAAGGGACCACGCAGAACCAAAGAATCCAAACAGTTTCTTCACCACAAACCAAACTAAGGAGCAAATTACAATCAAAGAGGTAAGGAGACAAAGCAACATTTTAAAAAGGAAGTATTTAAAAATAGATACAACTCTTCCAAACTCTGTAAAATTCTAGCATAAAAAAATCTCTACAAAATAAGACAAATTTTGGTAGCTTTCTGTGTAGTATATCTGAACTGTAGAAATATTCTTCAGGTAAATCTGATCAGGCATGGTACTAAGATGCATATAATCTAACTATTATCCTCCTGAAAGTTACATATCTAACTGAAGCCACCATAATCATCTCCAGAGAGCCATTAATCCCATCCTAAAACTGTAATATATTTAGGATGAATAGCTCTCTAGAGGTATTTCTCCTCCTCTCCACTGATAATAGAGGGAGACTAAATAGCTCTCTCAACTGCATTTTCCTTGAAGATGACTAAAGTTAGGCAACCTGTACCCAAACATCATTTACAGCAGCTGGTCTCTAAAGGAATTAATGTAAGCTATCAGGTTGTGCAGGAACTTTAAATATTATCTTCTCTGGAATTTTCCAGTTATTTGGTATTACAACCAAAGCAAGCAATCAACTAGCCAACAAAAAAAAAAAAAAAAAAAAAAAAAAACCAAAAAAAACCAAAC
>VXAC01009470.1:690623-705221 GCA_013399225.1 Rhipidura dahli
AAAAAGAAAAGAAAAAAGTCCCAATCCCAAAGGGATTAATAACAAAAATAAGTACGCAAATGGAAGTGAAGCCCTCTGGACAATATTTTCATTGATTTGCTGGAGAGAAGGACCCCTAGTGTCCAGCTGGATTTTAGCCAGCCTGGGGTCTGGTAACTACACAGTATATAGGACAAAAAAATTCCTACCTTGTAAAATATTTCCTGCAAATATTTTCCTATCCCTCTTATTTGGAACCTGACTCATGAAAGGAAAAAAAACCCACATAAATACCGTTCTGCTCTCCTAAACTAATTATTTCAAAATATAATCAAGGTATCATGTGATCACCTGGACTCTGAGGATTCATCATTACTGATAAACAGGAATGTGCCTTGGCACAATAGTTTCAGTGCTTGATTATGCACAGCAGACACCTATAGATAAACATCTCTATTTGTAAAAAATGAGCACTGTCTCTAAGAGCAGTTGCTGATGAGGCTTTAAAAGCAGCATCAAAAAAATGTAATGCTAGAAGGATGAGCCTGCCCAGCCCTGCCATGTAGTAGCTTCTATTTCTAAGGGGGGAAAAAAATCTGCATGATTCCTTATGATCAGGGTTTTACCCATTTATTTGGATAATCATTCAAATGGCTAAACAGACATCTAATTTGAAAATAAAAACCGATTGATGCAATCACAAACAAGTTCTGAAATTGTGATTTATAAAAAAGAGGGGAAATCTTGTTCTAAGCCAAAACACACACACTGTTACCTTTTTCTAATCAGAGCATTCATTTCTCCTCATTATGATCTCACAAGCACATTAAAATCTTATTAACATTAATTACTTCTGAGCGTCTATGCATGAGCAGCGACAGGCTTGCGTGCGCGCGCGCGTGTGTGTGTATGTGTGTGTGTCTCTGGATCATATCTACATTTATATACCTTGCTGCACTTTGCTTATAAAACATGTGAAAATATTGCTGCTAACACCAATTAGCTAATTTCACACACACAGATAGTAAGCTGCTGTCTCGCTGCACAGCTTATCATAGACCAGCAGACAGATGGACAGACAAACAGACGCAAAAAGCATCGCGGCTCCTCCTAAATGCAAGATCTAAAATGCCTGGCACCCCCAGGAGTGCGAGTTTCATCCTCGTAAAGTCTGAGGGAACAAAATGACAAAAATAATGAAAAAAATAATAATATAAAAAAAATAGGAGACAGCCAAATATTCCATTTTCTACACAGATGGGTTCAATGATGAAGTGATAGAGACAAAGAAAAAACTGGCAGGCAGACAAGCAGCAGGCGCACAGAGAGATAGACAGAGACAGATAAACAAAGCAACAGAGAAAGGGATGAAAGCGTATTCATACATGTGAATTTGGGCTAAGCAATAGTAACTTCAGCCCACAACTAGGTAAGGAAAGAAATGGCAAAGGCAAGAGTCACCTTAAGAGTGACTTCACAAGCAAAACCCTGACACTTTACAAAACTATTTAAGGATTCTATTTACACTGAGCACACTAAATGCAGCAGCGCTGCTGGTGACACTCAGCTCAACCACAAACTCCAGAACAAACACAGGAACCTACATACCACTATGGAACTGCACCTTCCTCTTCTTCTTCATCCTTTGTTTCCATCTAATTTATATTTACCTCTATCCTACTTCTAAATCTCATCCTCCTGAACCCTTCTCTCTGCCAGGGGTTAAGACATAAACAACATAACAGCATCTCTCATCATGCCAAAGCCATGGTTATCCATCACTGGGGGATCAGCCCCTCAACTGGGTCCTTTGCAGAACGCAGGTGGACACTTCCTGGTCATTTTCCTCCCTATCCAAATACCCATCTCTGCTCATCTTCTGCAACTCTGAAAAGAACTGCAACCCTCAACTGGAATTAAAACTTTAATTTACATCAGCAGGATACAAGGTTTAGAAGTGTCAAAATTTCAGCCTTTCAGCCCTACTACCCTTTGCTCCACTTGTGTATTCTTCCACTGATGACATGATCAGGCAAAATCCTGAAGAGAGGTTAACAATTAAAGCTAATGAAGATGGTTTCCTTATTGGGAAATTTTTTGGAATGACTACATCCTAATTTCTCACGGTAACACATGTGTTTGCATTTTCTGCTCACTCCTCTCAGATCAAGAGAAGTTAAATGTGGCAATAATTACTGTATTATCCCCAGCCTTTTTTACGTAAAGGTTTTGGAGCACTTCACAAAATGTTCATGAAGTTTCAAGGCATGCAGAAGGTTCTCCCATCACTCTAGTTCACTGCTAGGGAACAGAAGAGCAGAGATGAAGTACCAAATCAGTAAGAGAGTCTACAGCAGACCCAAAACATCTTCTTATTTGTCACATCTTCTCTACTTACACATGCCATATCTAAGGTTATTAAAAACAGTACCTGAATTTAAAAAACCAATAAATTCAGCATCTGAAGATTGTACTCAGAATCCTTGACTTGTACTTAACTCACTCAAGACCTTCTCCTAATGCTGCTTATCCAGAAGAACCTGCTCCCATACAAAGCCAGCACAGCTGCTGAGAAAACTACCACAAATTCAGTCAATCAAGTTTGGGATATGTTGGGTGTATTCCAAACCTCCAAATCAGTTATGGAGCATTCTCAGTAAATCCAGTGATTCCAGGAAGCTTTGGAGCTCCTGACCATGGGCATTATTACAGTTGCCTTGCACACAAGTGGTGAGCTTGGTGCACCTTGCCCAAATTCTGCTCAGCTTGGTTTTACTGAGCACACACAGCAGATCTGATTACACTGCAGAGCAGGAACCATGGCATATGGCCCCTTCTGCCACAAGGAGCAGGTTCCTGACCTGCTGAGGCAGAAAATAAGGAAGCAAATTGAACACCACTCCATTTGCTCGGCTTACTGTGCTTCTTTTGTTAAGGTTAAACATAGAGGCGTTCAGAGTAAGGATATAGAAAAGTAAAAGCTTTAAAAAATAAGCAAAGAGCAATAAAGATTTGAAGCTTTACAGTTTTATGCATATAACGAAATAGGCTTTTTCCTGCATATTTCCTAAAAAATAGAGTATAGACCCTTAAAGTCTCTCTTGAATGATGCAGAATTATGTCCTCTGAGAGGAAGCAAGATTCCCTCTGACAAGGAAAGGAGCCTCAACCGTTCCAGTTCAGAGAGGTTTACCCAGAAGTTCAGCTCATTTGCTCAGGCTTCCCAGGAAGTTTGGAGAAATCCAAGGCCTGTCATTCTTCCAGATTCCAAACTCTCCACTGTGTTCCCACCTCACTGATCTTTAGACACACTGAAACTTAGGAAAACAGGACAGCCAAGCAGAATTTCCCCCTAAACACATCAGTGATCCCCACCAAAACCAAGGAAGGGCCACAGAGAGATGTGAGTTCAGTAAAATGGTTAAGAAGTAAGTATTCTCTAAATTTGCTGACTTAATGCCTACATAATTGTTGACTCTTTAACACATCTTTCCCCCAAATCCGTTTAGATGCATAATGGTTCATGGCACCCAGAAGGAAAAATAGTGTGTCCTATAAAGCATTGCTATGGAGTTTTTGAAGACTATGAACATCCTAATTAAATATGGTAAAAGTTGTACTTCAGTCATTTAAAAAACAAATCCAGAAACTCATTTATTAAAGTAAATGCGTAACACTGAAGGTGCTTAAAGCAGAAAAAAAATGCCAATTTTTATTACCACAACAGCATGTAGAGGCAACTGTGTAGTAGGGACCTTTTGCAGAATATCCCCGTGTCTGAATTTTGCATGTAAAGTGGACATAAGTATCCTAAAGAGTAAGAGGACTCAAATACAATTGACTTGAGGATCTCTCAAAGGACCAGTGCTTATCAGCAGAATGAATCTGAGAGACCATTCAACCTAAAAAACAGGTCATATGTGTGTGAAAGGGGAACAGGGGAAAAACCTGTTAGGTTTTTACTTAGGGGATGGATGTAAAGGAGGGAAGGGTATTTACTGCCTTTCCTGTACAAATAAGCTTGACTTGCCTTTCTCAGGTGGGAATTATCCCAGGAAACCCAGTCTCCATCTACTGTATTCATCTGCTTTGTGAACCTTACTGTACTGTGTCTGCCAAAAGTTCCAGCAGGCTGAGGCAGTATGAGAGAACTTAAGAGGTGCACTTGGCATCCTGGCCAGCCTCAAGATCCAAACCCCTTTGTGTCCTCTTGGAGGTTAATAAGACAAGGTTTTACTGACTCCATCCTGGCTCTCACGAGCTTCTTGGGGATTATCGAAATTGGAAATTGCATATGAAAAAGCTGGTTCATCCAGTTTTTCGGAGGGACATTCATCCAATTTGCCCTTCAACCCTTGAAATGTGAGACATGCCTGAGGAGTGTTCTTTGTTACAGTCTCACAAATACATCCAGTTATGGTGAGTCCATATGTCTCTGATAAAGGCAAAACCTTACTGTGCATTCCAGCTTTTTTCTTTTGTAAACATACTACACTAGATGAATTTGGCTCTCAAGGAAGAAAGTATTAATTGTGCTGGCTAATAAAACTTTCTGTTGCTGTCCTTCCAATCTGGTCTTCTAAGCATCAACAGACATTAAAACTGGCTCTTGGGAAGTGAAAAAATATTAGAGAGCGGTACAAACCCAAAACTTGTTTGCAAGTTTTCAAGAACTGAGATCTCAAGATCTTGAGAATCTCATTCTCAAGCAACAAAAAGTTAAATGCAGCTATTCCTTGCACGGTGTTCAGGTTGAATATACAAGCAACTCAGTTCCTCCCACTGTTCATTCTCTGAGAGAGAGAACCTCTGTGAGCAACACACCTGTGCTCTGCCCAGACCCAGCACTCGCGGGCTCCCTTCATTGCCTGCATAGGCTTTGTCCCCACTGAAAAGTTTAAACAGACAAGTAACAATCCTCTTTAGATGCCCAAAGAACCCTTAAGGGCTGTTTTCTTCTCTCCATGTTGCAGTTCTTAGATGTTAAGAGCTGTTGCACACAGAGCAGACACACACACGGGAAGTTCAGAACAACAGAATTATTTGAAGGCACATTTGTCTTAATATGTGATAGGGAGCTCCAGTTGTCTCTTGATGACTATTTAATGGATCAAGCAACACCACTATGTATTTCAGCCAGATATAACTTTTCCCTATGATCTTTACTGTACAAAAAGAGGTGACAGACTGGTCCAGTTTTGAATATCTACTGCTAACATCTAAAGCTAACACTGGAGCTCATTGGGCTATATCCAGCTGAGAGAAATCCAGCTGTGGGAAAACAAAAAAAAATGAAGTTACTTTAACTCAATTAAGAGAGTAATTATAAATAATAAGCAAACAAAACACCAAAAAGGTTTTTGTCTTTAAAAATTCTGCTGTTAAGGACTTTGTTGACATGTTGGCATATTAAATGTATTTGGCCTCAATTTTCAGTTACTGTAGGGTCTTTGTATCTCATTTTGGAAGTAGTAACAAGACTTTGATGGCAAAGAAGTTGCGAATGTGTTACAATACCACAATGGTGTAAAAAAAAAAAAAATAAAAAAAGCAGCCTAGCAGTCTTTAACATAGCCAAGAATCATCTGAGCTTCCTTTGTCCATAGAACATGGTCTTTACTTTTCCAACTCCCATCTGCATGTACAATACACTGAGGAAGGAAGAAAGAAAGGCCTCACTTCCTCCTCTCTGTGCCTCGATTGTTTCTAATTAAAAAAATGGAAATAATAATGTTGATTCAGCTACTGAAATTAGGCAAAACTAAATTAACTATTTTCATTAAACACTGTAAGATATTTGAATAAGTTTCTTCAGAAATGCAAACTGCTATTTATCCATATCAGCAGCTATCTATGGCTAAACTGTCCTAGAACCTTTTGTGAGCATTCCCTCCTCCTGCTGTACTCAGCTGATAACTGTTCTTTGTTTTGAAGGACATGTGTAACTCCTTTATCTAAAAAAGCCTGGGAAAGACTTAGACAGAACTGGCACCTCACTTTTTTTGGTGAATGAGAACAAAGCAAACCAAAACAACAACAACAACAACAAGAGATCACACAGGGTCTCAGGAGGCTTAAACCGTTGCAGATGAGGAAAAAAAAGTCATCTTTTTGGATGCTAAATTCTTTGCAGCCTTTGCCTGAGCATTATGAGAATAATCACCAACACCTTGTAAAAGCAAGCCTAGCCTTTTCATCAACTCCATAAGCTGAGATTTCAAGGAGAGATCTGGGAAGAATCTTATTAATTCACCTATGTATGCTGCCACAAGGGAGACAGTATCTAACACAGCAGAAATGAGGTCAAATGCAGCAGCACTGTCCTGAAGAAAACTGTCTCCTCGTCACAAATCACTTGTGGAGTACCATGCATCATCTTTACTGCTTCAGACATATGCCAGCTGCAGCCAGTAGGGAGAAATACAAAGCTAAATTCAGCTCTTGGTTCAAGGTTGGTTCTTCTAAATTTCATGGAATTGGTCCACTTTTATAAAAATGTAACATAGGGCAAAATATGACCCATAAACATTTTGACAGATACACAGACATTCAGAAATTTCACGTGGAACTTCTTATCCCAAGAACACAGTCCTCTAAAGATGATTATTGTATGATGATTATTCCAGCTCACTGCTCATAAGGAAAAAGGAAAGGGCTGTGGCCTCATCCCACCCCTCTCTGGTCCTACTCACACAGAATCCTGCTGCTAAAATTTTCTCCCTCTCTTGCCAGTGGGACCAAGTTAGCCCCTCTTTTTGCATGAAGTTCAGACTTTTTGTCCTCTTTTTCTTTGAACAGCTCTGCCCCCTGCCTGTGTCTCAGCTTTCATATCTTCTAGCTGCTCACAGTCTTCACAAACCTCCTTCCTAAATGCTCCATTTGTATCCTTCTACCACAGTGAAGTCAATGTTCCATAGTAACATTACTCCAGATTCCAATAACTCTTTAAAACAGCCTACAGTCTACTAAACCGTGTTCCTGCACAAGCAGACTTCACCAGGAAATTCTAGAAAAAGTTCATTTTAGCTCACTTCCTTTTTGCTTTCAAGTTATTTTTTTTACCTGCAAAAGATGTGGAATGAAAATTAAATAAATTCTGATAGCAGAATAAATTATCACAGGGCTGGATATGGATGTGACCTAGACAAGAGGGTTCCCTCTCCAGCACAGAGATGGTCTTAACTGAGCTAGCTCAATTATTAATAGGAGTTTGGTCAAGTCAACCTAGGGCTGTATGCTGTGAAATTACACAGCTCAAAACATATGTGAAATTAACTTGAGATCCAACATAATACAACCTGCATGAGCAGGGCAGAGCAGTTTTACTGTCATCCAAACTATCTAAGTAAATACTAGTTCTTAACCTCCAAGTGGTAAAAACCTCTTCAAAAACAAAACAAAACAAAAAACAAACCAAAACCCAAACCCAAACCCCAAGACTTCAGGTGTCAGTTCTAGTCTGACATGCCAGAGAAAGACCACAAGTGTTGAAAAACTTCATGGGGAGGGTAAAGGAAAGCCATTAGAGTAAAGAAAGAAGTTGTAATGCACTTCAGGGTGATAACAAGGCACAAACTCAAGAGGGAAGGATAAAACTTGCTAGTATGGCTATAACTAACACCCTCCTATCTGCTTTCAGAAACTGATAAACATCATTATCTCAATCCTGAACAGAGGTAGCTGGGAAATGAAATGACTGGTTGAAAATAACACAAAAAACTGGAAACAAACTCTGAATCCTGCTTCCCTAATGCATAGATTGTTTTCACCAGTATGTTGAATACGGTAGTGACTGCAGTGCAATCTGATTAAAACTTCTGATACTGTGCTAGGACTTTGTGCTGACAAAAATATTTAAGATCCCTGTAAACACACTGGGGGAAAAAAAAAAGTTTGTCCACAGAAGTAATAAGAAAGGCTCGGAATGGGATCCAGTCCCCTGTAAAAAGGGATTCAAAGACTAGCAGAAAAAGCAAGTTAATTCGAGAATCCAGAAATGCTCAGCACTAGGGAGAAATAACTGAGCTTTCTCTTGTCCACCACAAAGTTGGGCATAGCTAACTGCAAAAAGCACAACTGGCTTTTAATCTCGTTCAGGAGCAGCTGCTTTCACAGCAGTGAAATGTTTCAGGATGAGCCTGACTGACTTGGTGGATAAATGATTTGAGGCTGGTATAGCTCAGAAGGAACCAGCTCATTTAGGATATGTCACCATCTTAAAAACACTTTTTCTATCCAATTGGAGCAAGCTTTGAAGCTTTCAAAACTTGGCCGTGGCTTGGAGAGGAAAATAAAAGCAGCATTTTTATGAAATGCTGGAAATTACAAAACAGGGCTTGGACTTCAAACAGTCCGCCAGGACGGGCTGGGCCTTTGCCGGGAACTCATGTCGCTTCTAATCACTTGTATTAGTTTAGCACCAGCAAAAGGTGCCAGATTGGTAGCCCCAGGCACTGTACTCTCCATTTATCCCCAGAGCAGGTACAGTGGGATGACAGGCTATCAGAGATGCCAACCCCTGCTCCAGTTCCTCCCACCCAGGGACGTGGGGAGAGGAGGGTGATGAGGTCCCAGTGCCGTCTCTGCTGTGACTGCCCACACGGAGGCCAGTGCCCTGAACTGTGTTTCAGAAGGATGGGATCCCAAACTGCATGGCATGTGAAAGGGAAATAATGGAGCAGCAGCCTACAAGTATCCTCCGAGATGCTGAGGTAGAAGGACCAGGAAATCTTTTCTTTGCATTACATTCTAGATGTCTCAAAATGAATGAATACTTGAGAGAGCAACGAGGCCAGAGAGAGTCAACGTACTGAGTGCAAATGAGATTTATACGTGACTTGAGTCACTCCAGACAATTAGCTACCCACCAGGCTGTTTGGTTTATTGTCCCTCCTGGATAAAGATTTAATAAGCAGTCACCTAGATGGGAAACATGAGACTTGCAGAAAGGAAACTTTTCATTACTCTACATGGAAAACTTGAGCCCAGTCCTGCAACAGCTCTGCACAGCTGATTCCCACTGGTGTGTCAACGGCTGCAAGATGAAGCCCTTTTTCAAGGCAGTCCACATAGGTGGAAAACATGGGAAACACAGGACCATCTTTTATTGAATAATTACTATGTCAGAAATCTTTCACATGCTCCAAATATTCTATGGAAATTAATACAGCTTTTTTTTTTCAGTTTTTTTCTCTCCAGTACTCAATCTTACCTAGGACAGACATTTTTTTTCATAGTATGAAAGCACAAAATGCTGGATTTTAAAAACTTATCTACTGGGGAAATATGCTGTGTAGGGAACACATTAAACAATTCAGTCTATGTTTGGAAAAGAAATACAGATTCATCACAACGAGGAAGGATGTTCAAGAGTATCCTGAAAAAACAGCCAGTATTCAAGCCAAAGGACAGGATGAAGTGGGCACAACAGTATAAAGCTGACAAGCAGATTTAACTGACAGTGACAGAAAGAATTGGAAGCTGCTAAAGCCTAAGCTACATTAGGGCTTCTTCAGATACTACATACACTAAAATTGAAACTAAAAGCATCAATGAGAACATTTGATAAAACCCCTTCAGATGGGAAAAATCCTAGAAGCAGCTGCAGCAAAACAGAAAATACAAACTTTGGGAAATCACAGGAAAAGGAACACCTATCAAATATAAGACTGGCAAAAAAAAGGCTGAATTACAGACTGAACATTTCATGACCTCTCAGCAGTCATGCCTGGTGTCCAAGGGCTTAACACACTTCACCAGAAGACTTCTTTTGCTGTTACTAACGCTCGTTGCAAGAGAGCTGAAAGCCATTCATTTGGCACAATTTTTGCCAGGCAGTGTCCCAGAGGGTGTGGCCCGGTCTCCTGGGAATAGCATTTGTTAGTTTTAGAGAACCAGCAGAGGGAGCACATCAGCAATTAAACATGGTTTTCTTGTGTTTGTGCCTAAACAATGAGATTTTTTTGGTTGAGTTTTTTGTTGTTGTTTTGTTTTTATTCTCAGCATTCCTCTGTCACTAATGCCTGTGACTCACTTAGCTCTCAAATTGCTGGGAGTTTAGGAGCCAGAGCCATGGAGAATAGCAGGCTCCACATCCAACCCACATAAAATCACAGTGGACGCAAGCTTTTTACCTAGTCGTCTTTCTTCACTTTCTCCCCATGTCAACCTCCATTTTACACATTCCTGACATCCTGCCCATGAAATCTTGTACTGCCACATGACGATTACTTTCACATTCCTGCACTGTGACCACTAACTTTCTAGTCAGAAAGAAAGGCATATGGATCTCTAGGGAGGAAAGAGAAATCAATAATTAACTTTCAGTCAGCTGAAAGGACAACTCTGAAGTCCATAAGACAACTTTCCCAATCCTACTTTTGTATCCTCAAGGAATTGATCACACAGATATCAATGATTTTAGAAGAAAGATATTAGAAAGCATGTCTTTTAGTTGAGAAGGAAAAAAAACCAGGAAAATCAGTAATTCCCATGCTGTATTTACCTCCCAATCAAACAACACACTATCCTTGTTTGCATTTTTAGCTCTACCACAACCCCAAGATAAATTCACTCTGAAAGTGTAACACTGAGAGGTTATCTACAAGTGTAACTTATAGAATGGCACCATTCTGTCCTGTAAAAGGTTTTCCATAGGTGCTCTGCAGAGGGTTGAAAGCACTGCTTTCCTTTCTTCTTTGCTGTAGTTACCAACTGGTTTTAATTCAGACTTTTGTAACCACTGGTTTGATAGTAGCTCAGACATTCTGGAAGACCCTACGGGTTCCGGTTCACCTTTGGTACTGTCACTTACACTTGTGCAAGGTGGACAAAAAATGCTACCCAGTGATCTGTGTCCACCCACTGCAGAAAAGCACAAGGAAAGAACGATGGCATGAGGTATTACAGAATGAAGTCCCACAGACTGAAGTCCCACAGTGTATGAATTAGGTGGGACCAGTTGGTGTTAGAGTCCCTGTCTGCCGTGAAAGATCTCGAGGAGCAGTACCTGAGAACAGCAAGTACAGCACAGGCTGCAGATCTGCCCTCCATGGGGCTGGCGGGGCAGGCTGTCACTGGTGGGATGAGGCCATTCCTGACATGAAAGGGTTTCAGCCTTTGTTCTGGCATAGTCCATGGCCTTTCCCCTCACAGTGCCACCAAGTGCTTGCTTCTCTGTGAGGTGAACATCTGCCCCCTCCAACAGCCTGGGACCCTCCACACTCATTTCACCAAAGCCAACACCCAGCTCTCAGAAGAACAGTGTTTTCTTTCTTTAAAGACAGCTTCATCCCATTAGCCCAATTTCCCATTCCTGTATTCTATCTACTTTGAGATACTAAGTCTTCCCTGCACGTGGTAAAAGCTGAACTTCTTTCTTCTTGCAGACTTCAGGGATGTGTAGCAACCTGCCCTGCAGCAGCAGCAGCAGCAGCAGCAGCCCTGGCTGCCCCAGCAGCTATGGAAGAGGAGGTGGCACATGTCCCTGTGCCTCTGGTGACCATTTTACAAGGCCCATCTGCAAACAGAACTCTCGCCAGCGCTGGGCGGTCAAAATGCTGTCATAGCACATGATGGTGCTGGAGGATTAAGTACAAAAATGTAAGAAAACATGAAAGACATAAGCAGCAATCATTCTGAAATGCCAGTCTCCTATTAGAGGAAAATTGGATCAGTGCCTTTAGAACTAAATATTAACTTTTATGATAAATACTAATCAAGAATATAGTCAACACTATCAAAGGAAAAACCACCTGGACAAAAGCCTTTGCCTTTATTTACTCCTCACCAAAAGTTTAATACATCTGTGGAAATCTCCTCAAGTTAAAATGGTACAGATCTTACAAAAGTATCTCAAAATTTGCTGTATGGTCAAACAGTACTTTTTACCAAGAGAAACCTGGCATAGACTGCTTAATAAAAATCCAAGTTATTTTTCACAGTTGATATTGTTTGTTTACTTTCTGAAATTTTCTTGGACCAAACTAACAATAGTGAAGTTCGTTTCACTTTGATTTGCCATGATTTTCACTGTGCACCACAGTGTGAATGTCAAACCCTTCAGTGGGAACAAGTTATTCTTTAAGAGTAACTATTTCCAGTGCATTGTTTCATTAAAAAAAAAAAAAAAAAAGAGAGAGAAAAAGAAAAATACATTTATAAAGGATTTGTATTTTTTTAAAGTTTTGTTTAAAAAAATCTAATTAACTTGAAGTTAAATTTCGGTCTCTAAATTCCTATTAACATTTATGAATCTCTTTCAGCAGAAGCTCTTTACCATACAGATCTCAGTTTAAAAAACTCTTATAAAAACAGACTGGAGTGAAACCAACTGAAATCTATAAGGCCACAGCATGCCATCAATTTCTAAACAGAACTTCTATTCAAATTATTCTGCTTAAAACCTCATATGGTCTGCAAAAATGAGCAAGGTTTTCTTGAAACTATTTAAGTAACAATTTATCTAAGACTGTAATCTCTCTTGTATGGGATTTGTAAGCCATCCCACAGAATTCTCTAGCAGGGGACACTATTCCCTATTTACATCAAAGTTTTATATAAATACTATTACATTTTTTTTTTATATTCTGCAGCTGTTTTCCCTTATGAATAAGCTGGGCCTATGAAGAAAATGTGAAAATAGGAAAACTGTGAGTAATATTTACAATAATGATATATTAAACTCAGGAAATTGCCAAAACTGTCTTTATCAAAATAAACAAGATAGATATTTTTTCCTCATTTAAGAGACAAGCAATATCATCCACTATTAAAAATAATTTTTACTTGGTATTTGTTTGGTATTTGGATTTAACTGTCTAATATCCCATTTTTGGTCCTGTTAAAAAAAAAATTTAAAAAATCAAAACCAAAACCAACAAAACCCCAGCACAAAAACATACACACAAAAAACCCAACAGCATTGCTTCTCGTCTCCCAGGAGTGAGAGCAGCACATACACACGCCATTCAGCCCAAAATTGCTCTAGCTACGGGGCATGGCAAGGCATGAAATAGCTGCTCCAGAGCACTTCCTCATGTGGGTGTGTTAGATAACTGTCTGCTCCAACACTAAAATAAAGCACGGTGTGACCCGAGCAGCAGCGCCAGCCCTGCCCCGCACAGCTGCCCGGGCTGCGGGCAGGGGCACCCCGAGCGCCCCACGCTGCCCCCCGCCAGCAAACCCGGCCGTGCCCCCCCGGCCAACAGGTCTGGCATTCCCCGAGTTCCAGCTACATCACCATATGCCCGATTTAAGTTTACTTAGGCATACTTTACCCTTTGCTGCTGTATCCAGATTGCAAATGGACTTTGTGCTATTGAAAGGGATAAGAATTTTTTTTTTTTTTTTTTTTTTTTTGTCTGAATTAGGTGNTTTTTTGGCTAGAATATAGTTGGGGTTCAAGGCAAATCACATCCTCCTAGTGAAGACGGTTTTACTACTAGAAAAAAAGTATTACTGGAGAATGAAAAATGTTTCTCCTACTGTGGCTCTTTCTCTGCTTGAATTCTTCTTGCCTAGAGTTTTCATAAAACCAAGAGGTATCTTGTAATCACTTTTGAAGTTTTTCAAAAATGTTCAGATGAGTCTGGGCTTCTGCTAAAAGTACATGCAAGAATCCTGAGGACAGGTCCATGGGCTCTCCTACAAAAAGCCTGGGCTGTTGAGGAACATACACCTGCACTGGTTCAGGACAGAATGACAGGTGCCTGAAAACCCCTCACCCATCCCACGAGGAGGACGGCTGTGAACACTCCTGATGCCTCACTCCAGGCTGACCACCATCCAGAAGCATCAGCAACCCCACCTTTAAGACCCCTACATTTTTGGCATAACTTCAGCATCCCCTCTACAACCAATCTGATTTTCAGAGCCTGAGATTCAAACTTTAGGAGAAGAGGAAATACCTTGCTACAGTTAACAGGTCATTTGGAGCAATAAACACATGTAAAGTCTATCAACAAAATATTAATTTAGAAGTTTGAACAAAAGGAAGGAGGAAAAAAAAATTAGTAAACAATGAATGTCATTCCCCAGCTAAGAGATGAGCCACCAGTTTTTGGCACACTGATATACAAAACCTTGAAAAGTTTCACTCATGTTCTGGAAAAGCTGCTAATAAAATGGAGCAAGTAGTTTCTGTAGTTAGAGTGCCACTGAATAGATCTGCTGCTTTGGATTTCAATTAACTTAGTTTGTTCAGCGAGGAGGCACTTCTGTAGAAATGGGGACTCGTAAGTTAAAGGACAGCTAAAAAAAACCCCAAACAACAGCAAAAAAACCTGTTGGCAGCAAAAGTTCTCTCTGGCTGCAAAATAATGGATTTTTAAGAAACATTTCAAAGGATTTGAAGGTTTTGGAGAATCTCCTAGGCAGTCTCAGGTGGGTTACGAATATTGCATTATGGACTTCTTTGTGCTAAAAGGAAGGCCTAATGCATGTTTTTAAGAAGTCCGCCTCTTGCTATTAAATAAATAATTTTCTATTAAAAAAGGTGATTGTTAGTGTTCAGAGACCTCCACTGATCAGCGTCCATTTTATATAATTACTTAGGATTCTCCAGAACATTTTATGTAACTCACTTCCACTATCCCTTTTCTTTTTTCTTTTTTTTTTTTT
>VXAC01009470.1:706051-733382 GCA_013399225.1 Rhipidura dahli
TTTTTTTGCTTTTATTTACTGTATGCAAGGCATGGACTTTAAACTTACAGTGTGCATATATATAGAAAACAAAGAACGAGAGTCACCGTTAACCCTGGTCACCGGCATTACACTTAAAAGTCATTGGCAAATACTAATAAACCCCCATTTAGTAAATAAGGAGAACATGATATATGGACGGACAGATGGAACTGCATAAACAGAAAAGAAAAAGCAGAGAGACCCACAAACATACGGAGAGAGCTGTTTTAAAAGAGTGAAAGATATTGATTTACTTGGAACTAGTGTTGGAAAACAAACGTATTTGTTTCCTTCATGATTAAAAAAAAAAGTAATTAAAGTGAATCATAAGGGGGCACACCCTTAAATAAGTAGTGGGGGGGGAACATTTGTAGAGGGAAGGCCTTCTATAGATGTTCCGAATTTTAAGCTAGCAAATAGGTCTGGCAAACTTACATCTCCAAATTAANGGCTTTATTCTTTTATGTTTTATAAAAGTTGACTGGCCTACCTTGTTCCCCAGTCCTCAGTTTGTCTCCTCATAGTCGCTGTCTCCCTGGAAGTACAGTGTGAGTGGTAATGACTGCCTGCCTCCCTAATGAGTCCATTTTCCTGCTCTTGATGTTGTGTATATACACACACACTGCAACCTACCTTACAAACCACAGAGACGGGAAAGGGAGAGCGAGCGAGAGAGAGCGAGCGAGAGCGAGCGAGAGTGCGAGAGACAGGCAGGGAGCGAGAGAGGGAGAGAGAGAAAGGCGCACACAGACAAAGCCCTCCTACCAGACAGCAGACAACCCTCCTTCCCCTATCTAGCAAAATACAACTCGGCTAATGCAGCAACAGGTTCAATACCGCCAGGCTGAGGCAGCCTCGCAAAGGTACACGGGGCCGAGCGGGATTGCTGGCAAATAAACACTTCGCTGCCGCCTGGCTCCACCTTTCTTATTTATGTTACAGGATGTTGGAATGCATTGTTTCAGACGGTCCATACGATTATCATAAATACATTTTCTTTTTTTTCCCCGTGCATATTAGCAGGAAGAGCCGAAACGTATCAGCCATTCTGCTCCGTAACCTTATAGCTCTAACACATGCAGGGAAGGTGTAAACATATCTCTTTTGACAGGCAGACTACACAAAGCCCACTGATGATTTTAAAGTCATGAGATCTTTCAAGAAAGACGCTCCTGAAGATAGGTTTCCCCAGACAATAGGGGAGCAGGGAAAATTGATCTTGATGAGGAAGAAGTCTTCCTAAGAGACTGCTCGGTAAACAATTGAAAAGAGAGGGCTATTCTCCCCAGCATTCCCTCCTTTCAAAAATATATATTGGGAAGCTTCTACCCCTACAGCTATAATAATGTGCTGTGCTTATGTCTGAACAGGTGCAATGCATATAGTACATGGTGTTACAAGGACAGAAATAAATCTCTCAAGTAAAAAAACATTTTCCCAGTTGCAAACAGGCCAAGGTTATTTAAAATACAGGTCTAATCTGAAGAATGTTCTCCTCGCTCCCTATATATTTTTGCTGGGGGGAGGAGACGGGATGGATGGGGAGTGGAAGGTGCGAAGGGGAAGCAAAGATGGGAGAAACAATACATGTAACCAGTTACTATATTTTTATTTTTACAATATTCTGTCACATCTGAAGAAGATACATGCTGCTTCTAAAATAATTTTCACTCAGCCCTGCTTCTCATCACACGTAAACTTATGCTGTCACAAAAATTCTGTTTATTTTAATGACAACTACAGACACGTCAAAGTAGCAAGAGCAGGGGAAAAAATATTTTGCACCTGTATTTCATCCTTGTCAAAGGTTCTCCAACAACTTTATCCACAGGGTATTTTTTAGGTGGAGAAACTAGGTCCAAGGTTTAAAAAAAAAAAAAAAAAGTTATATTCCCAAGATTGTGCTTTAAAACAGTACAAAAACAGAAAAACAGATGAGAACTCAAACCTCATGGAGCAAAACAGACTTTGCCTGGAGTAACTCATACCCACCTAAAAGTTGTGTCCTGCCTAAGCCAATTGTGTAGGCTCCCTCTATTGTCAGTGGAGAGACAGGCACCTCCCAAAAGCAATTCATCCCGGCTTTCTCCCCACTGAGGAGGGAGCCTACACAACTAGATTAGACTAAGCAGCTAGCTTGTAGTTGGCTAAATTAAGTAAAATGAATCTCACTTTTGATCTAAAGCTCTATTACAACATCCTGCTTCCCAAAATACATTTTTATTATCACATTTATTATTAGGCAATATATGCCTAAACTGTAGTGATGGAAAAGGGATGGCCTGCTGACTAAAAGAGACAGGTAAACTCTGTAGATTCATGGATTTGTACCCTCAGGCTGGCTGGATAGTCATGATTCACAGAGTCTTTATAATATTAACCAGCCTGGTGACTGGTGAATTTGATTAGTTTTGTTCACTGGTAGAGGGTACACATTTTTGTATTTCGCTTATAAACATTCTCATTTCATCCAGATGTAACAGTAAATACAGAAGGATTAAGTAATTTATTTCAAAAGGTTAATTTTCATTAGTTTTTTCATCAAAACACAGCCTTTCTTACCTTAGGGTAAAATATAAAGAGTAAAAAGCTCTAATAGATGACTTAGTTCAACTCCTTCTGTAATATTTAGCTATGTACACACCTGGCACATGTAAAGGCAGCTCTCCAAGTTACTCCAAATATATATTACAAAGATTTAGTCATGTTACATATTTTTTTCTCTGGACTTTATGACCATAATCACCTTACTGAAGGGTATGTAAGGTCAGGAAAGCAGAAGGGGCATTTGTAGACTTTGCTTCTAACTGTGGTAACTCGATCTGGCTGTGTAAGTACCAATTGAGCAGTCACTGCCTCAGTTTTTCCATCTGTAAAACAGACTCAACTGTAGTTCCATGAGTAGATGGTACTGTAAATATGTCAAGAGTCTTCCCATCTCGGCCTGGCATCTTTCTGAGTTTTACGATGGCAAATATTATGGGTAAAATATAACTACTTTGTCAAGGGGACCTGTATCAAAGCCAGCTGATGAAAATCACAAGTTTTCATATCCTTATACTCAGTTCAAATAATATGAATAGTCCCTGAATTTAAAATTTAAAAACCAGGTCTACACCAAAATGAGGATATCAGATGTGAGAAGTTCTTAGTAGTCTGGAATATTTGACCCAAAACTAACATTAACTCCTTTGTCCTACCAATATTACACAAACAAATCTGAAGAGATATTTAAAATGTTCCAACTTTGGATAAAAACCAGACTTGAACCCTTCAAATTTAAGACATTCAGGTTGAAATCTGACTACTGAGTCAAAAACACCAAAGTATGAAAAATGTTCAGATTAGCAATTGATCCAGATCCCAAACTTGTAAGTTTCCAGGAGGCATCTAGATCCTTAACGTTCCTCTAACTTTCTAGAAATGTCATATATGCACCTGAACCAGGACCACATGTTTTGAGGAAGTCTGAATCTTAGTAAGAAGACTAGAACTGAGCCCAGTTCCATTCAGTTACAACAATGCTTAGGGCCAGACCCAAACTGGAACCCAAAGCCACCCCTTCCAAAGTCGCATGGGGTTTGTGTACTCGCAGAACTATAGAACTAAACCAAACACTTTCAAACTCGAGATTGTTGGAAAGCAAATAGGAAGTAGATTCCAACTTAAGCTAGTTCTGGCCCTCAATCAGAAATTAATCAAATTAACCATAATCTTTATAAAATCCAAATATATGTCTGACCTCAATGAAAAAAACCCACAAGATGTGATTTGCACTATTGGTTCCTTGCCTGAAAGTCTTTCTTAGACTTACATTCTAACTATCAATGGCCCGATTCTGTGGTGTCTTATTAATCATTCAGTCCATCTAAACCATTTAAAAAAAGATCCTGAGTGGTGCAATTTGAATGGAGAATCCTGATCTAATGTTTTGCCAACATAAAGCTCCCCATTTGCTTGATTCAAAATGTTCAATGAAAGCCTGCTCACCGCCACACCACACTCCTGTGGGCCTGCAATTCCTCCTCTCTGCTATATGGGGAAGGCAATGAATGGCTGTGCACTTGGATCATTTGATGAAGAGGAAGGAGGACGTGTGGCTGCTGGCAGCTTTCAGCTCTGTCACAGGGCTGGACACAGACCTGCTGTGTGACAGTGAGGGCTTGTGTGGCAGTCACACGGCTGGCCTGTGACTGGCCATGCAACAGGACAGGCAAGCAAGCCCTTGTCATGTGCCAGGATGGCACCTCTCCCATGGCAGAGACACCACATTTTGGCTATGCCACACAGGGTGCCAGCCCACGAGAAGGAGGCTGGGACAGAGGGCTCCTGGCTGGCTTAATAAAAGGCTGCACTGTCCATCCTGAATGAGAGAACAAGCTGGTCTACCCAGTAAATGATACTCCTGGCTTTCTTTTTCTGCAAACTTGTCTTCTCAGTTCAGAGTTAGTCTCTAGCAACTCTCATTAGGGAGGCAAAGGAGCCCTAAACTCTCTAGCAAAGCCTCCAAAAGAATGGAAAAAAATATACTAGCACCATAAAAGCAGGTATTTGATGCAGCAGGGGCACCCATTTCCAGTTCTGTCAGGGAGCTGTAGAGCCTTGATCTATAGTAGTAAGGGGGAGATAAGGACAACCAAAGTGCCCACCAGAACTGTGAAAGACTTTGTTGCAAAAGACAAGATTCTGGGTGATGGACTGAGAGGGAAGGAAGGTACTTCAGAGCCAAATAATATATTCTAGACTGCTCTAGTCTCTGCTCTCCACTTTATGTCTCCAGGCGCACCAACATGCTAAGTTTAGACATATCTTGTTGGCAGCCAGACCTGGAAAAGGAGTCACGGCATCATATAAACATGTCTGACGAGAGCTACTTCCTTCAGAAGAAAAAATAAATATTAGCCTCTCGGCAGATACCTAAGGGTTGATTTTCAAATTCTGAAGAAATTTAAGTGGGACTGACTCCATGAACTGGTTGGGTACCTTGCCTATCCCTGTGACGGGCTAAAACACTGGTTTTGATGTACTTCACATACCTGAACTACAATAGTTCCATTAATACTTTCAGGGAGCTCTGCCTTACCAGAATGCCAGGAACTGTTCCTAGAAACCAGGCTTGTTTAACACCATTCTGCTGTTAAAAATCCCAGGCAAGCTTCCATCACAGTTCTGTTTCAGATGGTACAGACAGGACCTAGAAACAGCAACATGTCTGAACTTGATTGCTTCCACTCAGTCCCCTTAACCACATACACGGGTCTCTGAGACTCCCCTGGTGTTGCCAGCCCAACAGGATTGGTGATTCACGTCCCTACTGGTGTCCTGCAGTGTCTCTGCAACTTTGCGCAAATGTAATGAGAGAGATGCCAATTAAAAAAGCACAAGAGCCCTGCAGTGTGGCAGGCTGATTCAAATTAGATACCTGTATGAAGTGATTAAAAATAGCTTTTTTAAACCTGAAGATAAAAGGAGGACAGTATGTTTGATTTACATCAGCAGGGGCCAACAAAAAATGTAGAAGGACCACACAAAGCTCTTTATCCCTGCAGATTTACTGGTGATGATGCTGAGGACAGGAAAGGAGAAATACAGTGCAATTTTTGGTACCTTTCAATATGCAAAGAATCTCAACTGTTCTCCCATCTCAGCAGTCACTACTTATTGCCAGACCTCCAAATAAGTAATACTTTCCTTTAATATAGCAACTTTGATCCATCATACCATAGATCAGGTGCACATAATCATAAACAAATTAAATCTCACTAATTCTTTTGGCAACAAAACTACTGTCATTCTCCTTTCACAGGAAAAAAAAAAAAAAAAAAGAGAGTGTTAATCACCCTGTCGAGAACAGAAAGTGAGATTGGGATGTAGGCCTTTCCTGATGAAAAGTTCAGGCTGTGCTGCCTCAGTGGATCAGTCTCTCAGACAGCCCAACTGATTGGCAAGACTAGGATGCACTTACTGAACCAGAAGTGGCTTTTCTACTGTTGCTTGTTTTGTTTGTTTTTCAACCTCAGAATGTCCTGAATAATAACTCAGGTGCAAAGCTGACATATCTCCAACAGTTTAAATATATTTGTGTAAATCTGTATGCAATCTGTGCACCAAGTACCATAAATGCCCATTTTCCTTTGTGATGGCACTACCTGTATTTCAGTGGAGGAACACTTTGCACAATGACTGTTCCCTTAGGCCACACTGCACTAAGGCTGCAGAATGGTGTTTCTGTTGCATAATCATCCCATGTCATACATTTCTCTAGTACTGTCTTGGGTGAATGCTACTGCTACATCAGTAAATTGTGAGAGCAAGATCTCACAACATAATAAATTTTGTCCCAGCAAGGCCAATCCCTTGCTTTTATACTCATCAACACTGGTGTATATCAATCACCACCTACAGGGACTGAGTCCTCATCAGCTCCAGAAGGCCAGTATCATACCAACATATCACATTCCAATTCAAAAAACCATAGCCATACAAAAAGCCCTCAGACATCCATGCACACAAACTTGGGATGTCAACATGTTATTAGCTTTCTGTCCTGAATGTCTAGATTGTGTATCAATCATTTGACTCCTAGCAAGGTGTAGTTATGTGTAGCCTTGGCTGTACACATATGTTCCTCCTCTTCACTTACAGGGTGCTGGGATATTACGTTTATTTGCATGGGCAGGCCATTAGTGACCAATTTAGCTGTTGAGCTAACGTGCCAGGCCCTCATGCAAGCTGTGGAGTTACAATGAAGTTGGATCTTGTTACATAGCCCACTGCATTGTATGGTACACCCTCTATCATATAACTTCATGGTTCCCAAAGGTTACCTCTGATTCCATTATAGAGATGTGTTGCAGTTCAGCCAACATTTAAGGACTGGAAGTTCGATGATTTACTTATGAAAATCCGCACTGAATCCATCCCAAACTGAACAACAAATTGTAAAAAGTAGTTTTACCAACTGAAAGGAGCAAATCAGGATGCACATTCATCACTCTCCTCTACCAGATAACCAGGATGACTATCAAAGACACCTATTTTTGCCACAGAAAATAAGGAGCATGCAGAGAATTTGATTGTTGTCATAATGGTTCCAGACATTTATGACATGAACCACAGTGAACATTTTGAAGATCAAGGTGGCCAACACTTCTACTTTTACCCTGCTTAAACAGTAGGGGGAAAAATAGCCAACCAACCAACCCAAACTTCTGCAACTCTGGTGACTGTTGTAGCTGTTGAGAGGCACTAAGTTTATCATGAATGAAGATCTGATCTTAGATGGGGGAAAAAAGCTAGGCACATCACTAGCAATATTTTGGAAGCTGTTGTTTTACCCTCTGGGTGCAACTCAATATTTTCATAACCCTATCAGCATGAATCCATTCTACCTGGAAAATATTTATGTCAGCATTTTCAAAGATGCTACTCATTCAAGAGGTAATTATCTCCTAGTTTAGAATATCACATCTGAGAATACTGCCCCCCAAATGAATAGCCATTTCAGGAAAAAATAAAACCAAAAATGCAGTGTAAGTGTATCAGATGTATAAATGCAGAAATTTCATACTTGAACTTTTATTGACTATACATGAAGTGGACAAAAACTCCTCTACAGAAAAGAGACAAAGAGTGTTGTTGAAACTTCAAACATCCAAAAACTCTTCAGTAGGCTCTAAAAGTTATGTGACTATCTTAAAAGCCAGGGATTTCTTTTCAATCTCTGTTATGATCAGAAGAATTTTGAAAGCTTTTAAATGCAATTATTAAAACAAGAAATTTCTTTACATATTTTCTTAAAGCTAAGGCTATATGGCCAAAAAATAAAAATAAATCATAACATGTACAATAATGCTGTAATATTTGGAAGAAGCAACACTAAGTGGCATTATTCATCTTATACTTCACCATGACATCCCTTCAGTGGATGTAGGATTATTTTCCTTAAATACAGTCATTGTGAGAAAGTTCCTCAAAGAGCTTTTTCTCCATGTATTCTAGGCAAGGGTAAACCAATGCATTTACCAGTAGTAAGTTACTGAAAAGGCTGAACTTTTCTTCAAACCACTTAGGCTTGTTTCTCACTTTGAAGCAGTTCAGCCCAAAATTTCACTGTAGGAGCTAGTTTCAGCTGGCCCAAATTCCTGCTAAGTCCCTGTGCTTAGTGTTTCTTGATATGTGCCCCTAAAATCTCGCTGCCAGCCAACAGAAAACATAAAGCCCAGGGACTTGGGGGCATTTAGGCCAAGTGGCTCTGACCTGTGAGTATAAAAAAGTGCCTGATTCTGTTTCAGGGCTAACTAAATATTGTCAGACCATTCAGTAAAGCAAGGGAAATGAGTAAAACACCAAGCAAAAGTTTATCCTTGATAGCCCCAGAAGCCCACTCCAACAACCAATTGAAGTGAGCCTGAACACAGGAAGCACTAGTAAGGATGTAACTTTTTTACTAAAAGCAATGCCACCAATATGTGGTATAAAAGTTTTGTGTTCACAAACCTTGATTAAGCGTAGACCACCTCAGGATTATTTTTGTGTGTATGTGGGCAGGATTCGTCGGCTTTGAAACATTTAATCAAAGATGTTTCTGAAGAATAAAGAACTGAGATGCAATAGATATAATAAAGAAAAGAAATGTCCTGGTCTCTTTTTTTTTTTTTTTTTTTTGCCTTTTTACTTTATAGAAGAGAAGTTCTAGTAGAAAAACTAGACTGGTTCAAATTAGTCCTTAAGTTTTAGCCTAAAGGAGAATATTTTTTGATAAAGTGAACACAGTCTGCTCAGCTGTTTTAAAGGACACATTTAGAGGTGCATTTCTTTTCATGAAGTATTAATTGAAGTTCATTTTGAAAGGAATAGATGAGAGCGTTTATTATTTAAAGCCAGAGAAATTAAAAGCAAAAAGTTGTAATAACTGAAAATTAAGCCTCAGGTCTTATTTTACGCAAGAACAGAGGTAAGAACCTTTCTTTCAATCAAACCTGTCAAAACTTGGAAGATCTAGCGAGGTTAGTGGTGGTGTAAGTCTGACAGAAATGAGCTTCGGTATCCTATAGACAAACAACTCTTTTATTTTGCCTGTGTTTGAACAAAAGGGCCTTTCATTGCAGAACTAGAACATACAGAACAAGGTGACATAATATTTTCAAAATGATATAATAGAAACAAAGTGTACCAACTTCAATGCTACTCTTCAGTCAGATTTTGTAACAAGTTTAAGTCAGATACTATTTTATGGTCAAAGGGCTCCTTTTCTACAGCTTTCTTTGCAATTATTAGCTAGGACTGTAAGATTTGGTGTTGCTACCAGGCTTATCTATGATTATATAATGAGAGATCCCCTTTGTAATATCTGTGCAATTAGGCATAATTAAGTTTGTCAGAGGAACGTTAATTTCCTGATTTTTGAGTAAATAAAGAATCAGTGTTAACATTGCACTAATCAGTACTAACTAACATTTAATTTGTTTTGTCTCAAAGTCAGAGGTCACATTGTGAAACCATTTGATAATATGCAACAAAAAAACTCAGCAAAATAAACAGAAGTTGGAATAAAGATAACTTTATATTAACTGGTACTTTGCTGTCCTACTGTTCCATTTGTTGAGTTGTCCTGAAGCCAACAAAATACTTGTAAGAATCGGGATAGAAATATGACTTTAGGTACTCTCTGTTGTAGTCTCAGAATGCATCGACATTTGTTTTTAACACACTGTGATAACATCACAGATGTTAGAGCCATAATGCCAGTACACCTTTAGGCTTTCTGTTTCAGGAACAAAAGTACTGCCACTACACCTGAATGAAAGTCTCACTAGCTTCAGGAAACCATTTGAGGGCCAGGCACCAAGCAAGGGAAGAAAATCACGTCTGACAGAAATCCCGCGTAAATATGGAGCTGCACATCACACATCCATCCAACTGAGTAAGCAAATTAGTTTCAACCTGAAATTCCTAGGGGATTCCCAGAGCAAAGCTGGAACGTACCATAAAAATTCACTGAGGATTCTCAGATATGGGCTTATGGGGGCAAACTGTGTTAATGGCTACCTGGTGCAGCACAGCTATTCTCAGTCACGAGAGATGGGACTGCCTGTTCAGGCACCACGTGCAGCTCATGTAAGCATCTTTAAAATAGGTATGAGAAAGGTAGCCACAGGGTTATAATGAAGAGGATTTATGGGGCATTACTCTCCCAAATTGCTGTACTAAGGGGTCCAAGTATCAAAATGTGACAATGCTGAAGGTCTATATAACAGGATTATATCTTCTTTTTCCCGCCTTAACTCTTGAAAGAAAAAACCAAAACAACAGTAAGGCAGTAAATAGTTCCTACATTTAAATGACTGACAATAGTCTTCAGAGTCACCATAGCTTGAAACATCCAAGAATTCTTGTATTAGGAGACTGACTGGAAATAAACAAGTGTCAGCTCACATCTAATGCAATCTTTACTTAGAACCTCACAGTCAAGCAGGCTACAAGTTTTTTACCTCCTAAATTAAAGCTGTAATTTTGGAGCACAAGAAGTCAACCTCCAGGGAACAAAAGCACTAGTTCACTACACTGCTAAAAGTCAACTCAGTCTGACCCCTGTTTCACAATATGAAGATAAGTGATAAATTACATCATTTTCTGGAGCAGACAGGATATAACAATTCCTACGAATTTTCAGTGTTAGGTACTTAATGATGCTGGAAGTTCTTTGGTATAACTACGGGCTACTCCTCTGAGAAAAAAAGTTATGTGCAAGACAAATAAAGCCCAAAAATTTGACTTACAGGTTCTCTCCACATCCGTGTTACACCACCATCCACAGGTCTCAAAGCTTAAGATTATCCATCCCTGTCTACAACAAGAGTTCACTTTCAGAGGAATGAGAATACTTACTTCACAATAGCTCAAAGGTGTTCAAATCCCTGCAAGATACTAACACTTCATTCCATTCATTTTAATGGAAAATAGATGTCCAAATTCCCAAAGACAGCCCTTTTACCACTGGGCCTAAAGAAACAGATTACTTGAAAATATCTTTTTATCACAGGAGAAGACAGGAAAAAAAATTCCAATTAAAATTGATGGAATTGATCAAAGAATGAAAGCCATCAAGGAACAAGACAGGCAAAATGGGGAATAAAATAAGGGAAAAGTGCATAAAGTTATCTCATTCTCCTCAAGGAGTATAAAAAACTTCCTACTACAGTAAAAGAAGATATTTCCAGTTTGTTTTCTAACAGCTAAAAAGAAGTGTAGATTAAAGACTAGGAAGCATACTGAAAACTGTGGCAAAGGCAGACCATAAAGCTGGAAGTAAAACATTGTACCATGAATTACTCAGTTGTCGCAATTAAATGGCCAGAAATCACTCGAGTGTTTTAGGAGTAGCCATAAGCCCCCTGAACATCGTAGGTTTGACTCTGAACTGAAGTCCTTCTGCTCAAAAAAAAAATTCCTAGGCAATAGTGCTTGGGCTAGAAAAGAATTTCCTGCAGCAGTCTTATCATGGAAATCTGCATACGTCCGGGAAGGGCAGTGGATTGTGGCATGTGATTAAAAAAGTAAAACACCCTGGCTGAGTTGTAGCCTTTACCCTGCTCCTCTTAGCACCTTCACTCTCCAACTCCTCCCTGCTATCTCAGCTTTTCAGTCCTCAGTTGTCTCAAGTGCACTCAAGACAAGATCAAGTCCTGGGAATTTCTAATCTGGGCCTAAGACCATCCCTGTCTTAGGGGACAAGGAAGTACTTGATGAATAAAGAGCAAACCATCCCACACAGTTACCACTCCACACATTCTCCCACTGTGGCCACACTCTCAACCCACAGAAAGCTTCTTGGAATTTCCTGCAATACCCGACACGTCCTTCTCACTCTTAAAGCAGTATATGCACTTCCATCTTTGAGAAAATGTCAGTTAACAATTTAGTTACTTGTAATAAAGCTGAGACCTATGTTTTCATTTAAGAGAACTACATCTAAGAATGCACAGAGAGGGTGATCATAGGATCATAGAATGGTTTGGCTTGGAAGGGACCATAAAGATCATCCAATTCCAACCCTCGCCTTGGGCAGGGACATCTTTGACTAGACCGGGTCATTTGAAGCCTCACCTAACCTGGCACAGGGATACACACTACTTTGCAGCCACGAGAGAGACTGAAAAAGCAAACAAAGAAAAGTCCCCAGAGGCAAAAAAAGAGGCAATAAACTATAGAGGACCGCTAAATATGAGAAATATGGATAAAAGCAGCACAAATTGTTATGGCACTTGTAAATTAATTTTTTTTTTTCCAGATACTGAAAGCATCTGAGTTGCACTGTCTTTTAGAGGGGTGCTCCCCATGCCCTTCCATTGAAACACCAAACCAAAACTCACACAGATGGGATTACTGAGACAGAGCCCTGACAGACAAAGGTAACGGCGTTTCAAAAGCAGAAATGCATTTGACCAAAGATGGACGACTCAGCCCCTCACAATAGGCCCAGGGAAGATGTTACTACATTTTGCTGTAGGGCTTGCTTATATATAGTTTGGCCAAGAGTCCATGAGTCATGTTACCTATATTTACAATATCAGATACAGGAACAATCCAGTGCTGACTGTTCAGGAACTGACACTTAAAAATGTTTACGTGAAAATAACAAAGAATAGGAAGAAGTGATGCTTGAAAAATCAGGCTCTAATTTCTCTCAGCAAACGAGAAATTTAAACATTCTAAGACTCAACAGAAAGTGACCCGAGTAAAGCAGTTCTGTCCCTCTTAAAAGACAGCAAAAAACATAAACTCTTGCCTTCCTACTTACATGGGGAATAATGCTTTCAGGGCCTGATGAGAGAGATGCTGCTAGTCGATGGAATAATTTTTCAAATGATGCTAAAAAGAAAGTAATAAATGAAACAAGTTTTGAACATGAATGTACAACACTTCTAGTATCCAAAAACTTCCATTAAGTAATCTGAGTATTCTGTAACAAGTCTAACAAAAGCCAGTGCTCTCACCCGGGTTTTCCATCCTAACTGTTAAATCCAGACTGCAGGTTTCTTGTTCTGCTGTTAACAGTAAAGATACCAATGTTACAAACTGGAGCTTAATGGTTAACACACATAAAAATGTTCATTTATCTGACTTCAAGAGAAGTTGGAGAAAGCAACAAGTGTATTCATGTACCAAAGTAACAAAACTCAAGATAATTCTCTAACAGTATACTGTAGGCATTGTCAAATTGTTAAAGAAGTTAGGATGACTTCATCTCAAAAAATGCAGACAATTCATTTTTGCAGACCCTTCAAGATAAGATGTTCTTTTAAGTGGAACTACTGAAGCAGGACTCTGATGAGTCTGATGAACCTGAAAGTGAGATGTTTTAATGCTGTCATTATCATTAATAAACGTAGCTGTAATGATGATATAAATCTGTGTTCTACACCTCCTAGATGCTCTTAAACATTAGACACCTTTGTGTCTTGAAGACCCAGAAACAAGGTAACCAGCTGATTATACTGTAAAGAAAAGCTCTGCTTAACAAGGCAGATGCAACCTTATTTTGTCTTAATGACCTTGCCTTCAATGGAACACAAAAGGAGCAATTTATAGCAATGATTGAAATATTTCTTTTAGAGACTTGTAAATTCAGCTGTCCACTACAAAAATTTTCAAGAGAAGAAACAGGAGGATAATAAAAGAAAAAGTAACAGCATTGAACAGTGACATTAGTGCAGGTTGGCTATCTGAACATGACAAATGATCTCCTAATGGCCACAAGCTTACAGACAATGAAATGCATGTCTTTGCTGCTATTAAAAAATGAAAACCAGAGATATTGGTGCAGTGTTCCCAAAGACACCATCCAGCAATGAGAAGTATATGAGAAAGATGCATTTGCTATTTGGTTAGACAAAAAAAACAAATTTGAAACAAGCACGTTTAAAACTATTTCTTCTGCTTGTGATACGTGGCTGCTCAGTGCCACATTTCAGCTACACTAAGTGAAAAAGTAACAGCCAAACCTGTACTATAGAGCCTAAAGACAAATCTGCTATCACCAGCAGGCTGGATAACTCGAGTGAAAAAGGGTAACTTGAGTGCAAAAGTGCCCCTCTGGTTCCCAGAGACACTCAGTGTTCTTCTCAGGAACACGTGATTCTGCATTTGCATCAACAAGTGTCTTGAAATTTGCACTGAGAACAAGAAGGACTTTGATCAAAAAATAGCACACATTTTTCTCTGCAAGGAACTTTACAGAGAGGTACTAAATTTACAAAAGCAGTTGAAGGAGGTTTCAGAGGGACTTGACAGATTACAGGCTGATGACACTACCGTTACAGCCTCAGTGGAAATGTGGTTTGATCTAATTAACAACAAAGAACTAGAACCACTGAAGAACAAAATTAAAAAATTATTCAAAGACTCTTGGAAGCTTTCCATTTCATAGCCACCAGGATGGATTCGAAACACAGACGGATGGGATTAAACCCAGGATAAGACGTCAAAGATGGGATAGGCATTGAACATATTCCAGGTATCTCAAATATTCTAAGATTAAAAACTGAAGATACATATTTTGCCCTAAATATGTGATTAAAAAATGGAATTGATTGAACACAATTAATTTAATCATGCAGGTGGAAAATACAGATGTTAAATTAGGGCAGACAAGATGGCTGAACTTAGAAATGCTGGATTTTAGAACAGATGCATTGCTGTCCAGCCAACTCAGCATCACTGTTTACACGTTTTTAGTTTATTCATTTCACTTTCATTGAAACTGTGTAACAGCGTAGGTGCTAAAATCAAAGAATCTGGTGAAGTGGACCAATATGCAGAGTTAGATATAAAGCCTCATAGACCCAATTTTTTTCACAGACTACAGAGACTGTGAAGATGTTCTTGTTTTTTAAGTACAGAATCACGCACTTTGCATTTTAGGTAATGTGTCTTTTTGTGTTCAAGGGATTAATATGCCCATAAAATACATCACATCATTTGTGTGCACTGCTTCAGTGGATAATATACTGCATTTGAGTGATGTCAGGCCTTTGCAGAAAAAAACCCAAGAAAAGTCATGCTGGGGAGAAAAATTCACCTTTGATACATTGGCTGCTGTTTCCACATACAAATTTTCTCTCCCCATCCAACAGAGAACACATACCTCAGCTGAACAATTGTGAGCATATGTTAGCTATGCCAATATCCTCTGGAAAGTAACAAAAGGCTTTAACTTATTTTTAACTGAGAGAATCACATATCTAAAAAAGTTTTTCCTTGAGAATTTCAAGCCAAGTTGGGATTACTGTATTTCCCTCTTTGGGAAGTTGTATGATTATTAATCTTATAATTAAAAAAGTAGAAGTTAATGAGGAAACATGTTAACATCAGATGATTTACAGGCCTATTAATATTAAAAGTGTATTGGGAAAAAAAAAGGGGGAAAAGGAAAAACCCATTGTGTAATCTGGTTCTGATGAAATGCCGGACAATTTTGAGACTGATAAAGTGAGTCACTGCCAACTGACTCAGCACGACAACGGGAGTTCATTGTTGCCCTCGGACTGAAGGAAGCAAGCACGCAGTTGGTTCAAACTGGATTTGTTCTTTCACTAAAAATGTGCCATTTCCGCCATCTTCTTCTTCTTCTCCTCCTCTCACGTCTTCCACCAGACCCTCTGGTGTCTCCAGTACACACTGCATTTATTAAGCCCTGCAGTATTCAGCTAGCATTGGATACAACACACATTAAGCCCTCAGATGCAGCATGTTACAAAATTAACTTAAAAGGCTGGAATGCAGCTCCATTTTTAAGTCCCAGTATATTTATATTTCACATATGGTTTTCGCTAGGCTATTCACAGGGGGGACTATAAAGCATCTCAACATGTGAGGTACTCTTGTAAACCTCACTATGTCCTCAGTTGCACTTACTGTCCTCAGGCATGGGGGATGTTGTACTGGAAGCATTAATATGTATATACGTGCTGCTTTTTACATCCACATTTCCTTCTGCTTGTAGGTTTGGCAACAGCAGGATGGCTGAATTCAGCTCAAAAAAATGGAATTCCTGTTTGTCTCCAAGGCTTTCCAAAGATTAACTTCTGCCCGTCACTGCAACTTCCCCCCAGCACCCTCTGAAGTTAACAAAACAAGGAGAGCTCAGCAGCTCCCATGGGGCTTGGGACCCTCCAGAGTCTGGGCAACATGGCTAAACAAAATACACTGCCCCCATCCTGGAGATCTCTCAGTTATATGAGAAAGGTTTCCTTTAATATTGCAAAAAAGTGGATTTACGTAGTTGGCATGCACAAGGCTGACCAAGAGAAAGGCTCACCTCTTGCACAACACTGTATTGAAGTGTACAGGGTAATGTTACAAAATCTGGTTTGTGGCTCTTTACCTTCTCCATACCACCATTCACTATTTTCTGCTTTTCCAATTAAAGCTGCTTCTCCTGAAGTCTGTCTGAAATGTGAAAGTCATGTTCTGTTTTTTTTTTTTTTACAAGGGATTATTAGTATCTTAGACGTTTACTGATTTAACTGTAGCTTATGAAAGATTCTTAGAAATAAAATTAAACTATTTTTGAAAACAAACAAGCAACAAGAAAGGTCTGCACTTGTTCAAGCAGCTAAGCATACCCAGCCATTACAATTTTTTAAAATGAATATTTTGCTAAAAGGAACTATGCCACAATCAAAAATTCTCATGCCAGGTGAGAAAAACTCCACAAAACTGAAGGATAAGATGCCTGTCAGCAAATATGGGTTATATCCAACTTGAATGTAGACAGCTTGACAGGTGACTTGAACTAAGTCAGTCCACATCTCCAAATATGAGTTTATCCAGTGCAGAAGGCTACTAATGCTTTCCTATTTCAGTAGGGTGTCTTAAAGCTTAATTAATTGTTCATAAAGAACTCAGATTCTCAGATGAGAGGCATCAGAAAACACCAAAGTATTATTAATCTCAGGTGCCAAAAAATTATCCCTGCTCTTGCATGAAACAGGTCTGAAATATTTGTAATTTCTATGGTAGCAATATCCCAGTCCACTTTGCAAATGATGAGAGTTATCCAAGTAAAATAAATGTCTGGCCATCAGAGTAAACAAAGACATCATTTTACGAGTCCAATCTAAATTGTAGAGATAATCAATATGAGAATAGCAGTGCCCACAATGAAACCTGTATTAATTATGAAGAGAGTTTATGAAAGAAATTAATCATTATTATGGAGTTCGCTGTAGGAATTTAATAGCATGAGCCAATTCTACATGACTCTTATGATGCTTGAGGTCAAATATGCTGAGTTTGAAATAAACTTTAATCTACTCTGAACTAACTTTGTATAAAAAAAGAAAGCTTCTCATAAGTTCCACAGTACTGCCCAAAATAACAAATCTATTCTACCCCATAAGTGTGTGTGGTCTGATATGCCATCCTGAAAATAGATTCTAATGTCTATCTTCCCTCTCTTTTCTCTTTTTTTTGCCTTTTTTGTTTAGATTGGTGCTATAGGAAAATTATATACACTGATTACAAGAGAAAATTTGATACAGGAGACAAGCAATATATTTTTAAGCTTACTTTGTAGGGTTTTTTTTCCCTTAAGTAACCACTCTTCCAAAACAAACAGAGAAATGTTTATGGAAATAAAGAAACAAATTATAACAATTTTAGGTAGCATACCACAGTCAAATAAATACCATTTTCTAATAAAACAAACTGGGAGAAAGCCTAATTGAACTTAACCCATAATAACCATGAAAGCAGCTCTTGGTTAGGGACCTTCCGTTCCAGAATCAGAACCATTCTTGAGAGCTAAAGATTCATATCCATTGAACAACTTCAGAATCCCTTTTGTAGGATTATAAATTCTTCTATAACTGGAAGTGTTGAAAATGCCCATTGTGGGCTTGATTTCACCTCCAGTCAAATCCCGGTTGTGTTCAAAGGGGGAAGAGTGAAACTGATGCTGAGAGCTTTCGAAAGGCCTATCCTTTGTATTTATCTGTTTTTGTGAAGTTCATCTTACACAAAATAAAAGAAGAAAGGCATAGCAATGAACCCATCTCACTGATGTGAAGTCCACATATGGCAAGAAGTCCATGGATCAGCACTAGATGGGGAATTCTCAGAGGGTCTCATGTTTGAGGTAGCTCTGAGTGTCTGTGTGTGTGTGTAGTTTTTGAGGGGAAGGAAGCCAAACCACTGGGACGCAGCCAAGACCTAGGGGTTGGCTACCCCTACAAGTGCACAGAGAGATGCAGCAGCAGTATCTTCCTGCTTTTGAAAAAAATGGGATTAGCCATTTTGGAGACTCCTAATAACGTATGCAATATGGTCAACAACAATGAGGTGTGCAACAGGAGGGACAAACCCTTAAAATTTTACAAGAACAGAACAGTCTCCAATTAAAAGACTCAAAAAGAGCTCAGCGTGAACACTTCTCTGAGCTTCCTTTATTGATGCTGTAGGATTTCTTCGTAGTTGTACAGTTCTGCTTGCTAAAATTCTCTTGGCAACTACAGACTTCCTTACTTCTGATCTCATCACACACAGATGGCTCAGGCTTGTAAAATATTATTAGGGGACGTGTTGGAGTGGCCTGAACATGGGTCACTCCAGCAGCGTAATCTGACTCTCACGATTTCTCTGGATGTGTGTAACCTTGAGTTCTGCCAGTATTTCCCAACCTGCAAAATGGGAAGAGAGTCTACCCCCTAACAAAGTGATGAGAACACAAGAGTGAATATACAGACAACCCTATGTAAAAGGAAAAGTGTTACTGCTGTTTGGGGAGAGTAAGGCAGGGTCATGTGGACTTCAGTTTTATTCTCTTCTCTGAAACAAACACTGACACAGATATAAATAGTGCCTGCAGAAAAGCAAGGGATGAACTTCTGCATGTGTTTTTTAAACATTCTGTAGCTTTTGCATGTAAAGTCTGCTTAGAAGAGTTTTGAATACTTTAATAATTAAACCAAAAATCTTTAGTTCTAAAAGTATTAACATTTACCAGAGTGGATTTATTTTTCCAGTGGTGTCATAAATTCACAGTATTTACCCACCAGTTCTGGTTTTCATAACAAGACTGTGGTTTTTATTTTGATCCCTGGTTAATTTATTGCTGCAGCACATCATTTTGCTTTGCTTTTGGAGGTTCTGAGGAAAAGTAATTCTTTACAGACACTGTTCAGATGGCATTTTTCAATTAAAAACTCTTAAAGCAGAAAGGAACGATTGTCTGGTGGGGGACTGAAGATCAGAGTTCAATGCTTGGCTCTACAATAGACTCCCTGGGGAAATTTTCAAAGGCACAAATGGCAGGTTGGCACATCACTCCCATACTTGCTTTAGTGGGAGTTAGTTGCCTCTGAAAACCTCTATTTCCTTTCCTGGATTATCCCAACCAAATCATCTAGTTTTTTCCCTGTGTCTTGGTCTGCAACCACAACAGTGGAAATTCTAACATTTTGTTTCCCTCACCTCTCTCCTGACTTGCCTTTTTAACTAAAAGCTTCCTGAGGCAGTGCCTCTTTTACAGCACATAAAATACCCAGCAGCAGTAGATGGGGCACTGATCTCATCTAGGACTCCCTAGCTTCTAACAGAATGCACACATGCAAATAAAATTAATACTAATTGGGAATCTGGAGTTAGCACGCTTATCATGTCAAGTCTGGGCTATCATGCTGTCCAGGAAGAGTGCTGCTCGGGTAAAAAGCACCACATTGTCAGCCCAAGTGAATGGCATCCACAGAACAGGGGCAGCACAACAAGGCTGGGTGAATGTCTCCCAGTGGCACCAAGATGAGCCATCACTGAAAAAGGGGGATTATTAACCCTCTTCATCTCAGTCCTTGGTTTTTGGTAACTTCGCTTTAAGCCAACATGTTCCATTGAAGTCAACACCCTTTGACCAAAATGTTACATTTTACTGGAGCAAAGTGAAAAGCCTTAACAAATGTCCATGTGGCCTTTCAGAAAGCAAATCATGAACCTGAGTATGTGCCACACAAGAGTATAAGTACTCAGCCACTGTGGTAACAAAACCAGGTCTGTGTTATTAATCTTGCAAGTCAGGATTATGCATGACAATTTTTGTTTTTAAACCACAAATGTAAAATCCCCAAAAATGTGACATGTGGAACTACTTAAAGGGAGTGAATGACAATATACTGAATAAATGTGCATGATCAGCAAATTCAAAGAAATATTGATCTGTATTTGTTTATTCAAAAAGTGGGGTGCCTCACAGAATTATTCTACTAAAACTAGCAATTTTTTTTTTCTACTCTGCTGCATTAAATGTGTTGTGACCATGAGTAAAAATAAAAAAAAAACCAATTCATATTCCATGTGCACTCGTTAATTATCTCCTGTCCTACCAGGAATTACCACATTTGCCAAATGAGATGAGGCTAGTGCTCATTATATTCCAGAACATCACCACTGAGCAATGACGTCTTTCAGATACCCACTAGTAGTTAAACCAGGCTTCTTATTTTTGTCCTATTGCATAAATTATTCTCTAAGCCATTCATCTTTCTCAACAATTTCTTTATGGCTATAACCAAGATCCTAAGTTTTGTGGACAATTTTTTTCCCTCAAGTTAACTCAGCAAAAGCCAGCAGCATTACAGTAGGAATTATTTTTTATGTAATACATTCATGAGTCTAAGGCATATCTTTATGTTCTAGGCACATCCTCCATTTCTTTCTGCATCACTCAGTTTGTATCATCTATGCAGTCAGCCCAGTATGCAATGCAAGACAGAATTCCTACAGAAGATGTAAATAATTCAAGCAAGTTTGTAACTCCTCAGGGAGATTTACTCACAGATCACCTGTTCACAGAGTTTAAAGGGATGTCAGAAGAGTTCCAGGATTATTATAGACCAACGATGGGAAAGGTTACAACAAAGTATCGATATTCTTACAGCGTAGAACTGAAAGTGGCTTTGATTTTGGATACATTAACAAACTTCAAAAGGATTGGTCTAACTCTGCCAGTGGTGGAATGTTGTTTGATTGCATCATGCACCGGGATGCTGCTGCAGTTGGATCCAGAAAGAATGACGCATCACAGTCTGACATAGCTCTGATAATAGATAAGTAAACTGTAGGATTGCCAAATGAAGAGGTCAAAAAAAATCCCAACAAAAACAAAAGAGCTGATAAAGCAAATTACAGCAACAGAATTTGCAGTGCAACATGAACAAAAGAAACCCAAACAAACCCCATTCCTATTACTGATGGGATGCCCCTGTGTCCCACATGGCATCATTGCAAATGGATTCTGCAGAGAGTGAGAACGACACGAGCCCACAATTCTGCAGCAACAGCAGCCCACACAGAACATCTCCACTTGCCAGCTGAGAAACCTTGACCTACTGGCCATGTGCCTCCATTTCTATCCCCTGATCCACTAAATCAGTCATGCCTTAAGGTAGATGGCAGTCATGGGTGACAAAACGCAAACCTTTTCTGTTTGCAACAATCCTTGTATTTTCCTCCCAAAGGCAAAGCATGCTAAGGACATTCTTTATATGTCCGGAGGCCAACAGCCTGTCACTCCCTTTACACAGAGCACCACATGTATCTAGGACACAGAAAGGATCATTTAAAACTCTAAAGGAGACATTTATACCCAGTACATTTCCAAAATAAGGATGGCAAGTTGCTGAAATAACTAATTTAAAACTTTTTCTCAAGTACAGAGTGATAGAATTAGAGTAAAATCATCTAGAAGGGGTTGGAAACACTTTCTCATGAAGTCTTAAACATCACTTCGAGTGACATTAACTTGAGCTACACATCCCATCGGAGAGCAAGTGTCAGCAAAGTAAATGCATTAGTTAAAGCTTAATAGTAGTTTGGTGTTCAATATCCTGAAATATTTAATATGTTTTTTTCCCAAAGTAAACTGTTATTCAGTTTTAATGAAGACATTAACCTGCTTGATTTGTAAGCTCCTTTGGGAAGTCAGTCTAAAACACTGTCACAAGAGGTAGGCAGATGTAACAAGAGCTGTGACAGGAAATCAAGCATATTTTAAATGTTAAAAAAGCAACCAGACAATAAGTCTCAATATGCTCTTGTTTTCTCTTAGTTTTGTTTATTTTTTGGTAATATGATTTCTGCCCTTTAAAAGATGCCAATTAAGGCTGGCTGTAATGTGGTCTGAAGGTAACTGTGGGTACTGAAATCTACGTGTGTCCTCACCAACTATGTTGTAAACAAGAAGTGGCAGGATACAGACTAAAAAAAAAAAAGTTTGAGTCAGATTCTGAACTTCAAGACACTTTGCAGTTTCCAGCATTGTAGGATGACAGCTTTAAACTGGAATCCACTGTAACACTTTTAGTCACAGTTTGAATTTTCCAGACTGACTTTGAATACAGTCTACACTTCATGGGAACAGCCGGTCTTGTGAGTTTTCAGCTTGAAATGATAGTGATATAACAAGATGAGCAAAAATGGTGAGACCCCAAGCAATTAAGGTGGGTGTGTACTCTTCCTGAAATGCATATTGGTGGTTTGACAAGGGAGACAAGCTGGCTGCTTTGTTTCACAGTAGCTGTGTTTAGTTCATGCTGTCAAGCGTGGATTCTGACACTTAACAGTATTAATATTGCTATTTCTATTGATATAATTAGCGCTTCTATAAATAATAGCTAAGGCTGCCATAGCTAAGTATATTACTGCGATCAGCACCATCAGGCCCTTCTTCGTTACACACCCTCCTGGAAATACAAGCTGATTGATCTCAACAAGAAGACAGCCACTGAGCAACGCTGTTGATTCTAGCGGCCCAGCAAGGAGCAGCTCCCACCACGTAGAAGTCTCTCCTAAACAACTAGTTTGTATGTGTGAGACTAACATTTCTCACCAGTCTTGCACCTGCCAACGTTTGACTGCTATAAATAGGGGCCCTTCTTTTCAGCCACACGATAAAAAAACCCTCGCATTGAGTTCAGTGGGTGTTATTTACACACTACAATGGGGGAGAAGTCCTACAAATTGTTTTGGAGACAATCTGGACCCCACATTTAAACTCCACCTAAACAGCACAAAGATTTTATTTATTTACTTTACAGTTATGAAACAGAAAACTGCCTAACAAAACAGATATTGCTGCTTTTAACAGAAGAACAGCAGCACCTGCCATTTCAAACCCTAATTCCATTCTGGTACATTTAAAAATAGAGAAGAATGACAACTTTTCCAGAGGCCCAAACTTCAGGCACTTCCAACCTGTTTCCCAGAACATTGCCCTGGTTTTGCTACACCTAAAAGCTGTAACTCTTGTGTGAATTTTGACAGTGCTCAATATCTACCTTGAGGTAGTTAAGCTTAATGACTGCAACCTACAACTAGCACCAGTGGAAGAGGGAAGTGTACAGAACCAGTGGTGGTGGTAGAAATTAAGCCTTGGGGTCTCAAAAGATGCTGTACAAAAATACAAGCAGTTAAAAATTATCACCAGTTTTGGAAACAGTGGGTATTTTCTGCTTTCTTCATCTTCCATAACGTGATGTGGGTAAACACTGCACAAAGCTATTCTGAAGGCCAATATTTACAGTGTCTGGAAATAGAAAGTGTTATGTATAAGAAAAGCAGCCTAAATGTCTGACTGGAGTTTGCTACAAAAATGCCTTAAAACTTCTACCTTCTTAAGCTTTAGCCAAATGGACATGGTAACAGTCATATGGGAAATAAAGTAATTTTTGTGTACAATTAGTACTGGGTTCGAGACGCGCACATTTTTGAATCCTGGAAGTTCTTTCAGAAACAGGACTTGAAAGCTGCAGTACTTGAAAACTTAAAATGGTAAAGAGGAGACTACAATTCCAAAGAAGCTTTGAACTCGTGTACTACTAATACAGCTCACTTTGAGGCCAAAGCACTCAGAGAGCACTATGTCTTTCAGCAGTATCAATGCCAAAATCATTCCTGTATAATTCCACTGATGTCACTTCAGTTATTTCAAAGAGGAAATTCATGTCTAAGCCACCTTCTGTTTTCTGATGCAAACCCAGAATAACTGCACCAAAGTTTATAAAACTACTGACATTGGCATTTATTGTCGAACCAAACAGCCAATGGAAAAACTGGCAACTACCATTTGAAATTATTACTTGAAATATTATTTATAACCCTGATGGCAGCATTTTGGAATTCTCCATGTACATACCTTTGCAAATATTTGTGATGACAGCACATGGTATTATTCCAGTTGTACAGATAGGAAACAAAGACTGAGCAAATTTTCCCTAAAGTCAAATATGCTATTCGTGGCTGAGCAGAGAGCTTCATGAGGCCCAAGTCTTAAGCCAGGAACCTAAACCACTAAACAAGTACTCAGTGTTCAACATGCTTTCAAGAAAATGTAAGAAGCAATAACTGGTTTGGACCCCATGTTGGATTAAAAAAAAAATAAGGAAAGATGAAGGAATAATTATTTCTTTAAATAACCTATTAAAAGAGTCTGAATCAGAGGTTTGTCTTATGAGAAAATTTGATAACAAAATGTGTTATTCTGTAATTTCTTGAGGCATCTTTCATAAATACCTGGGAAAATCAGAGTACAATCTGAGATCCATTGATATCAGTAAGTACAAAATGATCTACATCCCAAAATTGTTTGGGTTTTTTTTTTCTGGTCACTCTACTCAGGCCACAAACATGGGACCTCCCAAAGCAACACAGACCTTCCAAAATCACCTCTTGGTTGTGAAAACTGGTCAATGGTAACTATTTTCTTCTGTTTCAGAAATGCTCAATGATTCCCCTCAGTGTATATACTGCTCATGAAAATTAAAGAACTGAATTTTGCTTTGCTTGGGTTGTTCTGATACCCAAGATCAAAGGTTAGCATGCCTATGTAAGGGTAAACAAGCAAAGTTTACTAATAGCTGCCAATTTCAGACACTGTATTTCTTTGTTTGTTTGTTTATCAATACGGTAATGATTTGTGCACACTCCCTGCAATACCTCTTCAGAGAGCTTAAACTGCTGGTAAGATTTCTTGGGCAATTACAGATGAATTCTGCTTACTTAACATTAATTTGGTACTTTGAGCAAATTAAAAATAATTATTTTTCCCCATAGCATCTTCTACATTAATATCTGCAGTCACTCTGGAATCTTAATGAGCTAAACTCGGTAAGTTCTGTCCATTCTTGGCTAGAGGACTGCCTTTTCCTTCATGATACACATGCAATCATTTGGGAACAGTTTGCAAATCTAAAATTCCACCTCGCTTGAAGGGATTTACAGCCTCACAGGACAAACTGTATCGAACAATACTGAGGCCCTGTGAAAAATAAACAGAAAGAACACACTTATTTTCTAACACCAAGATGGAAATAGTAAGTCTTGAGGGCCGCCTGGAATTCGACCAAGGTTACCCAGCAAGGATCAAATCCTATTTGTCTTAGGCAGGCAGCCCTGCCGAAATCAAATAAGCCTACAGCACAGATCAGTATACTAAGGCTATGGTTTAACCTCTGAGGCATGCTATAAATCCTGTGCCACAAAATAGGTGCTATGGATTAATTTCTAATCCCAAATTATAACTCGTCATTGAAGAGCTGAAAACCCAATTCCCCTCGCAGATTTACATAACAAGAACAGAACCACGCTGAGATTTTTTAAGACTTTACTTACAAAATTTCTAACAAAATATTTTCCAGGATACTCAATTAATGCAGTGACAAATAAATTACACTGTTAGAGGTAACAGAACAAACAATACACTGTGACACACCATCAATTTTTTTCTTTTTTTTTAAAATCTGCCTGCGTATCTAGTCATTAATTTACCCAATAAATTAATTCCACAAGTGGCTCTCCGAGTCATCAGTTTGAATTATCAAGTTTCTGCTGTATTTCCAAAACAATGCCAGGCATGCATGTGTGTAGGAGGGATGGGACAGTGAAGCCAATAGGTGCAGCTGTGGCCTGGGAGGCAGAAGGTCTGTTCAAGCTCTGTCACTGACTGCTCTTTGACATTGGGAAGTCATTCCAGTGCTGTTTAATTCAGAGTCTTTCTAGCATATAATATTTTAGCAACAAACAATTGAAAGGCAGAGACAAGCCTTTTTGAACTTTACAAAATTCTATTTTCCCTTGAAAAATCAGGAACATGGGGGGGAAGGGGGTGCATGCAGCCAGCCTGTTTGGATTTCTGGCCTATCTTCCCCATGTGTAAAACAGAAAAAAATTCGACCTTCACAAAGCATCTTTATGCAAGTACAGGTGAAAGACCACCTCTGTAAAGTTAGATGGTTGAATGGGCTAGCAGGTATCTCATACATGTGGCACTTCTGTTGCACAGGATCTGAACTGTTCTTCTCTTTATTATGCGTGCTGGCAACCCTGATTTTAAAGCAGAGGGCTTAGGTTCCATTCCTAATGTTACATCATGGTAAGACCAAACACTGAATCCTCAGCCAGAAGGATTTTTCTTGTATTTTACTTTTGTGCTAACACAACAAATAGGATACATTTTAAGACTCATAAACCATTTCTTTTTGGAAGACACAAGGCATTCATGTCTTTAACAACTGACTAGTCATAGATTCTACATGCTATCAGAAAGTTTTCTTCTCCTAGAAATGAGGATTTTTTTTTAAAAAAACACCTACAGATTAAATGATGAGATTTAAAATAATGCTAAAATTTTCTGTAATGTTCTTCCTGCATTACAAATGGACTATTAAATCAGTGAAGTGCCAATCAAATGCTTTTGTACTTTGAAAGAAAGGTTTAAATAACAAAAGCAGTTTTTCAGGCCTCTCTCTCCCTCGGTAGTCAGTGTCACCTATGCACTAATTACTACATATTTACTCGCTTTTCTAGGAAGATCACGATTGAATAGATTTTTTAAGAACATGATTTTTAAGAAAAGTTGCAATCAGAGCCTCGTGGATTCTGCCTCTTATTAATCCAGCTTGTCTAAGAAAAATATAATGTTGTGCAGTAAACTTCAAGATATATGACAGGATTGAATAATAACAGCTCTGGATTCAGTCTCCAGCTTTAAAAATCAACTCGCTGCATGACCTCGGGTGAACCATTAATTAACTAGGGCCAAATCCTCTGTGGACTAAACACAATGGAACTAGCCAGTTTGTACAAGCCAAAGATCTGGCCCCAAGTTTCCAGAAGTTTTGAATCAGGCTGGCCAAATACTGGAATTTTCGTGCTATGAAAAAATATTTAGTTGTGTTTCAGGGTAAGAAGTAAAGCTATCATGTCCTTTGTGGAATAAAAATTCCAAGCAATTCCTTTAAAGCGGGGGGGGAGGGGGGGG
>VXAC01009470.1:735509-788641 GCA_013399225.1 Rhipidura dahli
GTGGGGGCCGGGGCCCGGCCGGGGACAGGGAGCAGGGAACGGGGGGGCGGACAGGGCATCCCGGGGGTGGGAGGAAGGGACACAGAATCGTTTCCTTCCCTTCTTCGCACGCAGGAGCCGCGGCAGCGCGCTCGCCCCGCAGCCTGTGAGAGGCGCTCATCCCGGGAATGAGGGGAAGGCGTTTTCCCAGGGGCGCTTGTCTCGTCCCTGCTCTGGCCCAGGGGTCTCTTGCCTCGACGCTGGGCGCTGTAGGACCTCTGTCCTTAGGGCTGGGGCAGAGACCCCTTTGGCAGATCCGACAGGTGTTCCTGGAGCAAAGGCGTCCTTTGTAGGTGTTGGCTTTGCAGCCAGGTCCAGAGCGAGGAGCACCAGCAGCGTTCCCTGAGCCCCAAGGCCGCCGGTTCCTCCAGGAGGGACCTCAGGGGAGCGGGCGGTGTCACTGTCCCTCCTTTCCCATTAAAAAGAAGGCCCATACCTTCCTTAGTTGTTACACCATTACTGCATTTATAGTGTTTTTAAGTGGTCTCAACCTCTCTGGGTTGTTTTGGGGTTTTGCTGAAGTTTGTGCCTGTAGTCCTTGATATTTCTTGCACTGTTCTTTCAGAACTCTTCCCCGTCTGTCCTACGTTCCCCTCTCTTCCCCTTCTTGTTTCAGGTTCAATAAAACTCACCTTTTCTCCAAATTACTCGGTTACTCTCCTTTTCTTCCTGTGCACTAGGGTAGTCGAGATTTGGTGGTTATCATTCCTTTGAAGAACGCTGAGCTTCTCACTTGCCCTTTTTTCTGCCAGACTGTTCCTATGTGATCCAGCATAACAGTTCTCCAGTGCTTTCATCCTAGTCATTGGTTGTTCACTTTTCTCTGTCCTTTGGTTTGCACAGGCCACCCAATGTAAAGTTAAAACCCTTTCCACATTCCTATCACAAGGGTTTCTATCTGTCTCTAGGAGCTACGCAGGGAAGCACTTCCACTCCAGATGGTTTCCCCATCTTCCATGTCAAATTTTGTCATCAGTGTTCCAGGAAACACCCCTTGTTGTGGTCCTTCCTGCACAACCACGTGTCCCATTGCCATGAGCTTGGGTGATTCCACTGCCTGTTTGGAGAAAGCTCCTCTGTCCTGTGAGTTGGGGTTTGTGGGAGGTCCTTACCAGGACAGGGCCCAGCTTCTTTCATCATTCTCAGGGGCTTCTCTTGAAGCAGCCCTCACTCCCCTCTCACATCCGATTTCAGAACTGGTATATAAAAAACAAGGCTGCCCCTCTTCCTCTCCCATTACCTCCCTGAGGGAGGCATTACCTTTATGTTTGTATTCCAGTTACCTGGGTTACACCTTTGCTGCCCCAATTTGAACAATTAGAAGATACTCTTTATTTTTTAGTCTATGTAGCCATTTGTGCATTGCAGGAATTCTTGGTGGTTTGGGTTTTTTTTAATATAATGGGATTAAGCAAATTAAATCTGGTAGTAGAAGAAGGTAAAGACCCCCATCAGACTAAGACCAGTACTGTAATGAAGCACCTGGATTTTAAGCACAAGCAGATTCTGACTATAGCTGCTTCCACGTAAGCATATGCTGAGGTTCTGTGACGAATCAAAGCTTTAATTTCCTTCTCATTTCTTGTGGCCTGTTCTGCATTTTTAAGATGAGACAGAGTGTGAAATAAAATACTCAGAAAAATAATTTCTCTAGGGCATATTCTGTTTGATAATGTCATACCTGGAACTTCATCTGGGCTGTCAAAACAATGTCGCGTGACAGTAAAACTGAGCACACTTCATATACATAAATCTTTCACAGTCTGTAACTAAGTATCAAGGATGAGCTGAAGGCTCCTCTGGCTGATCTGTTTCACCAAGTGAGAAATGATGTGACCATTAGAGAGCAGATACCTCCGAGCCAGTAACTCCAGGTAACACCGTGTGAAGACAGCAATGAATAAATGCATGGATGTACATTTAGGAGGCATGCTGTGGAGGGACAGGGCATTGATTTCAAAGAGATGCAGAAGAGGAGGTTCTTCTCCTTTAACATTTTGTCCACCATAGTTCTTAAGGCCACATTTCCGGTGGGAATTGCAGCTGCATCAGCGATGCCCAGCAAGTTATTGGTGATTACCTCACACAAGAGGGAACAGCCTTGCCAGTGGTGATGTGGGTCTGCTTCTTTTTGATGTCATCATTAACAATTGTAGGATACTGAGCACGCTTTTAAAATTTATGGTTAGAAATTGTGCTGAAATATGTTACAAACCTCTCAGAAGCTGTGATTAGAACCAATTGTGTTAATTTCAGGAAGCAATCCAACCAACAACCTGGTACTTAATACAATTGCTTAGCATGGTATAGAAATATAAATCAGCTATCGAAGGAGCTAAGAAATTTCCTCCTTGAAGAGGCAGAAAGATGACATAAGAAGACTAGAGAGGTCAGGCTAAATCACAAGTGAAATAAAAAGCAAAGGCAAAGAGGGCAAATCTCATGCTAGGGTATCCAAACAGAGGAGTCATACCAAAAGTAAGCCCAGGGAAAAGTAGTTCTTCTATACCCAGTGCCAAAGAGGCCTCAGCTGAAATACTGTATTTAGTTTCAGACGCTGAATTGAAAAAATGTTATAAAGATCAGAGACTAAAATCTTTGAAGTGGCAATGGTAAGGGTCTTAGAAAACATGGCCTACAAAAGAAGAACAAAGGAACTAGATTTGTTTAGTCTAGAAAAGGGAAGAAAGAATGAGGGGAATAGTACAAAGTTCTGGCAGTAAACTTCTGTGGGTTCAGCACCATAATAGTCTTTGGAGGCCATAGGATCCCTGGTGGTGGATGCTTTTAAAATTACAACAGATTGGGGTCAACTGCCCTCTGGACAGTTGCCCAGGGCAGCAAAGCAGAAGGATCCTGAGTGACATTCTGCCTTGCTGGGACAGGCTGGGACTGCAGCACTGAGAACAGAGCATCTGCAAGAAACAGCCCAAACCTCCCCAGGTCTTTCAGCAACAGCCATCAGCTCCTGCTCCTCCTGAAGACATGATACCACCAGTCAGCTCCATGGTAGCATGTCACCTCTCTAAGCAGCAGCATGTGCCAGATTCTGCTTAGTTTTGTTGTTGGGTTTCATGGCCAATCCAAGTTTACAATATAGTCAGGACAACACTCTGGGAGGCTACCAGGTACTAAGATGTCAGATATTGTCAAGTGTTGTCTACACTTGTCCCTGCAAGACCTTTCAGGTCTGTCCTAGCATTACATTCTTAGGAGCAGGGGTTTGACTAGAAGAGCCCTATAACGCAAGGCCACTCTGTAGATGCACATATTTGTGCTGCCTGAGCTGAAATCCTCTAGGGAACAATTCCTTTCACACCAACAGAGTTGCAAGCAAATGCCTTTATTGGTGAAGTAACATTGGACTCCTGTAAACAGCACCATTGAAATGTGTTGCATTTTTGTAGTTGCTTTATGAATGTGGTTATCAAATTCCATATAGATATTTACTGAATTCAGGTGTTGGGGGCTGAAAGCCCTACCATAATTGGCAGGAATGAAGAAATAGTCCCTCATCAGGCAGAACTCATAGTGAAAGCATAAAAAGTCTAATTTATTGCATTCTTTCAATATGACTTCATTTTCAAGCATTTTGTGACAATCTGACCTAATATTGCACTGATTCAGACAATAGAGCTGTTCTATTGTACTTTAATGACTGGAAATGTAATTTGCTTCCTGTTTAATATTTAAGCCAGCAATAATACCAAAAAGGCTTATTGCTCCTAAGAAAAGATGAAAGGGGCATAACTCTTAAGGTTTTTTTGTGTTCAAAATTTGACCTACTTTAAAAACACTAGAAACTCATGGGAATGGTCCTCAGAATTAAAAATACCAATATAAGATTGTTGCCTGGGAATTTTAAGATACATCACTTCCAGCTCATTGAAAAGCAGAATTTCCCTCCCAAGGGAAATCCAGATAATTCAAAATTAATTTTTGTCCCGAAATACTGAATTAACAGAGTTTTTCCACAAAAAAAATGAAGTTTGAAAAGAAAAAAAAATATTCTGAACTTCAGAAATATTTAATTTGGGTTTGATGATGTCTTGACATGTTTCAGTCTGGCTTAGCTGAAGAGCCATCTGTGCCTGTTCCAGCTGCCTCTCGTGACTCTCACATGACCATTGCTCTGGGGTCTTGCTTCATTATACTCCTTGGAGAGAGCAGCTCCTTGGCCATCCCATCTTGCCCATGGAGCTTTCCATAGGGTGCAAGGAAGACACATTTTGGTGTGACGTGCAGGGAAGGCAGCTTGCAAAGGCTGATCTGAAGAGGATAACAGGAGGATGCATTATCTGAACTGCTGCAAAAGTGAGGTGTATGGTGGCTCACACAGGTGTGCAGAGCCATGGAAATGAAGCCATTGGAATGGAGAACAGCACATCTAAAGCATAACCTTCACATGGGGTGCAGCTGTGAATTGGCCCTCTTTCTTCCCCCAGTAAATGTTCATGTCCTTTTCATTTGGTGTTACTGCACATCCCATTTGTACTTTTGGATGGTCATACTGTGTAACTCTGCCAAGCCTTTCCTTGTCCCCTGTCCCCTCGCTTTCTGTGTTAGACCTTTTGGGGACCACATTCTTCCTTGTCGGTCTCTTATTAGGTCTGTCTCCATTGCAGGGCTCAGTGAGCTGAGTCCCACACCTTCATGAAGAGAAAACCTGAGATCCAGGGCTTCATGAAATTCCTCAGGGACAGAGCCATTTCCTATAATTTACATAGTACAAGTAGTTAGAGGTATACTATAAACCACTGTCATACTTCCTCTTGTCAGATGGATATGCTGGTCTCTGCATAAATTTACATTGGTAAATATACATTAAAAACAACCCTAAACAACCCAAACTATCACAAGTGATTCCACAGAAACATCTTTATTTTGCCAGGCCTGACTCAACTCACTCCTCTGGCAGCACACGCAAAAATTACAGGTGTTACTGAAAGGAGGACAGACAGCAGACAAACACTTTCCAGTGTTTTGTTTCACTTGCTTTTATAAGTAAGACTGTGGCATCTCTTTTTAAACCATGACATTTTGACAAACAATGATGCTTTGTGTTACCCTTGGGTGAGAAGAAATGTGAGCAGAATAGTTTTGGGCAGTCTGAAAAGCAGCTTGGGAAGGAAGACGGCTGTGAACTGTTCACAGATCAGTCATTTACTTGCTCCATACATTTGGATAAGATACTTAGTCCTTATCTATATGCCAAGGTTGTACTGCTTCAACATTAGTTCAGTAAAGCTATATAAACCCTGGTATTAATATGACTATATATTGGCATTCAAGTACTTTTATCAGAGTAATATGCTCATGTCGGGCAAATCTTACCCCTGTAACACACCTTTGTACCATTACAACTCCTGGCACAGCAGGGAGCACTGTTGTAACCAAAAGATAAAATCTCACCCCTTGCCAAAATACTTCTACCCAACACTGAAGTGTGCACAGACCACTTTTGCTGCTTTACTTTCCTCCATCTAGAAAAGACTTTCAGACCTTGCCTCGCAGGGCTGGTGAGCCTCAGTTCCTATCTGCCACAGAGCTTTGCAAAATCTGCATGAAATGTGCCAAGGCTTATTTTTAGCCAGCCACAGAGCTTTTTTTAAGGCTCTAAAAAGTGTTTGCAGGAGGTAGCTGTACCCCAAAACACACCACAGCAGAGGGTTTCAGCTGGGCCCGCTTCCTTTTTCTGTGAGGATTTCACTTTGCATTTGACTCAGACTTCTCTGACAGCTATTTCATGATGCATTGACTGTGTGTCTGTCCCTGATATTTCATGTATTAATGCGAAATCCCGTCCTTTTTCTCTGGGCTTTGGAGATTGGCTTCTTTCCCCCAGCACCATCAGTCTGACAAGTGAAGGTTAAATGAGGAAGGACAAAAATCTTTCATGTTCAAGGCAAAAAAATACAATAGGGCCGTTTTTCCAGCAGGGGAGCGGGGAAAAGCCGAGTCAAGAGGCTGCCATCTGTGGGAGGAACGAGGCAGGACACCAGAGCCTCGAACGCTGCCAGTACCTGAGGGGAGTTGAGCAATGTTGGGCTAATTGTTGGTGTAAATGACATCAGCATTTGGCCTAGGATCAGTGGCTTCTCTCCGAATAATTTAGTAAGTACAAATATTAAAAATACTTGAAGTTAGACATTAACCAGATGAAATGTTTAGACAGCAATAGTAAAATGCATTTGATCAAACTTTATGGACTGAAACTCAAACAGAGTTTTATTTAGCAAAAAATAATGGGGATGCTGATGCAATTCCTAGTTGATCAAAAAGGAAAAATTGAGAAGAAGCTCTCTTTTGAAATTAAAAATATAATTTTAAGGACAGCTTTGGACTTGTTCACTAGAGATTTCCTAATGCACAAATCCATTCTGATGGCTCTTTCCCCACAGGCTTTCACTCTAAGCACCAAGGCCGCAGATATTTTCTCCAGGTTTGCTCTTCATTTTGAAGCCCTGGAGCAGGCTATTCTGGAGTGGGGTTTCTGCTCCATCTTGCCTGCTTGGCCCTGCATTGACTCAGTTGTGTGCTACACTGGATATGAGAGACTTGGATCCAACAGTAGCAGGAAAAGTCTGGATTACATAGACCCCCAAAAGATGCCTACACGGAACAGGATACATAGGAATTGGATCCTCTAAAATGTCAGGCTCTAAAGGTTTACATCCCTATGTTTTCCAAATAGCTAAATAGAACATATACACACATCACGGGCATAAAAGCCCCCTCACCTGCTTTATTCTAAGAAGTGTGGTGTTCAAGCAAAGTGCAGGGACACCAGGGCAGCCAGTCTGCCTGTTGGATGATAGCCTGGCTGCAGGAAGTCCTGTAAGCTGGAGGAAAGCATGAGATCTTTAAGAACCCCACTGGATTTTAAGTATTGGAGCCTTCCAACACTTAAAATCCAGGCCTTCCACGAGGGCTGCCATCCCAGTCACCTCCAACAGCATGAAACTCCAGCCCAAAGCTGCTTGCTGCTGTCTAGGGAGTGGGTCACATCTGGCTTGAATTTAGCATTTGCTCTTTGTTAGCGCTCTAAAGGCTGTTTAATTTATGCTCAGCCTGTGTGTGTGTGCATGTGTGCATGTATGTATGAAGTAAGAGACAGCTGGTCCTACACAGGCAAGGTTGACTGTTACCCCCGAGGCAAGAGGCCCATGGAAAGCAGGGTGGCCAGTGTTTTATTATTGCCCTCTGCTATTCTTTGACCTCCACTTGATATATTTTTCCATAACCCTAGGCAGCGAGCTCTCGGTGGGTGGGAACTATCTGTTTGTTATTGTCTGCTAAATGAGGACCTCACTGCAGAATACAGCTTCTGAACATGGACAAACAGGACCAACAGGCAATGTGGCCAGCATCTGTCTGAACTGGTCCATCACCACAGGCGAGGTGGGTATCACCTGAGCCAGGGGAAGCCTGCAGTGGGAGTAAAATGCTGTTCTCTTGCAATTGTGCCAACACCAGTAAAAAGTGAAAGGCACGATACACATGCAAGCACGAATGCTGCACATCTCAAGAAGCAGTAACTAGATAGCAGCACACAAAAGTGACCTGTAAACCTCTCAAGAAGGACAGTGGGGAAACAACATCAATTTTAGTCAAAAGTAGTAGTGTGAGAAAATGCTGCTTCAAGGCATACCAGAGGCACATACTAGGCACTGGTGTTGCCCTTTCAGTTGCGTTTGTTGCTGAAAAGTGAGTGATGTCAGTGCACCACGGGAACTTCCAGGAGACTTGTACCTGCATTTCTGGCCCTCTAATATTCCTTTGTCATGCAGAACAAAGGAGATTTTTGCCTTGCCTCTGGTATCTGATATTTGACAGTGCTCGCAGGATATCAAAGGAGCAACGGTTAGAGGGGTTGCAATTGCACCATTAGGGATGAATGAAACAAAGCTGTACCAAAATGAAGTTGAGAGGCCATTAGCTCAAAGTAAACATAACCTGAAGGGCTCAGGGTATTCCCTGATTCCCTGGGAAGAGCATCCATCATTTTGCCATGAAACTGCGTCAGAATGCAAGTGCTTCCTAAGGAAGCACTGAAAGCATGAGCTGAACGTACCTGATGCAGTATTGCCTGACTGCTTCAGTGGCCTCTGAGGCTTTAGCTTGGGGGGAATTACAAGTGTTCAGTTCCTCTCCAGGGGACATTAACTCTGGAACATAATGCTAGGCATTAAATTACAAAGCATATAATCATTTCACTCCTAATCAACTCATGCTCATACTAGAATTCTTACTTATTCCTTACACCTTCCCAGATCCCACAAGCTCATGTTGCTTTCTATTCAACTGTCCAATTTGGACTGACAATACAGAAGCCCTGTCTGAGTGGTGTCAGGACAAAAATGTTAGGCATTCTGAAAACTGAAAGTAAAAAGATTAAACAAACCTGAATATAAAAATATAACACATGACCTAGTGTCCTCAAGATTGTATTTATTTTCACATTTAATTTTGGTAAAAATGTATCTTTAAGATTAGAGTCAACACAAATGTATCTTTAAGATTAGAGGATCTTTAAGATTAGAGTCATCAATGTCTAGTCTGCTGACCTGTCAAGATAAAAATCCAAGAGGCTTTCCAAAGGGACTGTGTCTAGCTTCCTGTGAATTTCATGGTGATGAAGGGCCCTGATAGTACAGGACATTGTTCAAGAGGCTGGGAACCAGGACATGCAGGTACTGCCTGTTTGTGCTATGCACTTGCTTTGGGTTTTTGGACAAATTATTTATCTGTTGTATCTTTCACACCCACCTCACAAGAGTAAGTAGTAATAAAAATATTCCTAACTTCTACACACACACACACAAAAAAAATTAAAAGCATAAAGCAAGAGGGGTATAGTTATTACTCATTCATTATTCTAGGATAATGAATAAGTACAATTAGTGGCATAGTGGACATTACTGTACTAGCAGTAGTGGAGTAAGACTGTACCGTGTTAAGGTTAGAGATCTATAAAAATGTTAAGTTTCTTACTACTTCCAAAAATAAGCTTGTCTCTCTCTGGAGAGCTGACAGCACATGCTGTATCTAGTGACAATGCTGAAGTGACAAGTCTCAACCCTGGCTTGCTCCCTCATTTCTGGGACTTAGAGGGTTGTAGGATACCGTGTTGCCTGTTTACTGGATGATGTCATCCCCAATAACTTATGTATCATGTTTCTGGGGCACTGAATCATTTCCCTTTTTGTGCTCTTGCTGATGAAGAGTGAACTGAAACTAAACACTTCTGCCTTACATAGCTCCTGGCTAGTAGTACCTGGCATAGGAACCAGTTATATTGAGCAGGCTGTGCTGGAACTTCACATTTCAGCCAGAAACGCTGAGAAATTATGGTGCTTGCATCCCATCTAGTGGAGGGATCAGATGAATTCATCAGCTGCTTGTTGCTAAGTAAGCACATACTTCTGCTGTGAGCGTAGGAGCAGAGCTATCAGCCTTGTCAGGATGCAAGCAGTTCACACAGCACGCTCACAGTGGTGATTCACCCCATGCAGAAGGAACTGGGTGCATTTCTTGACATAAAAATGTCTGAAAGTTTTCCCTGATGTCAGGCATTTGCACTAGGAAGGAACAACTGGCTACCTTTAACTGTGGGCAACAGCTTTGCTGCTCCAGGGTATCAGCATGAGAACCAGCTGTAATTTCTGACTTGCTGCCAGTGATTAAAACTAATTAGCCATTTTGAGGCTAACAAACACTTGCAATTCCCTCTGAATCCCCCTACAGCCCCATAAGGATCATGATCCAACTTGGAAGAACTTTCATTTACTTCACAGGCAGGATGGAAAGGGAGATATCCTTTCTTCCTCCATGGAAGAGGCTGCAGGGTCAAAACCAGTTCAGGTGTCCTTACCTGAAAGAAGGCACTGTTCACCAACAGGTCAGGTGAGCAGGGCATGTCACAAACCACCCTAGTGCCTTCCCTGAACTATCACTCAGTCTGTACAGATTATTTTGACTTGCACTGAAATAATGGAGGGGCAGTGTCTGATAGGTTTGAAAATGAGCTCGAGTGACTCCTTCTTGAGAAGAGTTAATTCTGCCAGCCCCTGAGCCTCATTCCCCACTGGCCCCCTGCAGCTGCACAGCACAGAGCTCAGCTGTCTGCCACCAGGCAGACATCTGCTGTTGGTGCCACACGCAGGCTTTTCCCACCCTGCACCTCAGCATCTGGGAATATCAAGTGCTAGGGCAAAAGAGTTATTCCTGAAAAGAGGAAGGGCTGCAGACACTTCTGCTCTGTTACTGCTTTAATAGAGCCCATCAGGCCATCTCTCCTAAAAAAAAAAAGAAAGTGATCCAGTTTTACAACCAGCAGTTTCTTACAATCAGGAGTCTTTCTGGTGCACAGAGAAAGCCTGTGGACATGCAACAGTCTGGGTGCAAGTGAGCACACGAGACAGGTGAGCATGCCACCATCCTGACACATTACCCACTGCCAGCTTGTGGAAACCTATTTCATAGATCAAGCACAGACTCCAGCTAAAAGAATTACTTATGTATAATGAAAGTGTTAGAAGGTGGTTGTTCATTCCTCCTCCTCATACTTAGTGATCACCTGCAAGTTGAAATGCTGTTTCTCTATACAACAAAAATACAATGCCTTCTCTTACCTGGCAGTGCCTCCAGCCTTTGCTCAAACAGATGCAAATCACGTTTTTATAGTGTGAAAATTCTCTGTTCGAAGTGCACTAGATGGCAGTGTTCCTTTTGAATCACTGCAGAGCCACTACTCCACCATGATCACCTCATTCAGAAAGCAAGGCCCTAACAAATGTTGACATTGTCATTCCCAGGGTATTCTTCCAAATTTTGGGTTTCCAAACTTGGTATCTTTCCAAGGTGAACAAATGCATGCTGGCTCTTTGAGTCCCTTTTGCTATTGCCTCTTACAAAAGCTCTGTGTTCAGTTGTGCACTGTTGCTTCCTGCTGGTGAGCCCTCAGAGCTAGCACTGGACCCAAAGGGCAGTTGTGTTCCTGCAAGCACAGGGGCTTTAGCTCATAAAGTCCCTAATCTTATTCAGACTGAGTTTAAACCATAGTTTAACATCAGTTTCCCAGTACAAGCTTTAATCTGTTGTCTGTATTGCTCTCTGAATTCTTTGGAAGAGAAGGTGCTTTGTTGATGTATTAATATGAATTTGGAACTTTTGAGTAACACATGGTTTTTCAGTGTGAAGCCAAGGAGATATTAGCTCTGGGAGATGCTGGGAATGCTTCGAATCAGCACAGGAATCTCGAATCTTACCAAGGGAAAACTACATCTAACTGCAGATAGGGAGAGGAGTAAGTACTTTTGATAGCCTTGTCCCATATTTGAGCTTGCTCTGTCCACTCACAAGTAGTTCCCAAGAGTTACATTAGGATTGCTCACATCTAGTGATAAACTTAACTTCAGCCAGCTCTCTCAATTGTGCAGGTTTGCTCCCTTTTGTCCCCAAAGTAAAGCTCCAACTGATTTAGCAACTGTGCTTTTAGGAGAGAAAACAACTGTAAAGGGAGCTGCACTCTCCAGCTGAGGTTGAAGGGATGGTGAGGGTTGAGAGCAGCTCAGAAAAAGAAAAGAGGTTAAGAGCAAAGCAGTGCTCTAACTGTATTGGTTGTCTTCTGGCTCCTCATAATGCCGGAATGCTGCAGAAGGCAATCATTTAGAAGGAAAATGTGATGGTAGGGTTGAACAGATCTCAGATAGCTGAAGGACAGAAATCCTGTCACCATAGACTCCTCTGTAAAGTGGAAGGTAGAGCAGCTTCCCTGGTAATGAATCCATGGGAAGCCCCAGCATTGCACTGGTACGTGTGGCAGAGCTACATCTCCCGTTCGGTGCCTGCACTCTGCCCATTCCTGCACACACTGGAGGAAGAGGTAGAAATTAACCCAGTCCTCATCCCTGCACAACCAGTCTGTGGAGACAACAGCAGTATTTCCTTTCCAGCAGGCCTGAGCTGAGTCCCAGACCCTTTCACCTAGAGGAGGAAATCTGATCTGATTTAGCCTTCACCCTGGCTCTGGGCTCCGAGTCCAGGCAATTATGTAGAAGTGGAGGATATGAAGACCTTTTCTTTGTTAAAAAAGAAGAAAAAAAGAAAAGAAAAAAAATGCCACTCCACTGACCACTTGGATGGAAACCCACCAAAGCTTTTTGGGTACCATACCCTGCCAGCAGCCCAGTACAATATGTCAGATGACCTGCCTGGGCTGCAACACTTGGGAGCTTGTAATCTGCATCCTGATGCTACACCTTGGCAGCAAGCTATGGTGTCCTGGTGCCCAGAAACACCAGCCCCTGTGGGGTAGTTTGGTGGCAAACATGGCTTTGTGTCCATATCCAAGAGAGGGCAGCATTCTCCCTCGGCTGGGAAGGCAGGGGAGGAGGGAGCTGCCTGACCACACGTCTCTTTCTAGGAAAAGACGTGCTTTGTCAGATGGCATTTCAGAACAGACTTTCGATTTAAGACTTTGTGCATCTGTTTAGGGAGATAACTGATTTTACACCTTAGAGTTGCTAGGGACAATTTATCACACACCTGTAAGTAAAATCCACGCCAATTCTTGGTGTACCATCCTCAGCTGCCATTCCTGCCTTTATTCCAGCAGGAAGGCGTGGCAGTTTCCTGGTAACCAGTATCCCTCCCCAGGTGGTGGCACAGTGGGAAAGGCAAGTGCATCTCTATTTCAGTACATACAGCTTTAAACTGCAAGGTGGTGGTGGAGGAGGGAAGGCAGAAGAGAAGTGGGCAGATGCCTACACTTTTGTTACTGTTTTGTGTTCATGCATAAGTTATACCAAAACTGGACCTCAAAAGAGCAGCCAGTAAACATAAAAGGAGACTCCAGCATTTAGCAGTGGCTTGCATACCAAATGGGCCCCTCTAATTATTGGAACTGCATCTCCTCCAATTAGTTATCTGCATAATCCAGCAAGGTAGGTATCTGTGGAAGCCCACACTGATGCTCATACTGTCTGTACATCTGGCAGCCTTCAAGCGCTGAGCTCCTTATGATCTCAGTGGAGCTGTGGTGCAGCTAAGAAACATCCAGCTTGTGCTGCAGTAAGGGAGAAAAATACACAAAAGCCTTTCCTTCCCCAGGTTCCTTCTGCAACAGGTGAGAAGGCAGGAGAAAATGTAAATAGCTACGCTGCTGCAACACTCCCTGAAGTAAAGGAGACTGGTCACAGGAAGGTTTCCCATCACTCACATATTTGGGAAAAGAAATGTTCCGCCAGCATTTAATTTCAGAGCTACATTTTAGAGCTCCTATGGTATGCTTCTTCTTGGCCTAATTAGCAAGCTTGAAAGATTAGGAGTCACAAGGTTCATATGTAAAACAGATGGTAGACAGGACATCAATAAAGCTTTTTTAGATTATGCTGGAAAAAAAGCAGAAGCTTTTGCTTGAAATAGTTTAAAGGAAATGGCACTTGATTTACAGCCCTAATATGGCATTTTATTTATACTGTTGCAAACCTTTTCAAATGTGAGCTTCTCATTGAAGATGAGTTTAACTACAGCAGTGGATCAGGGTGTAGTGCTCAGAACATTGCGTCAGTGTTCAAGAGAAGAAAATCTTACTGCCATCTCTGCTACTGATCTAACACACAGAACTTCACCCCACCCTGCTGCCAGCCTGTTTTAAAAATGGGAATAATATAATGCTTTGAGATCCTTTTAAGCTACATATGATTAATTATCTTAACATACAGAAGAAAATGGAGTGTTGTTAGAAGTACAAATCCTTCAGTTTCTGAGTACTGCTGTATTTAAGTTGGCAAATGTTTTTACCATTTTGGTTAGAATCATTTCAAAGAAAAGGCAGGATGAGCCACCCTGCACTGATGCACTGTGCAGTTCACAGAATCATCTCTGACTCAGTCCAGTCCTTCCATAGAGTCACATGCAAGGACTTAAGCCCTTAAAATACACGAGAGCAAACAAAATTGGCATTTGTGAGACTCTGCTAGGGACACTATCCCCCCCTGTCATTAGTTCATAAATTTAAGATCAGCAGAACTCATACCAACATGCCATAGCCATGGACAACTGGAGGGATCCAAAGAGCAGTGAAAATACATGATTATGGATAAAAATGCCCTAGCCACTAGACTGTGCCCAAAGGCTAGGCACCAGTTTGTTCTGTCTGCTAGCTCATACTCTCACAGCTCCACCACAAGCAGACACACACTCCCAGCAGTAAGCAAGCACCAGGATGTGAGCACATGCTACACTTCCACTTGTATTTCCTGTAACAGACATGGCTCTCAGCTTCACTAACACTGCGACACTGGATGCTGGATTCAAACATGAAGAGGAAATCTCCCTGGGACAACTGCAGTCACTGTGTGACAAACCCATCATGGAAACCCAGTGGAAACCGTGAAATGAGAGTTTAGCAAAAGCTTGGTCTGATCTATTGACCAGGCCTATTGAAGGAACAGCTGATGGCTGAAAAGTAACCAGGAGCATTCAGAGCTTGGTCTCATGAGAAGCTGAGTATGAGCAAAATAGTGCCCTTTCTGCAGCCTGTGCATGTTGGAGTCACAGTGGATGCTGGATGTGCTCTCTGTGGAAGAAAAGACCCCACACTCAGCTGTTTGAATTTACCTGAAGCTCTGATCCTGACTGATTTTAGCAGAAAGATGGAAGAGGCACACCACACCCAGTAATTAACTTTTGTACTGGTTGTAGCAATGGTCAGAACAGAGGTCATCTGATATGCTTGTCTCCTGTGAAGCATTGAGATGTGAGGATTTGTAGCTCTCAGACCTGTTTCAGTGGGAAGCAAAGAAGTCTGGTGTGCTGAAAGCAAGTGGGATCAGTAGTTTTCCTGTATTTCTTAAATGTGCTAAAGGGACCCAGCTCATTCAAGCCACAGGAAGGCACATTAATATCCAAAGAGCTTTTGGCAGAATACAGAGCAGCAGTAAAACACTTGCCAAAAGGGTTGAAATGCAGACTTGGGACTAGGCAGATCCAGTAATAGGCTGGAGCACCTATAGTGGCAATTAGACAGAAGTGCATAGATTTAAAAATGCAATTCAATACTCCTGATCTCCTTTCCCATCATACACCCACCCTCCCCCATTGACCAGGACTCTAGGCTTCTTCACTTCCCCCTGAAAGTCCATAGATCCCTGTAGCCTGGAGGATATTTACAGTGCTGCTTGTACAAAGCTGTGGTCATGGTAAACCCCTCCACAGACAAGTCCATCCTACTGCTTTTTTCATCAAGGGAATGAAGAATGGGAACATCACACACCTGCATTCCTATGTAGGTGGCACCTGCACCTGCATATCATGGATTTCCAAACTTAGCTTTGCTTCTCTGTGTGCTCGATGGGAGCAGCTCTGTGCTGAGCTCCTACCTCACCCTGACTGGGGTTGAAGCAGTATGTTCAAACTACTTAAACCTGGATTCCCCCACATCCTGCACAACTATTGACCATGGAACTGTTCTAGAGAGGCTTCCCTTGGGATGCATTAAGGGACAAAATTGCTCACTTACTCCTTTGTAGGCACAGCAATACACACCTGCAAACAGCAGAGCATCTGAGAGCTGTGCACGTGTAAGATGGGCCCTTCCCTCTGCCACAACTTATTTGTCCCTCAGTAAAAAGAGGCACTCTCTTCTTTGGGGCCATGGAGGAACTGCTGCATTTCTCCTAAACTCTCTCCAACCCTTGTCTTTTTGTTTCCTGACCTGAGACAAACCAGTCCAGCCCTTAAACGAACACACATGCAGGAGCTCCACGCTCAGTTTTGAGGCAGCAGCAAGCTCCACAACACAGTGTTCCTGCTGTTACTGCCACACAGTCAAATCCCACTCTCAGAGCAGCAAGTCCTAGATAAGCAGATGGGCCTTGCTGTGTGTAATGACTGTGTGGGCACAGGCAAGGACTTGCTCAGCCCAGCACTTCCCAGTTGCCTGGGTTTTGCCAGTTGCCAGCTGACCCTGAGCTGTGCCCTTGCTTAATGAGCAGGTTTCTGTAGGTCTCTTTCTGTACCATTTATCTTCCCCCAGACACTGCACGGGGAGCCTAAGCCAGGAGCCTGGGCTCCAAGGGCCACAACAGCTAAGCACTGCAGCACCCACATCCTTATGGGATATCATGGGCAGAAGGGAAGCTTCAGAGAAAGTATTCCAGGGAGATCATCCCATTGAATCACAAACTGCAGAAAAGATCCCCTTGTTTTCTAAACTCCGTCTCAGGGATGAGTCTATGACGCAGCTGGATACAATCTTAGTCCAAGACTTGGTTGACATTTTCTGTCTAGAGCATTAGAGAGGCATAATTGATCCTTTCTATGACTTTGTCCTGCAGCAACCCGAGTATATTGACATAAATGAAATAAATTATTGATTTAAATTCATGATAATGATTAGACCAAAAGATATTAATTAGAATTATTTACTGTGAGGTATAGGATAGCTGAAACTGCTGGCATGGGGCACTACTTGTGGAAGCAAAATAATTATTAGAGATTGATGTCACTCTCCCATACCAATGGCAGTGGGCAAATCTCACTGAGGATTTACTTTGAGGGACAACTCCATGTAATGCAGGGACCTCCACACACGCTTCAAGAAGGGGTGTGTTAGAAGACCCTGCTGTTAAAAGTGGGACTTGGCTTTTATAGTGCAAAGTGATTATCAGTTATGTCTCCAGGCCAGCTATGGTGCTATGGAAGCTCAGCAGCCTTTGATAAGTTATCAATACTATCACTTGTTGGCTCCTTGATCAGGTTTGCCACACTCTAACCAGAGCTAGTGCCAGCTCCTGTCAGGAAATGTTATTCTCCCTCAGAGTGTTTAGCTTTGGGATTGATGAATCAGGCTGCTCTCAGCATTCTTCAACACCAAAAGCAGTGTGATCCCCATTCTCTATGCACAGCTGATAACTTTTGCAAATAGGGTAAAAAGTTTGAGCTGTTTTACCCACACCTAAGCAGATCATCCTCCTACAATGGATACGGGTCTACTCCGTGGTGAGCCACATGGTGTGGTGGCTAAAGCACAGACTCAGACATCAGTTTTGCCTGCCAGTTCCAATATTGACATCTTGTGTTGTTGGCTAATGCTTGCAGACAAAAAGGACATCGATGGCTCATTGCTTGAGCATGCACAGCACTTAGGAGAAGGCTATGAGTACTCCCAGCCCCTAACACATCAGCCCAGGCAGTTCCTGGTTCAGTAACATTGCTTTCCACAATGTTTTTGCTTCCACTCACCTTTCGTTATAATTACAGAAGTTTATTTTGAAATAAGATCTCTGGTTTAATGGCGTTCATCAGTTGCAAGCAGCAACACCCCTTCTATTCCCCAGACTATATCTGTACTACCTAATTCTTGTCTATGGAATGCCAGTCCAAAATTCTCCATGAAGTTCCATAGGAAGCCATGTTGCTCACCTTGCAGCACTAATACTTCCAAAGCAGAACACTTACTCAACAGTTTTAAGGCTATAAACTTCAGATAAAAGATGACAAATAACTTCATAACAGATTGAAGTGAGAGGAAAGATGTAGATTTGTAGTGCCAGTGCTTGATAAGAGTCCTACAGGAATCGATGACTGTAAATGGTCAGAAACTCCATTTTAGGTTTCATGCAAGAGATGGCACTGTTAGCACCAGCAATTTATTTAGAAGCAGGAGGAAGTGTATGTGGGAGGGCACTGGTGTATTTTTAAAGGTAGATTACAAACATTAATATTAGAGAGATATTTTTGTTTCTGTTTTGATTAACAGAAGGTTATTAATTTTTCTCTGCAGAAAGACTCATGCATTCCATGGCAAGCATATTGATATTTCACTAAGATTCAGGAAACAGAAAAAAGAGTCAACTAGAAAAGGAAACCCAGAAATCCAATGCCAACCAAGCTAGGAATGTCTCTGTTTAATTAACAATTTTTTTTTTCTCTACCAATAAAGGAGACCTATGCAAACTAGAATTAGAAAATTGTAATAGGTGAGGAATTTAGATCTTTCTTGGCATGTATCATATTAATCTTCACTTGCTAAGTTCTACAGATATTAGCCAAACATTTCCAGATTTAAAAACCAAAAAAGGAGTTATATGATCAAAAAAAAAAAAAAAAAAAATCTCAGCAGAGCAAGTGGAGTATCAATGCCTAAACACACTACTCATGTCCTAAAGATGTTTCTCACTAACCTTACACTCATTGTAGTTGTGGAGGTATCAGTAGAACATCAAACCTCTACTGTTCAGTACAGCATCTCAAAGCCAGTGCCTTCCAAACGCTGGCTCTGCACTGGCACTGCAAGTGATGAAGAAGAGCTGCCTCCTTGGTGGGGCCTGACCTGGCAGGGGTGCAGAAGTCTGAGCAGGCTAACACAGCACAGCTGAATGAGGCCATGCCTTTGCTCTCATAGGCAGAAGTACCCAATACTTAGGAGATTCACTATGGTGTGAGGCACCCAGACTCCCTTCTCAGGTAGGGAAGGGAGCAGAGCCTACTCTTGAGATGAGCTTTTAATCATTTGATAAAAGCCCTCTTTTCCTCCTCCTTCTGCTTTGGTGCTAAAGCCCAGTAAAAAGCCTTTAATCACATCATTTCCTATTAGTCCTTTGGGAGGTTTCGCACAGCATTTTCTATTAGTTCATTTGGGTGGTTTCCTGTCAGGCTGTGGTTTCCTAATTGGTGAAGCTGACCCACGTAGAGTCTGGAAGCCTTTCCTGCCTTCACCCCGGCAGCACATTTCAATCCCTGCCCTGTGCCAGTGCAAGCACTTATGCAGCCAGCTTTTGTGTTTGGTTGGGTTGATTTTCAGCTGGGTCAGCCCTGTGATTCCAGCTTCATTGTGACCCATCAACACTTGTACTGCTCTGCCATAAAGCAGCTTTCCTTGGGATGTTGGGCAATTTCCTAGAGTAAGAGATCCTATAACTAGAAAAATACCAGATAACACAAAATACACTGTAAGGCACTTTAAATGTCTTTCAGGTAAAAAACCCTAAAACTGACAGAGGTGAAGTCATAGCAGGTTGATGTTGTGCTTTTTCAGCCAGGGAACAAGAGGAGAGGGAAAACATTCAGTGCTGGAGGTTTCCTCCATTGCCATCCACAGAATCTGAGGAAAAGAGAGCAGAACTCTGACACTTCCTCACATACCAGAACCACCAAGTTTCCCGAATTCTCCAAGGAGAGTGGGAATATTGCACATGACTTAGAAAAAGCAAAATCCGATGTGATGCTGATGGGTGCTGGCCAACCTGAACAGACAGCCTGAGGGTCTTTATTTCTCTATGCCTGGACCGGCATTCCACAGAGATGCTTTTGAGAAGTGATAAGGCAAGGTTGTTCCCACCAAATACAGGATAGCTATGCTAGACAGACTCAACTTTGTGAGTGTAAGGTAACAGAGAATCTGCTCAGTTGTGGAAGGGTAGGACTCTATGCTCAACATGTGGACAGAGGGGAATTAAATGCTTATGATTTGGCTGGAAAAAGTTGTGGGAGGATTGTGGTGCATCCCCATTATAGAAGGTTGATTAAATAAGCAATATGAAGCTCAGTGTGCTAAGATGGACAAGTTTCTGCAGACAGTAACACCAAGGGACATATATGTCTAGTGTTAGACCTGGCTGCTTTCAAAAATGTATTCTGAATTTTGAGGTACTTTACTATTGGGTAAATGGGTATGGCACTACCCTGGAGAAAGACTCAAACATTGTTTGTTTGAGAGCAAGAAACTTAAATGACAGCCATCACACCTCTAGGGGACTCAGTGTTCTTCACAGGCACAAGCATTTGACAAATCCTAATGGAGTACTTCAGTGCTGTCCACAACACTGAAGGGATAAGTAGGAATGCCTTAGCATCCTGTTGTATCATCTCTTTCCAAGGTTCCTGGAGTTACGAAGTCATTGCAATTCAGGCAGAAGGCTTTGCATTGATCCTCCAGACAAGCTGAGAGAGACCTTTGGGTTGAGGTGCTTCATCTCAAGCATTTTCCATTGATGTGCAAACTCTTAATTCACTGAAGAATGGAGATTCAGTCTTTCCACTTCCATATGCTCAGGTCAGCTGTGTAGGAAAACACTGCCTTTTCCATGCCAAGGCAATGCTCTTTGCAGTATTCTTTGCTTCTTCACTAGAGCATTTCCAAAAGGACTGGAGAAGAATTGGAAAGCCACCAGAGCTTGATGCTGTGACTTATTAAAAAAAAGAAATAAAAAGGTTGACTGGATAGCCAAATGTTTCTCCCCCCAAAAAATGCCATCATTTTCTGCTTCCCCAGCACAAGACCCAGATGGGACCAAAATAACAATCTTCCTACATTGCTTCTGGTACATGTCATTAATTTAACACAAGGGATGTTGTTGATAGACACCAGTTTCTCAGCCTTCCAGTGTTATTAGCGATACGGAATCTGCTGCGGAGTCTGGTACAATGCCTTGCTTGCAGTAGCTTTGCTGCATGAAGAGACAGTCCAGCCCCCACAGTTACAGGGATGTATGAAATGCTTGCCCTTTAGCATGGCTCCTAACACAGAGCATGTGTTCACATGTGCTCACAGGAAAGATACATCTATATTATGAAGCGACATTTGTGGGGTTTGCGCTGCAGAAAATCTTCACAATAGTCAGTGTTCTGTGTTTTGCTGGTGGCCCCTCCTGCTTTTGAGGATGTAGGACATCCATATAGTTTAAACATAAGTCATCCACCATCAAAATGCTTAAAGAAATCTGTGACTTTCTTCCTGTGAGCCTGGTTTGAGGCAATGACTGAGAAATTAAAAAAACACATCGTTTCTTCTCTGGCTGTGGATGTAAAATCAGATGACAAACCTAGTATGAAGGAATCTTTCTTTCACCAATGAATAATGGACCTCCCCTGTTTTCCGAGATGAAAACTCGTGTGCTATACCTGCTTCTGACTCCCTGTATCTCATGCCCCACCTTGCAGGCAGCAACCTGACCCTGCACCATGGACAGGCTTCAGCAGCTGCCGCCTTACCGGGCCCATGTGTAAGACTGCAGTGCTCCCCACCTCCTGTTTGCCTCCCAAAGCGATATAAATGGATTTCTATCGCGCAGGGCCGATGCCCTCTCTGCTAATGTTTGTTTCATGCATGCTAATGAGAAGACTGGTAAGAACAGATTTGTGTTTGGCTCAGCCCAGAGGTAACACGCATGAAAACGCTGACACAAATGCTGAATAAAAGGGATTTGGAAATCAACATCCCCTACTGTTACCAGCTACAGTGTAATCCTTTTCCAGGCCTGTTGGGAAATGTCCTCGGAGAAGCTCTGACATCAGTGCAGCTGCTTCTCTCCTCAGCAGTTCAAGCTCGTTTTCACATCTTTGACTGAGGCAAAAAGAAATAGCAGGGAGTGAACATATGAGAGAGAAAGAGATTATCTTCATTTCTGAAACTTAGTTGTGGAGATAACGTTCTTGATATTTCTGAGGATTAAATGGGCAACCGAAGAGGATAGTGGATGGGAGTAGCTAACTCCTAGGCACTGCTTTTGCCTTTTTGCTTGCTAAACCCCTCACCACTGAACTTCTTGCCTAATCTGGTGTGGTTGTTGGTACAGTTATTCACACAGTCACAGCTCTGCTTTATTGCAGTCAAGTCTCTCAGTCCTTCAGGCCACGTGCAGAAAAGCAGCTGGGAAGATGTGAGGATATGCATGATCGTAACTTCTTTTTCTCACTGTGCCTGCTCTTAATCCCCTAAAGTATCTACTTACTGCACCTAGCACAATGCTCCATGACACAGGGCTCCAGCCTTCCCTCTTGAGCAAAGAAGGCAAATCTGGGAATGTCAGTGCTGGCCTTCAGCTGAGGAAGGCAGCACAGCTCCCTGTGAGTCTGAGCAGCTTCACGTTTGCACTCCCTCAGAGACAAAGCAGCAGCCCATGGGATCAGATGAGCACTGGCAAAAAGCATTTTAAAATGTGAAGACTGGAAGAATGTGCAAAAGCCCGAGTCCAGCACTGAAGTCCTTTGTCTCAGTCAATTAGCCCAACTTGCACATTGTTTGAGGTGAAGCAGGGAGGCCTGGGAGCTTTAGTATCTCTGGATAAATGCCATCCCAGTAACCCATCCCTAGCATGTAGGTATTTGGAGGCCCTGTGTACTGTAGTTCTTCTGCATTTGTCTTTGCTGAGAATGTGACTTAGACTGGGCTATAAATGATCAAATCCTTCCTAAACTCCTTCCTAATCCTGAGGGGGAAATAAATGAGTTGTCCAGGGTTCCCCTACAATCAACAGAAAGAGATGGGAGAACATTGCATCCCCAATGTCATCCCCTCCGCCCCAAATAATTTAACCTATTTCTCCTCAGATGGAGTGAGCTACTCTCAAAAAAAGCTTTTGACTGTAGCAGGCACCTTGGGGGTACCTTAGACCTGTCTTGCTTTGAGGTTGCATCCTCTCCAGATGGAAAGGGTGGAATTGTTGTGAGAAGCACTGTACCTCCATCAGAGTGGTGGCCAGTGGGAGCCTGGATGTTTGGAAGACCATGGCTACAGTCAGATTTATTCCTTTGCCCCACTGAAAGTCTTACTAACTGTGTACACGCAGCAAATATGTTTTGGACACTGAAAAGTAAGTGCTAGGTAATAACTCTTAGCAGATTACTTAAAATTTATAAGTGGTGATAAATAATGAATGATACACTTCAGCTTTTAAAGCTCTCTGTGCACTCCAAAATTTAAAGCTTCCATTCAACAAATGTGTTTATTTTGTTTATTTAGTTTCAGAAAATTGCACCCTTTTTTTTCTTTTTTTTTTTTTTTAAGCTTAACAGATAACCAATTAAAAAAGAATTAATATTTTAGGAGCTGTAACAGCCCTACAGTAAATAGAAACCTGACTCTGTAGTACTGCACCTGGTTTTTTTGGGGGGGAGTGTGTTTTTTTGGTTGTCTCTCATTGTGACATTGATGATTGATCCTGCCTCTCTTGCCAACAGGAGGATAAGGAGGCATTTGTGTTCATAGAGATGGTCTCTCTTGTCCATTCAGTCACATGTGATTCAGATGACCTTGGAAAAGTCACCTGAAAAACAAATAAATTTCTCACTGCATGCCATAGTGGATCTAGAGCCCCAATCTATTAGATACCTCTGGAGATGCTGACTACTATTATTTCAATGAGAACTGAAGAAACTCAGAATTAGTTAAAACTTCACAGAATTGATCTTGTGGGTCATGATTGAAAGCCCATTAAAGCCCAGTGGAAAGCCTGACCATCTGCACAGGGCTCTTGATCATTTTGCTAGAAAGGAACCCATAGATACAAGATGACCATGCCAAAGAAAGGACCTTAACACAGCTTTGTCATTGTCAAAGTCCTGTGCAGTGATTTCTCTACAGGCCAGTGTGAAAAAAAGACCCAAAAAGGAACTACCCATCCCAACTATGTCTCTTGCCTGTGCAACCTTTTTCTGCATGTCTTTAGGGATTGCACTTCAAACTGGAAATAGTCTCTACCTAAGGCTTCCATACCAGTCACTAATGCCTGGGGATTTGACTTGATTCAGAACTGCCTTGTGCAAGATGAGCAGGCATGATCTCTGCCTGGGATCAGCCAGTGTTCAGAACTACTCACGTTATGCCTACTGAGCCATAGCCTGGGATCAACACCCACACAGACTGAGAAAGAATGAGGATGTGTTTATACATAGTATGTTATTGCTAGCATATTTTGAGGTAAATATTGATTCACTCTACTAAGTTGATAATTAGGGATTAGTTTATGTCTGTATCTCCTTTTCCTTGTTATTTGGAGAGGTTTTTTGTTTACTTTCATTTCTCTTTCTTTTTCTTTTTTTTTTTTTTTTTTTGTTTTGGAGGAACTTTCTGGGTTCTCTAATTTGAAGAAGAATTACTGAAGTTATCCTTAACTAGCTGTAATTTTCACTCCCTGTCTGGCTTGCTTTGCACAATAAAGGATGTGCATAAGTTGTGAAGGATTTTGTCAGACCTGCAAATAATGCTGTTACATAATTGTCTCTTTACCTCCATCTCCATTGGTGTCCTTAAGCAGAGGGACTGGCACCCTCTTACATAACCCACCCCCATTTCCCTCACCCTTCTGGCTATTCCCTACACCCTTCTTGTTTCTCCAGCCCTGGCCATGCCCCAGCAGAGGTTACCCTTCCCTTGGGACTTGCTAGCAGCTGTGGCCTGGTGGGACACAGGATTTAGGATGTGGTTTTGGGTGGCAGGGGAGACTGGAGCTGTTCCTGCTTTGGCAAGTGTGGTGCATCTTCCTGGACCTGATGAGGGAATGGGTCATCTGACTCCACCTGGAGCCCATGTCTTGCCCAACTAGGGCATCACTGCTGTGCTAATTCAGGAGGGGTGCTGCACCTTCTGGGACCAACACTGAAATCCATGGAAGTGGTGGGTCTGACCCAGTTCCTGTGGTGCCGACCTTATGGTAAAGCCCAGCTCCTATGGACAATATCCTTATGGTAAAGATAAGGGCTGCCCTGGATGCTGAAAGCCTGGGAGATCACGTGTTGGCTGCTCTTTCCTCAGAGCAAAACTACACACAAGATCTTTCTTCCAGATTTTCTTCCAGATCGTTTTTGACATTAAGCTCCACTAAGGAAGACACCTTGGTTTGTAGGATTTTATGCTAACAGCTTGGATGAAGCCTGGTGTGTGTCTTAACTCTAGGTGTGGGGGTCTGTGGCCACTGGGTGGGCTCTGCAGGACCCCTGATCTGACCCCAAGAACCCAGGCAGGATGCATGGAGCTTGTGCTTTCCCACTCAGTCCTGGCTCAGGGGAGGTTCTGGCAGGCATTCTCCAGGCTCTGCTGCTCTTGTCTCTCACTGCTCTGAAAGGGAAGTCAAACATCTACAGGGAATACAACCACAGGATATTACAAGGCACTCACACAGGCTCTGATAGAAGCAGAGTATTGTAGTAAAATGATCCTTTATGGTCTCAAAGGTATTAAAAAAATCTGCCAGGGAGAGTATTTTGACAAATACCTCATTAAAACCCCCAGAATCTCACACTGCACCAGTTTATGCAAATCCCAAGGACAAAGGAATATTTAACTTTTCACGTACCATAAATAAACCTGTTAAACTAATACATCTCCAAGGAATAATAAAATAGGCAAATACAGTAAATACATTAGTTCTGCTCCACTTTTATGTGAGAGGTGCTTTCCTTTGTCTGCCAGAGAGGCCATTCTTCCAGGAGGGGAAAAAAAGGGAATTGTTGTTGATGGAAGGTGACAGCCTGTTTGAATCTCAGGAAGCAAAGTCACAGCCTTCAACTGAAAGAGTGGCCAGAGCAGGCAGAATACTTGGGACATAATGGGAAAATCAAAGGGAAAGAAGGGAATTCTAGGGGTGGAAAAGAAGCATGAGGTGGATGCTAAATACAGCTCCAGGAATGGCAGTTCTGGTTGTTTAGAAGAAATTGCAAAGCTGGGGTACACCACCTCTCTTCTTAGCAAATGGGGAAGAAGACTTGGACTTCGTAATTTTAAAATTATCTCTTTTTTCTCTGTTTCTGGTTATAGTCATCTTAGTTATCATAGAAGAAGGTTTTGAGACTTGTGTCACAAGTGGCAGGATGTGGCTGGATGTGAGAAGGGTGTCAGTACTCTCAGCACCCCACCTGGGAAAGGACCACTGTGCCTTAGAGGTCTAGTTCAGGGGGTTTTATATAACATTTTGTAGAACATTTTAAGGCCAAGTTGGTTGGGGGTCTGAAAAACCTGGTCTAGTGGAAGATGTCCCTGCTCATGAAGGGGGGTTGGAAAAAGATGATCTTAAAGGTCCCTTCCAACCTGGCCCATTCTATGATTCTGTGATCCTGTTATTGTGTGATTCCATGATCTGCTGTGCTCACAAGGATCACATAAATCCCTATACTCTGACAATAAACTCACGATCTCTTCTAAGATAAAAATGTATTAAAATATGCCATGGTAGAGGATAGGGAGACAGGGCACCACCATTAATGTGCCAGATTGCTGATACAGTAGGGCATTTGCTAAAAACCAAATAACCTCTTAACCAAAACAAGAACACCAAAAGAAAACTCATGGGGGAAAAAACCAAATGCCCCACACCAGGTTGTTCTAAGCAGTCTGACCAGTGGAAGACATCCCCTGTTCCTGAATCCAGAGATCAGTTTAACCTTGATCATGTGTGTGGAAAACACACCAGGCAGGTAACAGAAAATTCAGTGCAGGTAGGCATGACAACATGCACTGCCTGCACTGAGCCACTGGTTACAGGCAGTGTTAATTCTTCTCTCATTCTACAGACAAGGTATGAAAAGGGGGGAAAAAGTTCCTATATTTTGCCCAGACAGGCCACCAGAGGAAGACAGATGCATGAAATTAATACAATGCAAATATGATGCAAACAGTATTGATCCAGTCTGCTTTCAGCCCCTCCAAAATACAAAAACATGGAACACCCAAGGGTTTTATCACCCAAGGCTGGCTTTCCCAGCTGCAGGGATTCTTCTATTGAGCTGTAGATTTCTTTCCCTAGGCTTCCAGGTCTTGGTTTCTCCCATGGAGCTGTAACTAAAATTGCTCCAACTAAAAGCATGTGCTTTTCTGTGATATGGATGCTTATCCTCTTTCTTCCCAGCAAAACCAAGCTTTTTCTTTTCTTTTTTGTTTGTAAAGGCTGGTGGAGGTGGACAGTGATTGCTGCAAGGACTTGCTTGGTGCTGCTCTGTTATGTCTCTTCCTATATGTGAGCCATATCTTAAGCAATATTTTGGTTTCTCCACAGTGCCTTGCATTGTACCAGGTAGCCATTCCCTTCATCTCCTTTCTGCTTCTCAAAATGGTGCTCTTAACTCCATCAGGCTCTTTCTCACCTATTGCTTGATGCAGGGAAAGGTGCTGGTAGGGGAGTGGAGGCTGATGGTCTCCATTTGGGGGGCCCATATATGACAGAGGAATATAAGAGCAACAGTACTGGCTTAGAGCAATGTTGACCAAAAGCAGATACCTGAAGAAACATGTCAGAATAGAGAAAGTATGCATAGCACTACCTCTGCCTATAGTTCCAGCTCTATTTCCAACTCAGGGGCTTCCTGAACCAGGTCTCATTTCTGCCCACATGAATTTTATTACCCACCAGTCTGTCCAGCTGCTTTCCAAATGTAACTACAGTCACTATAGAGCTTGTGGTAAGGAGTTCCCCAGTTCAGCTGTGTGTTTGAAGAGAAGTACCTCCTTTGGAGTTTTTTGGAACCATCTACTTACTGGCTTCATTTGGTGCTCAAGGTTCTTGTTTCAGAAAAGACAGAGCACAGTCAGTGTGTGTCTACCATCTTCGTGCCACTTGCTACTCTACGGTCCTATCACATATCTCATTTCTAGGCTAAAGATGATTTAGTCATCCCCTGTATGTAAGCTTTTCCATACAACCTCACTGTCTCTCTCTGAACCTTTTCCAGCTCTCCTATATACCCTCCTGAGATGGGAAGGCCACAGCAGCAGACGATCTCCAACATGTGGACAAACTGTGGATTTCTACAACGGGATAGTCTGTGCCTTCTGCTTGGTTCATCTCCTAGGAAGTCTTAACATTTTCAACCACTGCAGGCTGCCATTCTCTGAAGTAAAACCTCCAGAAGAAACATACACTCATGGATCAACTTTGAAAGGTAAGGGCCATGTGTACACATTTGATGCAATGTGTTTGATGTGTTTGTTCACTGACTTTTGTCTCGAGTCCTGCTGTAAGGATCCCTTCACCACAGCTGCTAGCTGATGTGATAGGCAGCCTGCAAATGAAGGCAATGGGGTGATCTAGAAAGGTTAACAGGTACAAAAGCAGATTAAAAAAAATTGTAGATTTCCTAGAGGAAGTTTCAGGATCTGGTGGCCAGAAAGCACAGGGTCTTTAGACAATGCCAATGCATTCCACGATTTAGGCATCAGGGCTCCCCTTCCTGTTAGCCCCATAAGACCAAAGTAAGAAAATGACTTAGTAGAAAGCACAAGCCTGCCACTTTAATACTTTTTTCCTACCATCAGTGGAACCCTTATTTTTCAGCCATCCCATGATCCCAGACAAGGCAAGGACTTTTCCCTCTCTGCTTTCTGAACAAGCTGTTTCATTCCTGGTTCCTCCCAGAGGGAGCAGGTGCAGTCCTGCTATCCACCTGAGCCACAGGGACACTGTCCAAAGGTGTTAATCCAAAAAAGATGTGGTAGAGCATCAGAAATCAATCTTCAGAGGCCATGTCCCATCATCCACAAGCTGGAGGTTTAGTTTTCTTGGAAAGATTGATCAGTGTAAGTGCAGGTCAACAGAGGATTTTGTGGTGGCATTTAAATGTTAATCAGCCACATCTGATTAGAAGTTTAGAGGAACTGATAGTGTGTGTATGTCAGTGTGTGTGTGGAGCAGGTGGACAGTAGAATCTGGCCATGTCAGACCAGGCAGCAAGGTGGGCTGTCTTGTTGCTGCTCAGTAGAATTTCAGTGCCACAGCAAAGCAAAATGGTGCTTTCTAGACTTACACAGAACAGAGACAACAGAGCCCTGTGGGACAGCTGAGAAACAATGCCTAGCTGTGTGTCTGAGCTCTGAGGTTACACACTGAGTAGCTCCATGACTGGTAGCAGGAGGGTCAAAGTTAGGACAGAGGGATATGCCTTGAAGCACATGCCAGCACATGGTGAGTTTGCTGCAGTCACCCAGACTTGCACTGCTAGCCTCCACCTACCCCAGGGGCCTTGGATGACATCAAGTAACTGACCTTTAAAGTGAAAGAGAGTGGGATGCCTCCCTGCAGGCCCCAGTGTCATGGACTGCAAGGGGATGTGATGCATGGACAGCTCAGGACCATGCTGCTTGTCAGCAAAATGTGAACAAGGGGTCCCAGGCTGCATGGGAGGGCTTTTGGGAGCACCTCAGAGACTCAGAGGGTCAGCTAAGTATAGATGTGGCCAGTGTTTTCCATCCCAGCACTGGCCAGGTAGTACCTGGAGCAGTTCTTTAAGACCTTGTCTCTCTTAACTGAGATACAAGCTGTATAGCCCAGGAACATGATAAAAGCCAATCCAGATTTAAAAAGCCTATGTAAGAGATTTGGAAACCAGGACCACAAAGGATTATTTTCCTGGCTGTCACAGTCCCTACTACTCCCTGAGAGGTGATGCCTGACTGCTTCTCCACTGTGTTTTGAAGCAGCTGAATGAATGGGGCTGTGTGTCATGCAGCCACTCGCTCACTACCCATTCCCCTGCAATGGGATGGGGAGAGGTATCAGAAAAAAGTAAAACTTGTGGGCTGAGATAAGAGCATTTTTGTAATTGAAACAAAGTAAAATATAAACCCACTATTAATGATGATAATAATAATAATAATAATAGTAATGAAAAAGAGAGAGAGGGCAGAATAAAATCTGGAAGAAACAAGTGAAGCACGTTGCAGTTGCTCACCACCTGCTGACCAGTGCTCAGGCCACCTCTGAGTAGCCATCAGTCCCTCCTGGCCAACTTCCTCCCAGTTTATATACTGAGCATGATGTTCTGTGGTATGGAATATCCCTTTGGCCAGTTTGGGTCATTTGTCCCAACAATGTTCCCTCACAGATCACAGAATCACAGAACCAGTTAGGTTGGAAAAGATGCCTGAAATCATTGGTGGTTTCAATCCAACCAAACACCACCATGGACCAAACACCACCATGTCAACTAGACCCTGGGACTGAGTGTCACGTCCAGTCTATCCTTGAACACATCCAGGGACGGTGACTCCACCACTTCCGTGGGCAGCCCATTCCAATGTCTAACCACCCTTTCTGTGAAGAAGTTGTTCCGAATGTCCAGTCTAAAGCTTTCCTGGCACAGCTTGTTCTCTCATCCTGTCACTGGTAGCCTGGGAGAAGAGGCCAACCCCCACCTGGCTACAACCTTCTTTCAGGGAGCTGTAAAGAGTGATAAGGTCCCCCTAAGCCTCCTCTTCTTTGGGCTAAACAAGCCCAGTTCCCTCAACTACTCCTTGTAGGAAATGCACTCCAGAGGCCTCACTGTCTTTCACTGCCCTTCTCTGGACCCACTCCAGCACCTCAGTGTCCTTCTTCAGTGAGGGACCCAGAAGTGGACACAGGACTCAAGGCAGCCTCACCAGTGCCCAGTACAGGGGGACAGTCACTGCCCTGGTCCTGCTGGCCACACTATTGCTGATACAGGCCAGGATGCCATTGTCCTTCTTGGCCACCTGGGCACACACTGGCTCATGTTCAGCAGCTGTTGCACCAGGTCCTTTTCCACCCATTTGTTTTCCAGCCACTCTACCCCAAGCCCATAGTGCTCCACGGGGCTGTTGTGGCCAAAGTACAGGACCTAGCACTTGGTCTTGTTGAACCTCATACTGACCCATTGATCCAGCCTATCCAGATCCCTCTGCAGAGCCTTCCTGCCCTCCAGATCAGCTAATCAACACTCACAGCCAACTTGGTGTTGTCCCTGAATTTACTAAGATTAGACTTGATTCCCTCATCCAGATCATCAATAAAGGTATTGAATAGGACTGAGCCCAAAACTGATCCCTCGGGGACACCACTAGTGCCCAGATGCCAACTGGGTGCAGCACCACTTCCCACTACTCTCTGGGTCTGGCCATCCAGCCAGTGTTTAATTAAGTGAAGAGTGTGCCTGTCCAAGCTGTGGGTGCCAGCTTTTCTGGGATAGTGCTGTGGGAGACAGTGTCAAAGGCTTTGCTGAAATCCAGACGGACAACACCCACAGCCTTTCCCTCATCCACCAGGTGGGTTACCCGAACACAAGAAGAGATCAGGTTGGTCAGGCAGGACCTGCCTTCTAAGCCCATGTTGGCTGGGGCTGATCCTTTGGTTTTCCTGTATGTGCTCTGTGATCACTCTTAAGATCCTTGTGCACCTGCTCGCTGGCAGAGCATGGGAAACTGGAAGGTCCTTGACTTAAGGTAAGCACTGCTTAGCAACACCTGAAACATCCACATGTTATTAACATTATTCTCATACTGAAACCAAATCACAGCACTGTACCAGCTACTAGGAAGAAAATTAACTCTATGCCAGGCAAAACCAGGACAGGCTGGATAAGATGCGTAAGGTGCATCTACTAAGTGTGCTCTGTATTAAGCTGGAGGGATAGGGCAGATTTTGTAGTTCCCAAATGCCTCTGCTGATCAATGCCAGACTGAAAGCTGAAGCGGAAACAGATGAATCAAAGCAGCATTTTAGGTAGTAGAAAGCTGAGGAAGTAGGTACATGACAGCTTAAAAAAGTGGTAGAAAGAAGACAGACATCCAGGAGAGGAAGAGAAGAAGGCAGAGTATAAATCCAGGGGCCCAGAGAGGGACTGTCGATTTGAAGAAAATCTCTGGAGTATATATAAAAGAGGCCTTTTACTGGGACTTCAAGTGACATCAGGAGCAATGAATGTCTGAGCCAAAAAGAGATAAAAATCTCTAGAAAGAAAAGTAGGCATCCTTTTCTCTATAGAGATGCAAAAGCCCACTTGGAAAATGGTGCTGAACTGTTGTTCTATCCCCCCTATAACAGAACAGGAAAATTATCACTGAGATAGGGCAAGGCTCTATTTCAGGATTATATTTAAAAAAAAAAAAAAAAAAAAGAGAGTGAAATGTAACTGTGGATGTAATTTTACTACCTTATACAAGAAGTCAAATATATGCTCGTGATTATTTTCATTGTAAAAGGATGGATGCCTTGCTTGTGTTAAGGAGAAAGGAAAAAACTCTTTCTCCTGATTATTTGCGAGTCTGGGTTTATGTCAGTAAAGGTTCTTCATACTTCCAAAAATTAGATCATACATGCTGTGTTGGGTAGCTGGCTTGGGCACTGGCACCACCTCGAACTAGGGTTAGGGTTAGGGTTACACCTAGGGTTAGGCTTCAGAAAACCACAAAGCCCAGAGCTCCAGGGACACTGCCAAGGCGAAAGGCCTGCCAAGGGGAGTGCAGTGCTGCCCAAACCTTGCTCCCTGATCTGCCTTCTCCTTGTCACCCTGCTCGGCTCTGTGCCAGTTTCCCTAAGTGCTGGAGTGGCAGCTCTGGTTGAAGGGGACACTCATGCTCCCAGGAAGCCTCTTCCAGGAACTGTAGCTGCCACTACAAAAGGTTCACACCTTAGATCTGGCTTCTCCTGGAGATCCACCTTAATCTTGCAAATGTCAGTGCACAGTACAGGGGGACACATCTGAAGGAAAACATCTTCCTTATTAGGGATAACCACCACGCCTTCACTTGTCATATTCTTAGGAAAATTCTAGTTGTCTGCTGTAGAAGTATGTGCTGGATAAGTGCAGTATCTATGCACATAGAGAATTTCCTGCTGACAGCTGAAATCAAACCATCTTTCCAGTCTTTGATAACACCTGTAAGCACCTCTGGGTACTACAGTGATTGGTATTTTATGTGTACCCAACAAAGAATAAAAAACAAATTGCAGTATAATAAGGGTGAACAAAACCTTCTTGGTGACATTCAAAATAATGTGCTGTTTATCCTATGTGGTGTTTCAGTGGACATCAGGATCCAGAAGCCTCTGAGATATCCTGAGCTGTTGTTCAGTCTGAAGCCTTGTTTTGAGCCATAAAGGTGGCCAAATTCAGTTATTATCACTGAATGTCCCTAAAGTGTACAGCCTTTCTTGAAACTGAAGCTCACAAAGAGACTTAGAGATGCAAAACTTTGCAAAACTAACAGATGCAAAATGCTTGCTCGTCCTTTTCATGCAACTAAAGAACAGTTTTGACTCTCAGATACAGTGCTGGACCATGTTGCCCCATTCCTGTCCAATATTCTGTCTCTATTTGTTATGTAGCCTTGGGGAAGATGCTGATTATCTCTATGCCTTTAGTTTCCCAAAACATAAATTACAATAATGGTTACCCACATTGTGGTGAGGTCCTGACTCTTCATCCATTAATGTTTGTAAAGTACTTTGGGATACTGTATAGAAAGCATCAGAAGACACTACTGTGATTGTGTATACGCAGGTGAAAGAGTCTGTTTTAGCCAAGGTGGGAGGTGTAGGTGGAATAAGGTCAGATGCAGATGAAATGATTCAGACCTTTAGAACTGAAAAGTCATTTGTCTATCTGAAAACCTGGTGTCAACTGATAAATGCTTTGTCTGGGTCTTTATGAAGACCGTCTCTCTGATAAAGAGCAGATTCATCTACCCACCCTAAAATGGGGCTCCCACTAGGATGGAGCACTCAGAAGCCCAGGATGCCATCAAGACATCAGTGTGTCACAGGCAGGTGGCTGGATTTCATGAGTCTGTGCTGAGTTACGGGCATGCTGCCCATCACGGCGTTTGAATCGTGCACACCAAAGAGCAGATGTAAGCAATGCAGGGATCTAACACAGAACAGCTTGGGTGACTTCAGAGTGGCTGTGTGCTTCTGATGGGGAATGGTGGTATCAGGGCAGAGCAGGTGTGAGTCATCTCCCAGGAGAGAGAGGCAGAAGAAGGGAGATGGGGAGGAGAGGAGGAAAGCAAGAGAAACAGATTAGCTCCTACAGTTATAGTCCCCTTGCCTGGCTGCCCCTCCCTTTGTGTGCTCCCCTCTCCCTCCACAATGTGCACACATAAGCACAGAGACTTGACTCTTGCGGCTCGACTCCAAAGCCCTGTCAGACCGATCATTTGCTGCTTTGTTTTCTTGCCTTGCCCATCTCTGCCCCAAATTCAAGATCATTTAATATGTGGCTAGATAAAACTTGAGCAGTTCTTCAATAAGCATTTACTTTCTGCCACGCATTAGTCCAGTTCAATACTTCCCGTGGCAGGGACTCAAATAAAAGCGGGATGGGGATCTAGACAGCACTGGCTGCGGAATGATTGTTGCATTTCTTGTACGATCAGCTTTCACCACAACCCCAGTGTGTGCCAAGTGCCTGGCTCTAATGACTTAAAAATGCAAGGCCATGATCAGGGCAGGAGGTGCCTCGAGTTTATTACTGGGTATGACAGATGAGTAGTGCAGGAGGTGAATGGGTAGGAGGGAGAATCTGTGTGTCATCGACACAGGGGAAAGGGCACCCCAGTGCAAAACGACTGATGCTGCAAATGTTTCTCACCACCATTAAGCCCACAAAGAGCTGGATGTGCTCTCTCTAACAGGCAAGAAATACAGCTTTCAAATGAAAGCACAGTTCCACTCACCAGCCCTACAAGTCCTTCTGAGGCTGTGGCACCAATATTTGGGATAATGGAGAAAATCATCTCTCCAGAAAAGGAATGGTACTCAACATATTTGTTAGATTAAAAGCTAAAACAGCAAAAGAGTTCCTGGGAGGAACAGATTAATAACAAACAAGACGGCCACAGATCCCCATGGATTCCCTGCTTTACCAAATGATCTCACCCCTGTGCAGTGTGCCAAATTCGGCCAGATTGTTACCAAATACAGAATCAATGATCTTAAACTGAATTTTGAGATGACGACTGCGCACCCAGAGTAACAATGGGGAAAAGAAGTAGGGCGACACTTTCTCATTCAAGTCCCAAAAGCCTAGGCAAGAGAGATATCTTTTAATTATGAGAAGAAACACAAGATGTTCTGTTAAAGACAATAAAAGAAAAGTGCCAAATAATAAAGAAAGAGGCACTACAGAATAAGAGTAGTATGAATGAATATATAGAAGAGGTCAAACTCTAAAAACACTGGGAAGCCTTGAGCAGAGAAGATGCTTTTGCTAATGTACATACCTATAACAAATCCCAAAGGCTTTTCTCCTGCTGTATCTTGACAATATTTTTCTTATCTGTAACACAAGTAGAAGATTTTATGCTTAGGTGCAGGTTTGTGTGTACGTATGGCAGGGAGTAAAAATTAATAAATCAAATGAGAAGCCTGGAGAAATCTGACTATTCTCCATGGTCCTGAGAGAGCCCCTTTTTTTTTCTGCAAGCATTGAATGCATTCCTTTCACACCATCTGAAATGATGGGATGAAGCAATTAAGACAGAAATAAAGAGAATCAAACCACTGAGAAAGTCCTGTAAATGCCAAAGGTTTAGTGTTCCATAACAGACCAGGATGACTCATATCTGTAAGCACTCTGAAATCCTCCTGCATGTTGACACAACTCCATTGTCCTGCTGTTCAGTGTCCGTGTTCCAATTGTCACAGAAATGAAAGGACAATAGTTATTGTTATGTTGCAGCTGTATATTGTGACTGATTCATAGTTTCCCTTTTGGGGAGGAACACCAGCTGATCTTGCATGTTCTCAGGCATTTGCAACACACACATGCAATTCTCACATATCTGAAGATGGTGACTATTAGACCCCACTTGCTGCTAATAAACCATCATTAGTGAATGGCTGATAAAAGCTGTTACAGGAGTATGAATGTTTCAAGGTGTAAGTGAGGTGAGGTTTTTAGGTAGGAAAGTGTCTCCTATTAGGTGAACTGACATGTTTGAAGGCACAGCCTTTGGGAATTCAGGACTTTGTCCAAGCTGAATTCTTTCCAGCAGAACCTGGAAAAATAGCTTTTTTTGCCAAATGAAAATTCTGTTTTAATAACAAGTTTGCTTTTTTTATACCAAAAAAAAAAAAAGCTTGTGTAGTTTTTCATGTCAGGAAGCCCCAATATTTCAAAACAAACATGACCCCTGTCTGTCTGTCTGTCTTTCAACTGATACATTTTGTGGAGAAAACAATCCTTTCTAACACTGGAGAGCATGTTCTCTCTCTCTCATTTACATAAATACATCTTTTATGAACTGTCAGTACAGGACCAATTCATCATGTAAGACATAAGCAGCTGATAAGTAAACAAGCTGGATCCTTCACTGGCATAACTCAGCAGACCCACCTGAGTTTAGTGGGTCTCCATCGATGTACATCATCTTGAGGCCTAACCTGGACACAGATAGGAACACAGGCCAAATCCTAACCAATTCTCCATTTTGTTTTCCCCAGTTTTAGATGAAACACAGCAGAAAATAAGGGGGAGCAAGCTCATGCACAGAGGCAATGCACGTGAGACTGTGTACATCAACAATGTCTTTTATTAAGCCACTAATAAACATGGACACAAATGAAAGATGGGCACCTGGGCTGAAAGACAGACGGCCACAGACGCTGCTCCTCTGACTTCCTCCCTCATTGTCCCTCTGTGTTTGCTCGGGTGGCAGCCACATGGCTGCCTTTCAATAATTCAGGATCCGGTTTGCTCACATTAGGCTAGTCCTGCTTGTTGCATTTTTTCACCTGATCACAAGCTCATCTCTCTGTAAAGGAAGCAAGGCTTGTAAGGAGTTGCAATATCTTTTATTAGACTGGCTGATACTGTGGGCAGGAGAAAGGAAGACAATAAGAAGAGTTTGTGTGCCTGAAAGCTTTATCATTTTTTTAATTGTATCAACTATTCTAAGAAAATATATTGCTTTCTCCAACAGCTTATCTTGCTGATTTCCTTAGACTGTGTGACTATCCTTTCTGTTACTTCAACGACCCGATATTAAATTTGTGTGGACCAAGAGCTGCATTTCTTCCAAGTGCACACCTCCACTGACCCCCTTTTTAATTACCACTCATGCATACCACATTTCATAAGGATAAGGGAACAAACAAGATTTATTAACATTTGAGTAAAGATGATTTAAATAATTGCTTGTCACTTCAGGGTTCGAACCATCGGTTGACCATTTATACATGAAGATGTAAGCACTAGAACTGTTAAAAAGTAAAGATCAGTAAAAAATAAACTGAATAGTAAAATAATTCAGTCTGCACCTCAAGCATGTTTTCCTAGTGTAATATGCAATGCACTACTAATGGCCACTATTCTTTGCAGTTTGAAGTAGGAGAGCTTGCCCTAGGAAGCTCAGTAGCTGCATCACTTTTAATCCGTTTTCGCTTAAAAATTATTATCCTTTGCTTCTTCATGTGCCACTCTTTAAATGAAAGTTTCAACGATTTCACAAACAGCAAAGTCAAGGTATTATCTTTGCAAATGTGGCTGGGCATGGAAGTGAATACAATGCTTATAGAAGCTTCTGAAGAGTGTTCTGAAGTCACACACACATATATAGGTACAAGCTGTTATGGATTTCTGGGTAGTATGATCCCCTTTGGGGGTTGTAGACTGCTGTGTAGAAGGGGCTGAGAAGAGCCAAAACAAATATTAAGGGTGTTGTAAATATCAAAGTCTCCTGTATTTAACAAGACAAAGGTCTCTTTTACCTGTCTCTCACCTCCATCTTTTCTCCTTATCTGGTCTAAGTGCTGTGCAGAAGGAAGTGTCCCCACCTCTGAGCACCTCTTTTTCAGTCCTAAGCACTCAGGAAACAAGAGACTGTGACTGTCCCCAAAGAGATCAGTCCTGAGAGTTTAAGCTAATCATGTATTTTGAAATAACAAGGTTTGAGTTCATTTCACTTGCCTTTAGGGTGCAATTGCTTTGTGTTTCCAAGCTTTTATCTGCAACGATGAAGGGCAGATGCTTTTTCAATTTTAAAATTTTTTTTTAAAAGAAAGCTGAGGGTCTCCTTTAATGTCTCAGTAGTTTAAACAGGATGAGGCAGCAGAGACAGCTCTGATTTCTGGGGTCTTGGCTCCCACTTCTTGCTTCACTCATTACACTGATGTTCAGAAGTTAAGATGCCAGTAACAATTTGCTGTCTCTGCCGTTAGCAACTCCAAGAAATCTCTTGGATTGTCCTTTAGGTCTGTTAAGGTTTATTCTTTTGTTCCAATCCAATCTCTAATTATGTATGGATATTTATACATATATTTAATCTGTTTTGCTTTCCTTTCTTGCCTTGGGTTATATTTTTTTGCTTGGTGCTTTCCATTTTGATTGAGGTGGTGACTAGATGGGCCTCATCTTCCTCTTGGTTCAAAGAACAATTCATTATTTGTTCATGTCTGGGGGATGAATGCCTCTGTATGATATGTTGGGAGACAGGGATAAACATCCCTCCTGGCTGATTGATAGTCTTATTAAAGATTGCAGTAGGTGAAATAATCCCCTGTAGCTTCATACGGGTACGTTCCCTTTCTCTTTTCCCCTCCAACTGGCTTTAGGGCATGCTTGGGACTTGGCTTATGCTCTGCCCAATCTTAGAGCATAACTTAATTAGCCTTTATTGAAAGCCAATAGCATTGATCAATGGTGGCACACTTTTTTTTTTTTTTTTAACCAAGGAAGATTACCAAGGTGTTTATCCACTAAAAACTTGCAAATACAAGTTGAGTTTGATAATTTGTTCCTATTCTTGCTGCTGTTTTATAATAAATTTAATCAACACACAATGACTTTGAGCTTTTAGTTGTTATTTGCAATACACAGGAGGAGGAAGAAACATCAGTGGTAGCTTGATTCCCCAGGCATGTATTCCTTCCTTGAGTTTTGCATTTTGCTTCCTTATTGATCTTAAGGGGCTTCTCTGCACATTTTCCCACCCTGTGGTCCAGTTGCGTCCTTGACACTGTCAATGCATTCAGCCTTTTCCTCTTCTTCCTACTGGCTCTCTTACCCTCTCCCACTGCACCCTCACTACAGGAAACAACCCTCTGGACTCTATCCCTCTCATTCCATAAATCCCTTCTTGCTCATTTTTTCCAGACAGCTCTCAGGGACATTTCTCATCCAGCCCCCTCCCTGACTGAATGTCCTTTCTAAATTAATTATTAGAGAGCAAATAAATGTGTATATAGCCTCCAGTGAGTTCAGCTATTGTAGGCTGCTGATCCAAAGCATGTGCAAATCAGTGTGGATCCCTCCCTTCTTGATCAGGGTTTGATGCTACATTCCTGATCCTTCCTATAAAATGAACTTTTTTTTTCCTTGTAATGTACTGCTGCAATCCATATAATAAATTAGATTATAATCCCCTCATGGGCAAGGACCTGTCTTTTTTGATCTGCCTGTGCATTGTTGATCTCACAGTGCATACACGTCTTTGTACATTCTCACCTCCCGCTTATATCCAGCGCACCAGGATATCAGAGTGAAATGAGAACAGAAGTGGACAATATTTTTCTAATTATTAGCATGCAGATAAGCTTTTTTAATTAAAGAAATTATATACCCTGTAAAAAAAGAAAGCTTCTCTGTCAGACTGCAGTCTTGTAATGGCTTTGTGTTTGTGCAATTAGGACCAAATCTTGAAGCCACCGAAGCCAACAGTGGTCCTTAATGGGATTAATTCTTCATTTGTGGGGTGATGGGCTAGATGATCTAAGAGGCCTTTTGCGTCTTGTGCTTCTCTAATCTGTCTCAGGGTGAATGACATATAATGGAGAAGACAGCTGGTTTTGAATAAACTGCATTAAGTGTCCACATATATTTCCTAATGCAGGTTAAAAAAGCCCCACCCCTGTGTGTGTGCTGGTGTGCGTGCCCCTCTTACAGAGCAGGTCTCTCCTGTGCTGCAGACAGTGTGTGAGCTCGTTGATACCCTGCAGGTTTCTCGGGGGGATGTATCTCTGCACTTCCCCAGATCCTCTGGGAAAACTCCGCAGCCAGCGCTAATCAAATTGAACCACTGTCAAGACTTCCTGCGAAGCTTCGAGGAAACATTTCTGAATATCAGACGTACAGAAGAGGAGAGTAAAGGTTGGGGGAGGGAGGCAGGACAGTTTTAGAGCTTAAGTGGATTACATAGCTCCATAACCCAGTTATGGGTCTGTGGACTCGAGTGAGCTGGTTTTTCCCCTCCTCTGGCTGTCTGCCTGTCAGATAGTTCCCCTGACAGGCAGGCTTTATTAACCTCCCCCAGCTGGTTCTCTCAGCATCTCTTATTTTCCAGTGCTTGCTCCCCCCAGCAGCTCGTCTCAGCCCTTCTTGTATCTCTGAGCTCCCCGGGGTCCTTCCTTTAGCTGCACCAGCTGTCGGCACCTGTTGAAATCTCCTCACCAGCCTGCTCCACCCACATTTACCAAACCTGGTGGCAGGTCTCTGATCTCTGCCCACACAAACCCCAGGTAGCCAGCAAGGGGTGCGTGATTTGCCTCAGATCAGGAGACCGTTGTTTGAAAGGTAACCTCCTCTCTGCTCTAAATTGCTAAAAGGACTATATTAAAAATAAACAAGCACCGGAGCACCAGTGTGGGCTGGTAGGAAGAAGCAGCAAGTGCCTGGTATGTCTGCATGTGTTAATGTTTCCACACTTTGTGGGGAGGTTGGGTTAACATGAGACTGGTTGTTCAGCCCCAGCCCTGAAATGTGCCCTCAAGACTGAGGTGTGAGCCTGACATCTGCTGGGGACAGCACTGCTGCTACACAGAATGCCAGGCCATCCTTCCTCAGGGATGCCTTGCAGGAGGGCTGGTGGAAGGGAGGCTGCTGCCTGAGGACTCCGAATGGGAAACATGCAGCCTGGAGGAGGTAACACAACCAAAGGACTGGGTGGCCCATCTACAACTCAGTACGAGGCAAGAGCTGAAATCCCAGCTTACACTGAAGGGCTCCATTCGCCCAGGAGAGGGACAGATGTAAGAGAGAAGGCAGCCAGCATGTGTATCCAGGGCTTACAATGTCTGCATGGGTATCCATGGCCACATCAGAGACAGAGCTCCATGAATGGCAGCAAGCTGAAATCTGCTTTCCCTTTTTCCTTTTGAGGCATCCACCACTGTCACTATGTTTTTGCTTTGCTGACATAGCTGGTGGCTTGTCTGAGTTTTATTCAGCCCTCTGGGCTTTACAGCTGAAAATGCTGCAGGTAGACTCAAAAAGTCACTACTTGGTGTTCACCACCCATGTCTCTGTTCCTCCTTTCTGTCCTCAGCCACAGCGTCCTTCCCTTCCCTCCCTGCCACTATGATGCATTTGTATGGGACTTTTGTCCAGCCTTATGGGAAAGGATGTTTCCAGGGCTGACTGGAAGGATGGTTTCCAGGGCTGACAGTCACTGCAAGAAAGTCATGTATGAGTGGCTCAAGGCCACGAGGAGTGACAGAGAGCAGAAGCAAGTGACACTCCTTCTAATCAAATGCTGGTCTGATGCCTTAAAACTGTGTTGCTGTGTTGGCTCAGGCAAGGAGAGCCATAAAAGGAGGGTGCTTGGCTGCTGGTGGTGAGGCAGCATCCTCATTGCTTTGTCAGTGAGGGGCTTTGAGTGACCTAGTCTAGTGGAAGGTGCCCCTTCCCACAGCAGAGAAGCAGTGTTGCCTGTAGCATCATCCCTGCTCATGGCAGGGAGGTTGGAACTACATGATCTTTAAGGTTCTTTCCAACCCAAGCCATTCTCTGATTCTGTCACGAGGGCTGGGCTGCTTCTGGGTCTGGACACAGCTCACCCAGTACCAGTATAGGCACTTCAGGTTCTGATTGATTGAGTCTGTTAAAAAAAGGGATCCTAAGCAGTGTGCAAAAAATCTGGTAGCTTGGAGGTTTGTTGGTAGCAGGGCTACCAGCAGCATCTTTGGGCTCTCTGCCATCAACCTAAATAATGGAAGGGTTACTTTCTTCTAAAAGTAAACCTGGCCTTTGTGCTGCCTTGTCACAGCATTGTATTTTTGGCTGTCAGACATGAGCAGATAAAACATATATTTTAAACCCTTGAGGAGAAGAAAGAAGTTGGCAGTTCTCATGGCTTTAGCAGGGTTCTTATGACAGTGTATGTTGCTTTTTTTTTCCCCACAAAGATGATACTCTAGAGAAATGTGACTATTTGAGGATCTCAGGGGGTTTATTAGTATTTTTAAAGTGTTTTTAGAGCTTCAGACATGGAGGAACACAAAGAACTTGATGCCAGTTTAACCTAATGACTGTGAAACCATAATGCAAATAATAATAAGCTAACACATCTATTTTTAAACTCATGATTTAAGCCACTTGTCATGATTTTGATAGGGCCTGACATGATTTTCCACCATTGGGACTGTTAATAAAGCTTTTGCGTACTGATTTGAATGGAAAATCCTTTGAAAATCCTCCAGCTTTCTTGCCTTAGTCCTTAACAAGGACTCAGCCACAGCAGCAAAAAATATCCACCAGTCAGGACTTTTTTTGACCCTCTATTTCTCCTCCCTCATAGAAAAAGATCTGACACCCAAGAATCATGATTCATTGCAGTCCCAGGGTTCCTTCTGAGAAACTGGGGTGCAGGGATCCCTGTACATGGGAATCTTGGAGCCAGCAACAGCCTCTCAGGAGTCTGAACAGAGGGCAGGAGCATCCCTAAGTCAGAAGTTTCCATAGGGCTAAGCAAAGACTGAAGAGAGAAGAGGGTCAGATCTAAACAGACGGCTTGGGCTCATGCTACAATGATTCCATGTCCCTATAAAGTTGTTCTGGGATGAACAGGAGTCAGAGGTAAGGTGAGCTTTAAGGAAGAAGAGAGGGCCAAGCCATGGCACAGAGCCTCTGTGCAGCCTTCTTCAGTCCTGGTGTGGGCACATGAAATAAATTGCTTGTCTAGTGGCTGTGTCCATGGAGGAGTGGGAGAATGCCAGCTGGTCCCTGTGATATTTAATTTTTTTCTCTGGAGCTGAGCGAGGCGAACATTTTTGGGATGAAGCAGCTGAAAGCAGGAAAGACAAAGTGCCATGCCTACTGCCCCCAGCCCACTGTGCTGTTCCAGGCTGGACCCAGATACCAAACTGGTGGGAGACAGCTGCGCTGCTTTTTTATACCCCTAGATGCTACAGAGTGTTGTCCAGCTCATCAGAAGTGTCTGGGAACAACTGAAGGAGCAGCAGTCTCTGAGCAAGCCAGATCCATCTCAGTGCTATTTTGAGGCACTTGGCTTTCTGGCCAGCAGGTGTGCTGTTATTCCTCTAATACAAGAAAACAAACACATGGGGATAGATATATATATATATATATGAAAAAAAAAAAAGGTGACTCATAAGTGAGAACAGCCTCATTTTGTCATTAGAGGAGGATAATTTGCCACATATTTGTATCAATAGTGCAAATGTCTGCACAAAGCTGCACTGCCCTGTCACATGCTTTGGGCTGTGCATGTGAGCACAGTCACCTGCAGCAGGGGAGGAGGAGAGGGGCCACACTCAGTTGCTGTTTGACTCTGATTCCTTCTTTTTGTCTGAAGAGTGGAAGAGGACTGCTGTTTGGCCTTAAATCTGCCAGGAAGTGATTAGACACTTTGAGTAGAGCTTGGCCTTTTCTTTCTTGCAGTGAAATGGAAGAGGATGATGTTTGATAGGGCTGTTACATCAGCATGTATGCACCCATCTGTAGAGAATTACGTGAATAGCTTTTTGTGTGCCTGCTGGACACAGAACTGTCAGTAAAAAGATTACCTGGAATGAAATCTTAGACAAAAAGTGAATTGTGGATGGTCTTGAATCAACTAAATAGGTGTGTTCACACTCGGAGGGTGAGAGTGTGAGGAGTGTTTCTGCTGCTCCTTCTTCCTCCGGGAGGAGGAAGGAGCAGCAGAGACAACGTGTGATGAACCAGCTGCAAACCATTCCAGTGCCTCTGAACCACTGTGAGGAGGAGGGAGAAAAATTTGGGAGTGAACTTAAGGTGTTTTAAGGCTCTGTTTTATTGCCCGTTTCCCTACTCTGATTTGTTTGGTAATAAATTAAATTCATTTTCCCCAAGTTGAGTCTGTTTTTCCTGTGACAGTAATTAGTGAATGACCTCTCCTCATCCTTAACCCATAAGCCTTTTGGTGTATTTTTCTCCCCCTTTCCAGCTGCGAAGGGGAGTGACAGAGCAGCTTAGGTGGGCATTTGGTGTCCAGCCAAGGTCAACTCACCACACTGTTTAATGAAAAAGAAAAATCTTCCTTACCCTGAAAACATCTTCCAACTCTGCCCTGCTGAAGGAAAAGTGATTTGTGATGAAATAAAATTTCCTTGAGTGACCTAGGAACCTCAGATCCATTTGTTAAATCTCCTGACCTATTTACTTAGAAAAATCTCATCATAAGGCTATATTTTTTCTTGGCTTTTTGAGGAAGAGATTTTGGTGGGGGCTTTTTTTAAAATCAGAACTAAAACCAACTATCTGCACATATCTGGAACTCACCAGCTCTACTGCCAGTGGTGTGCACACCATCTATTAATGACAAAATGTATGAATTAATGTGAAAAAGCTGGATGGGGAAGGACTGTAAACTCCTAATCCAAGCCTAGAGCCCTGCCAGGATGATTACAGAAATAGAAGGGATGGCGCAGTTCCCTGCTCACTCGCTGGCACTGCTGCTGGGGGCAAGAACAGGGCATTGACTCTTCTCTACTTCTGCCTTTCTCATAAGAGAAAAAGAAACACCTGTCACAAGAAAAAAAATTTTTAAAAAATAAGAAAATACAAAGAACCAGGAGCTAAGCATATTTTTGGAGAGAGGAAAGCGAGGCAAGCTTTATACTGCCGTTTCTCTTTCAGAAGCTAACTCCCATTATTTCAGGGAAAAGCAGTTGGCAGCTTGGTCTGGCCCAAAGCACTGAAGAAACAAGCAGACAAATGGTGCTGAAGACGGGAATCCCCTGGTGCCCTGGCTAGCCCCACCCCACCTCACTTCCTCCCGGATCTTGTTTTGAGGAAAGCAGGTGGCAGTCGTTCAAGGACCTTAAAGATCCGCTTCATTTCAGGTGCCAACTGGGAGATCAACTGCTCCCTGCTCACCCATTTTCCAAGTCCCAAGTGGGAGTCTTCTTTGCAGGAGAGTGTTTGCTACTGATTCTTCCAACCCGTGCTCTGATCTACAGCAGCTATGGCTTTGCCAGTGTCCTGTTAATTTAGTTACCACAGTTGGAAAATATCTCAAAAGATAGCTCGCTCAAATTAAAATAGCTGCAGGCAGGAGGGCTGCCAGCAGGGAGCTGCCTTACAACTGGGCTTGAAAGAGCTCAAAGGTAAAGGCAGGTTCAGTAGTGACAAACAGGAGCAACAAGCACCTCACTCTGCCTCCTGTTTCCTGAAACATAATGTTTTCACAAAGAAAAAAAAAAAAAAAATAAACAAAAGGTGCCTTTCTAGTGGAGCAGGTTTGTCTGGGCCTGTTAGGGGTCAGTGGTGTGCCAGAGCAACTGGCACGGTGTTATACCAAAATTCAGGGGGGTAGGATGATGCAAGGAGGTGGAAGAGGAAGGGGGACAGTATTGCTGCTCTTTTCTGGTAAGAGAAGAGAGGGATTATTGAATCAGCCAGACCTGTGTGAGGCATGGGAAAGAAAAGGAGACACCAGGAGTGGCAGGATCACAAAACCTGGTCCTATAGGAAGCAGCATTCCACATCCTGTGCTGTGCCTGTCCCCCTGGCTCAGAACAGAGTGACAGATCACCTGGCACTGTCCCAGCTGTTGGGGACCCACTGCCACATCTGGCTGTGACACATCTGGTTTCTGAAGGATGCAGGTTGATCTTTAGCAGACTTTGTCATAGATACCTGTCCTCAACACAGGCCAGAGGGATATGGGAATGTGCAGGCATTCCTACCAGCCTAATGGACCAGTAGGAGACCCCATACACCTGGGCAGCCTTTGTCACATAAAACTATGCCTTCTCTGCCTTGTAGGTGATCTATGCCCCAAAAAGCACATTTTACAACAAGCACTCCGTGGTGTAAAGGTGTCATGTGTGAAGGGTTTGGGTTTGTGTTTGTGGGGAGGGTAGGGCAGAGGCTGAGTGCTGAGAAAGAAAGGCAGGGCAGGCCAAGTCCAGCTACTTAGGTATGCTTAATGTCTTGCATGGACTAAGAAACGACATTATCGTGTATTTTCTGACAGAGCTGTGCTGCCAGCACCTCAGATGTCACATACAGACACAGAGTGGTGAGAATCACTTTGGATGCAGAAGGAAGAGAACTGCTCATGAACGTCTCGGGGATGCATCCTTTCCTTATGTGCAGGCCAGAGTCTGCTCCCCCTGCCCTAACTTCCCGCGGGGAAACACGGCGGTGCTAAAAGCTCTGCGTGCGTTTCCAGCGCGCCTCTCTCTCCCCGCCGGCTGAGCCTGAGCAGCAGCCTGCACAGCAGTGACCCCCTCGCTGTGCGGAACGCGGGGCCATTCTCCGCACGTCCCCGTGTGTCGGACACGGCACACACACGGCAGGGCCGCCCTGCCACGGCAGCCATCCCCAAGGCCACGGCAGCCTCCCCCTGCGCCGCTGCCGCACCTTCCGAGAGCAGCGAGCCGGGTCCCGGCCTTCAGACGGCGCTGACACCGTGACCACTGAGACAGCGCCTGCTCCCTCTCCACGGAGGAGGAGAGAAAGGAGCAATTTCAGGCTCTGCAGTGAGTGGATGACTAGTGCACATATTGGTAATAGCACTGTGCCGGGGTCTCGGTGTGATCTTCCTGTTGCTCATTTGCTGGCAAGTGTGAAATGCAAATCCCTCCGGGCTTCTGTCTCCGCTCAATATTCACAGAAGCATGAAGGCTCCTGCGCGGAGGGGAGGGTGAGAGCCGGCAGACAGCAGGGAGCTTTGTTTCCTCCTTTGTCTGGAGTTTACGGGTTAAAAAATCTGCTTATTCGCGAAGCTTTGCAGGGAATGTCAGCTCACCGCACCCGCCCTGAACCCTGTCTCTCCCTTATCTTGGGGGCTGGCATGGGGCACGACACCGGCAGGTTCCAGTCTGAGTGCAGAGGCCGCTGCACCAACGCTGTGGCTCCATGGAACCCGGCGATGGCAGGGTGGGAATCTCGGGATGTAGGAGCGAGGTGCCCTGGAGCGAGTGTGGCTCGGAGGGCTCAGAGCAGTTACCCCCGCCCAGAACCCGCCGGGAGGTGGTTCCCACCCTGCCCCTTTCCTGGGGTGTGATGGTTCCAGTCCAAACCCAGTCAGATCTCTGGAAATGGCAACTGAGACACTTGTTGCCATGGTGATCCTTAATAGTTCTGACTCAGATGTAGCGTTGCTACGGCAACCGCATCCGCAGCCCTTGGGAGGCAATGCCGGCACATTTTTTTTCTCTCGTAGCGGAAAAGGGCTCCGAATCCCCATTTTGCTCACTTCTTGCTGCAGTGCAGTGACGAAGCTTTGGGGCTGTTTTATTATTCTCCTAATGAACGGCGGTCCTGATCCTTCACCAAAGGATCTGCTGCTATTCTGCAGGATAAAAGTGCTCTGGACCGCCTCAGCACGAGAACAGTGCCTGAACCATAAGGCCACCCGAGTCTCTGCCTTTCCGTGGCTCATCAGAAAAGATTAAAAAAAAAATTGAAATTTATTTTTCAAGAGAAGAAGTAACCTTTCTTCTTAGATAGGAAAAGCTCCTTTCATCTCGGGAGCTGAAGATCTATGTGGGGGAGGGTGGAGTGGGGTGTGGTAGCTCGGAGACGAGGAGCGTCTGTGGCTGTGAAAGGCAAGACAAAGGCAGAGCGCATGTGAGGGAGTGGGTGTGCCCGTGAGGAGAGGAGCGGATCTGTGTGCACGGAGCGTGTCCGTGGGCATGGCTACGGATGCGAATGGCAGAGGAGCTGCCGGCAGAGGAGCCGCGAAGCGCAGCGTGGGTGTGCCCGCTCTAGGACGGGAGCGGGGACGCTCGGCTGCCCGAGCTTTTGTTTCCGAGAGCGCGCCTGCACAGGCACGGCCAGAGCAGGCTCACGTCATGCAGAGCTGCGTGAAGGCACTTGCTCCCGTTCAGTCCGCTCCCCTGTCATCTATGCAAAGTTAGCCACTGACACACGTAATGCCTCAGAGGCTCTGGAGTCCCAAAGGGCCGGATAAATGTAGGGGAGGGGGAGTGTATGTTAAGTTTGCTGTTGCAAGCCTAGGGGAAAAGACTTCTGCAGCACTAAATAATCCAGCCAAAGACATTTCATGGTATCTTTCTCTGGCAGAGGCAGGTGGGAATGAAGAGGCATGTGAATCCTCCGTGTGGGTACCCTTGGACCTGCAGAGCCAAGCCCCTGTACTGAGAGGCCTGGGCATGGATCCCAAGGGAATTGGTCAGAGCTTTTCCTGAGTCAAACATCTGACTGCTCAGTCAGGCAGGAGGAGTCACTGGAGAGATGCTTAAAGCTCCCAAGTCTTCTCAGGGGTTTCATAAACTTTCCCTGTCTTTTTTCCCATTTGTCAGAGAATCCCACAGGGCTTTCTCCGGCCTGACATTCTGGTTCTTCTAGACACCATTTTGCACTGGGAGGACATGGTTTTACGTCCTGGAGCAGACCTTCAGGATGGGATGACTGAAGGAAAAAATTACAAATTCACCATGAAGATGTGAGATGATTTTACTGCAAGTAACAGTGGGTCTGGGAAGGATTTAAAAGTGGCAGATGCAAAGGATAAAGGATGTTGCTGAAGAAATCAGCCACATTCTGCAATGGGAGAGTGACCAGGGTGACTCTTATGTGTCTGGCTTGGACAAGGTGAGGACAGAAGTCTTATTAGCAAGGGTAAGTTAGTAACCCAAGTTGTGGAGAAGATTTTGACATGGAGCCTGATGAATATAAAGCAACCTTAAAGAGGTGGTGGGGGACAAAGACATGAGAATGAAAACTTTGGAGAGCTCCAGGATGGAGGAAGATGTCTCAACGTCCCTGAAGTATACACATGAAGGTCCCCTGCAGGTTAAGTTAAAAGAGAAAAGAAGAACTGAATTAAGGTGTGAGCTGTGAGGGCTCCAGCAGAGAGAGGCTCTCAGGAAGTGGATAAACGTGTGGTATCTGCTATGTTTCAGCAAGAGAAACCTTGGGACTCAGTAAATAGCCAGTGCAGGGTTTCTGCATGAGCAGTTTGTGAGGCTGGAAAGTGCTAAAAGCCCAGACACAGGGGCTCCAGGAACAAGTCTAAGGCTCTTCAGAGGTTAATATGGCCCGTCGAAGGAGTTTAGAGAGACAGGGAATTGTGAAGAGGTTTAACTGAAGGGACTTAGTCAAAGAGAACTTTTAAATATGTACAATGACTTGCTTGGCATGCAGAGAGAAACTCATCCCTGGATTAAGTCTAATGAAATCAGCAGCTTTGCCTTTGGCTGTGTCTGTTAATTCCTCACGGTGGAGGCAGAATGAGGGGAAGAGGCCCTTCTGCCTGCCTGCCTCCCTGGAAGAAAGTGCCCATCACTGGGGTGGTGCTTGTCAGAGGGCACAGCTGTGCCTGCGCTGGGCCTGCGCTGCCACACGTGGACCTTTGTCAAGTGTGATGGGCAGAGCAGCACCCATGCCCTGAAACTGCACATGTACCTCCTTCAGAGGTGGGACCCTGTCTGCTGGCTTGCCTCCACCTTGCAGCCAGCCCCAAGGAACAAACTGGGTCTGGATTTGGGTTCTTCACCACACTGGGAAATCACAGATCCCTCCTTTCCAGTGCAACTGGTGCTCATTCCAGTGACCGTGTCTGGGTAGCACATTTTGACTATGATGGCATCAAAGTGAGAGGAGAACCACACCAGGGGCAGCAAAGGCTTTTGGAAGAATCCCTTGGATCTAAGACTAAATGAAGCATAGGACTAAAAATTTTAATGTTTTCGTCTCTATTTTTGGCATGATCAATTACAGAATTTGCTGGATGGTGATTATTTTTGCCTGGAACCTGTAATAAAACATAAAAATAGGGCTGAATTACTGCTGGAGTTTTGTTTGCTTATTTGGTTGGTTGGTTGGTTCTTATTTTTACAGAAAACAAGGGAAACTGGAGAGGACAATCCAAATAATTTGTTGTTTATTTATCCAGACAGGATCTAACCTGCTATCCTCTGCTCTCTTTGCTCACAGCTAAAGAAAGTGATGGAGCCTTTGTAAGGATGTTGGTGGCAGTAAATACTTGCTTTCCTTTTATGTCTTTGGGACAGCTTAGTCTCTCTCACAGAGCAGCAATTTTAATAAACAAGAATTAGTGTAAAGCGTGGAAAAACAAGATAATTATCGTTGAGCCATTAGTCTCAGGATCCAGCAATTACCAGGTGCACCAAGATTTTTTTCAAATATAAAATCATGCCTGTGCAGGGAGAGGCTTTGGGGGCTGGTTGGGAAAGGAAGGACAATAGCCTGAAATACTTCAGCTGTCTTCTTTGTTGTTTCTTGCTCCTAAAAGAAATAAGTTGCTGTTCAGATATGCAGGTTCAGCCTGACCTGAGCTGCAGACCTTCTAGTAGGATTTGAAATCACCAGCTAAATAAATGGCTGATGATGGCTGAGGCATGGGACTGGGGAGATACACATTCTGGGACAGTGGGAGGAAAGAGGGTGTTGTAAGGCAAGGAGGAATGGAGTGGGGGCTGTAAAGAGGAAAAGAGGATGGTCTGGTGGCTTGAATGCTAAATAGGGTTTTGGGGTGATGTCTCCTTGCTCTTGTTAATGAAGATTTTTTTTAACAGAACCCCTTTCTACACAATAAATCTCCCCTAGACCAAATGGTAAACAAAGAAGCAGAAGCAGGCAGTCGGAAAACTTGGTGCCTGCCATCCCACATACATTTTGAATCACATTGTTGTGAGGGTCAAAGCACAAGAGCCATGAAAATTTTGTTATTTTTTTCTTCCTGTGCTTCTTAAGCAGTGATGTCCATGAGATTAGTGCTTACCTTGATTTAATGTCTCATCAGAAGCATGACTTCCCCGGCAGCCCTGCTGCGGTGCTACTAAATGAAGCATGCCCTGTTTTCTCAGCTGGGACTTAAACCTTTGCCCTTAGAGACCTGAGGGGTGGGGAAGAAAGATGGGGCCAGAGTGATAGATATTGACCCACCTATCATGTCTGCTAAATTAAATAACTAGGCTTTATTTTTTAACCTATTGAAAACAGTTGCTGCTCTCTGTACAATTGATGTTTGCGGAGGTTGCCAAGGTGGCAGCACCACAGCACGAGCCTCCCTTGCTCTGTGCCTTCCCCCTGACTCTCATTCTATGGGTGACCTTCAACTGTAAGGACAGACAGTGTCTTAAGGAAATAGGAGAGAGAGGGAGAGAGCGGGGGAGAGAGAGAGAGAGAGAATATTTTCTCTGCCAGTTAATTGAATTCAGGTCTTCCCTTCAAGTTACACTGGAAAAGCCTTATTGTCCTTTCACGGTGAGGAAACATTTGCTCATGGGGGAGCAGAACAGATGAAACCCTCCAAAGTCCCTTTGCTAAACATGTCAAACTAAATTTGGATCTCATCCACTCTTAAACCAGAACTGACCACGGTCTAAGGGAGAACATGACTGATTTCAGTGCTGCTTTACAGTTGGCAGCAATATAGCTCAGTGAATTATCCAGCTTGATGACCAATTTTTCAGTGTATCCTGCATTTTCTTTTTTCCTCTTCTCCTCAGAATATCTGCACCATACTGAGTCCCTAAGAAATCCCACTCATTAAAAAAAACCCCTCCTTTGAGGGCCTGTTGTGACAACCCTTTGAACTTCTATGCTGGGAGAGCACAATGCACAGGACACAGAATTACAGGCAGTTAAATTGCCTCATTAAGAGACTATTAGATCCTATTTGGTCTTTTCCTGTCAAGCACTTTTGAATACTTTATCCAAGTCAGTTTTATGTCACAGGATCCCTGCCATTTCCCCTGAGAGATTTTGCTTTACTCTCTTCTCTTTACATCTTGAGTCCTCACGAGGGCTGAATGTGAGGTGTGATGCGGAGAGGGCGCAGCATCACAGCCATTCACAGCATGCCCAAGAAGGGTGTCTGGGGAGGACACTCTCCTTTTTGCAGCAGAACATCTAGTACCTGCACATCACAGTAAGCATCTTCACCTTTGCAGCTAAAGCTGCCTATTTTTTCTTTTTTTTTTAAATACCACAGAGGTATGTGCACCCTCTCCTACCCTACTAAGGTGCTGAGCTTGGTTTAGCACTGCACCTCCCGCTAGGAACCATAGGATGTCTGTAATTCCACTCCCTTGTCCTTTGCTGCAGGGATTTTCCCCACAGAAAACTTCCAGGCTGTAAATTTTCTTTCCTGACAGTTGCACATTTGTATTTCACAGAGTCCCAGCCATGTGGACTTTCTAGGCACAGTACGTGAACACTTTACTCATTTCCTGACATCTTCTCTCATTTCCTAATAATCTTTGTCACGGTTCAGAATTGCTCCTGTTATTTCAAGAGCTTTTGTCATTATATTTCTTCTTCTGCCTCCTCCTTGGCCCTTACTCACGGCTTTCTGCAGCTGGCAGTGCCATACAAGCACCTGCTGCTTCATTCACTGCTCTGTCCTTTGCCATGTCCTGTATCATGCTTTGCCTTTTAACATTACTGTAACCTGTAGAAGAGCAGCTTACCCCAGACCAGCAGTCTGTGTGTGCTTGTGTGCTTCTGACTGCTTTCTAATTAGGAAGACCTTAATTTACAACCTCCCATGTTCCCTGCAGTGTGCCCTGCAGTACTGTTTATCATCTCTCTGCCACAGCCAGGATCTGTGCTGGCTTGCTCTCACTGAGGGAGCTGCCTGCTGTGCTGGTTGGAAAGGTGCCTCAGCTGCTGGTGCTGCGGTGGGAGATGGGGGATGTTTTACACATGAGGTTACACAGGGTTTTCTTTTCCCTGTGTTTCTCACAGCACACTGAAATCCTACTTCCTAGATTCGTCTCTGCTGCTTCCCTCCATCCAAGGAGTCATATTTGGTGCCTGGTCAGCTTGAGAAATGATGCTTTTGTGCTATATGCTGAAACACGTGAAGTAACTGATGGCCAGGATAAGAGTCAGATGCTCATCAAGTCAAATTGCCATGGCTTCAGTGGAGTCAGTAAAGCTAATCCATTTTCTTCCAGCTGAGATTCGGGGAGCATAGATTAACTATACTGTCTGGAATCAGCCTTGATTGCAAACTCAGACATAATGAAAGATGTGGCTTCACTGACCTCCTTGTCCTGCAACACCTCAAGCTTCTCCTCAGCATGGTGGGGTTCAGTGGCTCCTGTCCTGCTCCTGTTGCAGGAGAGCAACTCATTCACAGTGGGGATGAGCGATGCCAGGGGAAGGAACTCACTGCTCTGGTGCCAAGATGCAAGGCAAGGCAGCCTGGGTCCACAGAGACTCTCTGATTGATGTGACAGCAAGGGAGTGACAAGCCTGCTGATGTGCTAACAGCATTTTACTCCAGCAGTTCTTGCCAAAAATAATAAAACACCCGTGACAAAACCTAAACCAGCTCACTCGCTCAGGGCACAGGTGTGCAGGACCTGAGAGCTGCCACCTGATGTGAGTTATGAAGCCCGGTCCTTCTCCAGGAAGATGAGTGTGATAACACTTGACAG